>CAIGQW010000415.1:769780-795141 GCA_903798125.1 Danio choprae | reverse complement strand
ACACACACACACACACACACACACACCTGTGGGCAACGCATTCATGCACAGGATGTACTGTAAGAGGAAGGTCAGACAAACAACTATACAAACTCATTCTGTAAAAGCCCCTGTTGAACAAACACACAAATGCTGTCTGCTAGCAGAGAATAAAGCCAACAAATTTTAACCTTCAACAAAAAAAGCAGTTTATGAAGCAGACAGTCAGATATAAAGACAAGTATTCAACTGCAGAGTGGAAAGAATAAAACACTTAAAGGGATAGTTCACCCCAAAAAATGAACATTTACTCACTATTTACTCACCCTCGAGTGGTTCCAAACATTAATGAGTTTCTTTGTTTTATGCTGAACGCCAAAGAAGATATTTTTAAAAATGTTGGAAACCAGTAACTATTAACATTCATTCATTCATTTTTCATTTCGGCTTAGTCCCTTTATTAATCCGGGGTCGCCACAGCGGAATGAACCGCCAACTTATCCAGCATATGTTTTACGCAGCGGATGCCCTTCCAGCTGCAACCCATCTCTGGGAAACATCCATACACACCCATTCACACTCATACACTACGGACAATTTAGCTTACCCAATTCACCTATACCTCATGTCTTTGGACTTGTGGGGGAAACCGGAGCATCCGGAGGAAACCCACGCCAACACGGGGAGAACAGAACACAGAAACACCAACTGACCCAGCCGAGGCTCGAACCAGCGACCTTCTTGCTGTGAGGCGAACGTGCTATCCACTGCGCCACCGTGAGGCCCCCTAACTATTAACATCCATACAGGAAAAGCAAAAAGAAAAGTCAATAGCTATGCTTCCAGCCAAAGATGCAAATTGAAGGAATGTGCAAAACTGGAATATCGCATAAAACATTTGCGAATAAAGCACCGTTTCCGTCCAAGACAACCAAATCACCCCTTCTTGATAAATATCACAATAAAAATGGAATTTTCTGCAGTAGGTGAAGCCAGTGTAGACATTTTTTCTTCTATAATAAATTACTTGATACCTCTGGGTTGACAGATTTTGGCTGAGGGATTTTAGAATGACCAAAATATTTCTGATCATTTACAATGTGGTCGATTCTCTGATATCTCCAATAATGTCATCCCATCGTGCCCATTTATGATCTGATTAAACAAAAGCACATGACTTTTGTGATGCACATGCTGAAATATTTATTAAGTAAATGTGTTTCCATTGTAGTTTATATGCATTTGTCATTTTCTTGCCATTTCTATTAAGTATTTTTAATACTATATTGCAAAATGCTAGTGGCTACTAGTTTCTAAAATCCTCCAAATGTCTTCTACTGTGTTCATATGGAGATAAAAACAACTCAAAAAGGTTTGGAACAATTGCAATTTTCTAACTATTATTTATTATTATTATTATTATTAATATCTATCTATTTAACACAGCAATATTTCTGTACAAAATACTATTCTAGGCCAACAGAGAGGATATAAACTATTGCTGACTTTAAAATTTTATATAATCATTTTAAACATTTAAACAATGTTTTTACAACGATTAAAGAGATAGTACACCCAAAAATGAAAATTATGTCATCAGTAGTTGTGTCCATCCAAAAATGTCATTGGATTTATGCGCAAAACTGGAATATAGTATAAAATATTTACCAAAAAAAGCAGGGTTTCCATCCAGTGAATCAAAGCAGCAAATATCAAAAAGAAAAATGGAATTTCCTGCAGAAGGTGAAGAAATTGTGGGTCTTTTTTCTTGTATAATAAATTACTCGATACTTCTGGGATGTAATAATACCAAACCACTTCGGTGACAGACTTTGGCTGAGGGATTTTAGAACGACCGAAACAGCATTTCAGATGTTGTGTAATGTGGTTGGTCTGCTGGTTTGTCCATTAACGTCATCCTATCATGTGCATTTTTGTTATCACATGACATTAAAACAAAAGACGTTTTTGATGTGCATGCTGGAATTTATTCAGTATGTGTTTCCACTGTAATCTATGCACATTTTTTTCTTATTGGACAAAAAGTGTATCCTCCTCAGTCATGCGCATACATTTTATGCGCATTTTCAAAATGTATGCAGATCTTGCCATTTACATTAAGCCAAAATTTATAATATTCTTTATGGCCCTCAGTCAATTCTAAGAGTTCCATCTACTGTGGTCACATTTTCTGAAGATATTTTCACACTTATAGTTTACCAATAACAATATAAGCACAGCATTAGAAATAAATGAATGATTTTGGTTCAGATTTACTAAACAAGGCAACTTAGCATGAAAACACAACCCAAACAATGAGCAGCAACAGGAGTGGAATAATTTACTGATGATAATGCATGAATTAAAGCACACATATGCTAACACAGCGCATAACCAGCGCAAATTAGGCCATAAACAAGCAAAGCTTCATAATAAAGTCTGTGTAATCTACCAATAATTCTGCAAACTGATTTCCACAGGCCTTAAAGGGACAGTTCATTCACTCATTCATTTTTCCTTCTGCTTACTCTCTTATTTATCAGGGGTCGCCACAGCGGAATGAATCACCAACTATTCCAGCATATTTTTTATGCAGCGGATGCCCTTTCCACACAGAAATGCCAACTGAACTGACTTGAACCAGCCAACTTCTTGCTGTGAGGTGACAGTGCTAACCACTGAGCCACTGTGCCGCTGCCTTGAAGGGACAGTTCACCCCAAAAAATGTATTTACTCCATGTTTCTTTTTTCCACTGAACACAAAAGAAGATATTTGGAAAAATGTTGGATTCTGGTATCCCTTGAAATCCAAAGTCAATGGCTACTGTTTTTACTGTTTCTTTTTCTCCAAAATATCTTATTTTCTGTTCATCAGAAGAAAGAAACTCAAACATGATTACAACAAGTGGAGGGTCAGTAAATGATGACAGAATCTCAATTTTTGGGTGAACTATCCCTTTAAATCTTTTAAATAAACAAAACCTTTAGTATACATTACATAGACTTCAACTTGCACATAATTTAATGATCAAATGATGGAGTAATATTTTAACAAAAAAGAATTTAAAAAAACAATGCCAAGTTAATTGATTATTAAAAAGTTCCAGAGCCGATGAATAGTTAAATGACACTTCCATTGTAAAACAGCTAGCACGCTTCACTTAAAATTCATTTTCAATGACAAACTAACATACATCTTCAAATCGACTATAGTTATGCTAATGATCTGTATTCCTCAGCAAAAAAAAACTGTTCTCAGCATGCACTTTTGCTGCTGAATACATTTCTAGCATAAATGTGGTAAATAACTGTACCGCACAGCATCCAGTGACACATTTCTGAACAAAACATCAATAAATCAGGATAGATCAGCAAAGACAACAGCCGAGAACACAGCAAAGAGACTCTACACACCTAACTACATTTTTCAGTAGCATAACGACAAATTCAGCTGTTTTCAAAATAGTGCAGCTTTTCCAGTAACAAGCTATACTTTCCAACAAGTGAGTGTTATATTGCTGTTTTATGTCACATTTATAATGCACACCCAGCCTTGCAACCGCTTGTGACAGTAATGAAACGCGCTGTAGACTGTCGCTCTACAATAACATTGAGATGTAGTCAGACAGTTTTAATACAGTGGTTTGAAGAAAGAAAGATTTACACACCAAACTGTTTTTTTTATTGTATAGTAAATATTGTAAATATTTCAATAATAATATTTATCATGATTTCATTTTAGGTACACAAGCTAAATTATATTTGTTTACTGTACATAACAGCTGTTAAATAATTTAGACTGACAAAAATTATAATATGCTAATTTATAATGTTTAACACATTTACAGCACACTATAATAGTTTTTGTATGAAGATTGTTTTGAATTCGCTTAAATTAAAAGCTGATCATTTTGATCCTATTAAATGTTTATATGATAATTTTCAATTAAACTGTATTTTTCAATTGTTGTACTAACCTGTTTCATTCCCAGAAATATATATTTTCTGATTAATAATATATTTAATAGAGACATCACAGTAGTAGTATTGGTGGAGGTAATGAACTACACATGAACATGAACTACACTCTACAGAAAAACCCTAAAAAGCATAACTGGAATCATTAAGCCCTTTCACATGTAAGTTTTAATACTCCCACTGACCCTCCTGCATAAGTTTTATTTTAATGTAACTGTCATTTAGAATGCATTACTTTAAAGTTAGTTTCCATGGCTACACATCAAGTTTATCTCACATGACGCACCACAGCCCAGTGATTTTTGTTCATATAATTTCTTCTTTTTTTCAAATATTGACAAACATCCTAATCATATTGTAAAGTATCTTATATTCCGATTCTCATATATGTGTAAGAACATGTATTTCGTCATTTAAACACCCTAATAGATGGGTGATGGGCATCACCATGTTAGTCTGCACTGCAGTGGAGAGATTAGAGCTGCTGGATTTACAACATGTCAATTCATCAATTTCTCTCAAAATACATGGCTGTTTAACTGGGACAAGAAGTATGTATCTGATGTGAAAAAAGCGTTCATTCATTTATTTTCCTTCGGCTTAGTCCCTAAATTCATCAGGGGTCTCCACAGCGGAATGAACCGCCAACTTATCCAGCATATGTTTTACACAGCGGAGGCACTTCCAGCTGCAACCCAGTACTGGGAAACACTCATAATCACTCATATATACACACACATATACCACGGCCAATTTAGTTTATTCAATTTACCTGTACTGCATGTCTTTGGGCTGTGGGGGAAACCGGAGCACCCGGAGGAAACCCACGCCCACACAGGGAGAACATGCAAACTCCACACAGAAATGTCAACTGACCCAGCCAGGACTCGAACCAGTGACATTCTTTCTGTGAAGTGACAGTGCTAACCACTGAGCCACCATGTCATCCTGATTATGTTATAATATATAAAAATAATTCATATTGCCTTTTCCTTAGACATGCATAGACGTTTGTATTGTACAAACTATAAACGCTATGTTTTGCTAGTACTTCTGTGTGTTAAACGTCTAAAACCTAAAATAAACATTATTTGAATGAAAACACTGATAAATTGTGATTTACGACAATTGCCACATGCATCGTTCTCTGGTTTAGCTAAAGCCATAGTGGGAAGGAAGATTTGAATTAAGAAGCTGATCACGTGAAGCATTGAATGTTCTAATCACACCAGTACACATATGCGTCAAATCGTTAACTAAAGTCTAAAGTACATCCAACCAGTTGCCATTGCAGAATATATTCACTAATAGTCAAGATGATTTCTAGTACCCAGATGAGACTGTATTATTAGTTTAATCGGTTGTTATCTGAGAATAACATATCAGGCAAAGTTGTGACTGACCAATCAGAATCAAGCATTCCCAAAAGCCGTGTAATAAACCAGCACCAATACAGATGCCAACTTTGAGTTCTAAAAGTGATCTTGACTGTAGCCAGGCATTCAATTGTGAGTATCTTTCCACAGCATCTTCCCTAACACTGATGCAATACCAGATGCAGATGTGGGGTTGAGCCACAGGTGGGTGGATGGACTTACACTGGATGGTGTCTGGAGGTGGAGGTACAGTAGCGGGACAGTGTTCCTCATCACTGTTGTCTCCACATTCATTCAGATGATTGCAAATCAGGGAGAGAAGTTTCAGACATCTGCCGTTGGTGCAGTGGAACTTGCACTCTGCAGTAAAACAAAGAGAGAAATGTGTCTTCAAGGGTGGATGGTTAGGATTGTTATGACACAATGCGGCACTATTATACAACTGAAGGCATCGCATACCAGACAGACTGAATAATTAAGCATATGCAGGTGGATGCAATGCACCACATTCAGGAAAATAACAATTACAACTTGGCTTTGGGTGGGGCACTAAGATAAACAGATATTTCAAACTTTATAGAGCATGTGTAACATTTCTACCCAGTTACTCTTTGACTAGTCTAAACCTCAGACGGCACACGCCTATGGAACGTTTACAGAGCGTCTGAAGGATATTACACGCAAACAGAGCTACAGCTGGCTAAAATGGCAAGTGAAAATCTGATTGGCTGGATTTCAAAAATGTTATTCAGAGCACACAGGGGTTTTTTATTCTTCGTCGTATCAATATCAGATTCTGTTCCAAAATAACGTCCACATACTGTGGTTGGTCGCTCTACATGTCATTCAGAGGGTCTCTTTTGGTTTAAGCGGGCGGTTCTTGGAAAGAATAAATTGCAAAGTTGACAAGACGTTAAAGACACCACATGGTTTCCATTAAAGAGGACCAGAAATTATGCAAGTCAACATTGTTTATGTAAACATAACATGTTGGATAATGTATACCGTATACCTTAATGTATAAAGCTAAGATACCCATTTTTGCTTCGCAATACCAATTTTCTTTTAGTTTTTTTTAACAAACGTAATTATTTTTAAACTTCTATATTGAACATATTATAAGCTATAAATTAACATATTGTAAATAATGTGATTTATAAAACGGTAACACTTTAGAATAAGGTTCCATTAGTTGAGCAAATAATTTGTAACAATAATTTAATCTTTGGTAATATCATTTACTACAAATGCAACTGTTCATTGTTAGTTCTTGTTAGTACAGGCCCACAATAAATAAATAATAATAACTAATAACAACAACAGTAATAATAATAATATATAATTTTATAATTTGTATATATTTTTAAAGTAATTATTCAAAATGAACATTTAGCCTTACAATGAGTTAACAAATGAAAACAACCGGTAACAAAACAAGTGTTACCAATAAATCTGTACCAAAGGAAACAATATACAACCTATTAAAAAATCAGTATCACTGCATATTTAAGTTTTTCAATTATGTTTTTATATAACTTTTTGTTTCATTTAATTTTTAGGCTATTTGTCTGGAAAAGAGCAGGTTGGCCAATTTGCGAAATATCTACTTCTGTGTTCCAAAAATAAATCATACACGTAACAATACAAGGTTGAGAAAATAATTCTGCCATTGCCAATTAATTAACTTCCTTTAAAGATTACATTAACATCACTGTAAGATAAAATAAAGATAAAAAAAATGTCATCTTAACTTCTTTTTCTAACCAAAAAAATAAGCCTTAATCTTTTGCACAGGTATGCTAAAAAGATCCAAGGAAGGGAAGACGTTCAGCTGGCGGCTCTGAAGAATAAAACAGGTCAGGGATGTTGTGATGGAGTTTTACGGGTCTCTGATCTACCAGACTATGATGACATAACATCCACCGTAAAACCTTCACTTCTGAGCATTATAGTGGGAAGGATTTCTGTGAGCTTGTATCAGGCTGTTTCGCTGGCCACCGTCTCGTCTGTGGCGTTAATCGCAGATTTGATCACCAGCAGGGGAAATGAGACACCGTGTTTGAGACGCCAGTCTCTACACAACGCCCAAACAAACTCGAACGCGCTCGGATGTCTGCTTGAGGACAGACAACTATCTATCTGTCTCGAGCAGACAGCCAGGCATTTCACTCAATTTCAGCATCATCTACAAATGGGGAGTCAAGACTGAGCCATGTCACCATTATCTCTGTGCACATGCTGAACTACAATTTTACAATGTCTGAGAAAAATGTGTGTGCAAAAGTCACTGCCACGGTTTGTGGCTTTTATACTTTTTACATTTTGATTTATTTATTTTGAGCTACTTATTAATAGCTTATATATATTAAAAATAAATACAACTACAAATTCCCCTAAAGCCTCGTCTTTCTATATTGTATATCATGTAGAAATTTCCTGTTTCAGACATCATGTCGAGTTATCTGTACTACTTGTACTGTACTACTTGTACTTATACTGGTACTTACTTTGTTAAAATTGTGCATTTTAAGTAATTTTGATGATCTTTTATCAGGTTTTTTGATGTTATCTTTTTACTACTTATTAATATTTGATTTATTTTATCTTTATTTTTGTTATAATTATTATTTCAATGTGTTGTCGATGCATTTCTGTTTGTTACCTTTCATAATGTTTTCCATTATTTCAGCTTTATTACAATAAATGAAAATTTCTTAATAATTTTAATTACAATAACACCACAGGAACAGGCTAAAATTTAGGTCATTATTACTGTAAAAGTTATGGTAGTTTTCAAAGTATCCATCAATGGCCATTGTATGTAAAAGAGCAGAATGGACATTCTACAAAATATCCCCTTCTGTGTTCCAAGTTCTTGAGATTTGGTTTCTTCAAATAAGTGTGTTACAGAAATGATTAATATTTTGAATGAGTGTTTGTCTATATTTTCAATTTTCATTGTAAGTTTTAGTCACGGGCTTTCTGATTTTGTTTCTTTATTTCATAACATTTCATTTGTTTCCTTGTTCAGCCCTGTATTTCAGATTTACCCTATACAATAAAAGCAGCTTGTGGCTGGTTGCTTTATATTTCAGTCAGACACTCACTTCCTCACTCACTTCCAGAGATTTCACAATACACACTGGCCCTGTTTACATCTGGTATTAAAAACACAGTTCACCCAGAAATAAAAATGTGCCAACTTCATTAGCTCAACTTCAAGTAGTTACAAACCTATTTAGGTTTCTTCTTCTGTTAAACAAATAAACAAAATACAATGAAGATATTTTGTAAAATGCTGGAAACCAGTTCCCGTTTTGCATCCATAGTAAGAAAAAAAAAAGAATGGAAGTCAATGGATAGTTTCCAACATTTCCAAAATATCTTCCTTTGCATTTAAAAGGAGGGGGAAAAAAAGAAACATAAACAGGTTTGTAACAAGCGATGACTTTTTGGGTAAACTAACCCTTTAGGGGCTGCCATTTTGTCCATTTATCAAGTTGACAATGCTAAATACAGGTGTAAATGGAAACTAAATCATTTTAAGTTTGTTGACTTTCTGATCCAATTAAACGTCCAATAATTACAAAATGTCCGATGTTAAAAAAAGCCATAAAGCTGCTTAGTTTGAAGTACTTTTGCATTAGCTTCATTACATACGTCATTTGCTAATGCTAATTGATGATGCCAAATAAAAACTGATTGTAAAGTGTTACCAATATATCTGTACCAAAGTAAATATTCTAAAATAAGTTTAAAAGTATCAGAATGACTGCATATTTAAGTATTTCAAGTTTTAACACAAGGTTGAGTAAATCATTTCGTTATTGGCAAATTAATGTTATCTTCCTTTAAAAATTGCATTAATATCATTGTAAGATAAAATAAAGATTGAAAAAATGATAACTCGTCTTAATTTCTCTTTCTAACTCCCACAATAAAAGCCTTTGTTAATCATTTGTACATGTAAGCTAAACAAAACAAACATAAAACACAAGGAAAGGAACGGAAGACACTGAGATGGTGGCTCTGAAGAATAAAAGAGGTTAGGGATGTTGTAATGGAGTTTTACTGGTCTATGATCTACCAGACTGTAATGACATAACACAATGAAACCACAATCTTTTTTGCCTGTAGTATATCACAAATGTGTGTCAACTTGACCATTGTTCTTTTTTTCCCCCTATCTGCTCAACAAAACTGATGCTCTCTTAGTGTCGTTGGCTGATTGTCCCACAATCGCCCGTCATTCTCATGAGTCATCCGACCCAGATAAGACCTCAAACCACCCTGCATGTCTGGGTTCTCCTCCCTGGCCCGGCTGTTGATGTCACCTGCCCTGCACTCGCCTGCAGCAGTCAGACAAGGCCATCTGTGTGTGCCTCTTCAGCCGATGGAGATCATGGGACGGATGGGTGTGAGAGAAGTCTCAGTGCCTAAATTTACCCCGCACCTGGGAATCGGAGTCCGCCGGCAAGTTCAGGCAGAGCGTGTCAGCTGTTCATGACTGCGGTTTGTCATCTCTTTTTTATCTTCATTTTCCACTTGACATCATGAAACAGCATGAAAAGCCCACTTTATACTTCATGATCTTTATTCTTCATGATCTGACCATAAAGTGAAGCAGGAGGTTTAATAAGAGAAACCGATGAATGGTGGAACTTCACCAGATCATGAAAAGTGGATGTTCCTCAAGAAATGAGCCCCTGAAAAACTGTAAACACCCATTTTTTGAGGCTTGTTTGCTTTTTCTAATTGTTTGTCAAATTGATTCAATGAACTGACTTCCATCATTCTATTTTCAAGACTTTAGAAAAGCTGTGGATCAAGGCAGTGTCAAAATGGATAATACTTGTCTATTAACCAACAAACTATGGATACTTCCATTAACTCACAACTTGAATATAAATGAAACAATGAAGTAATTCCTGAGAAACCGGTCAAATTTCAATACAGGTTTAGCAAGATGGAATGTGTATTAATGCAGTTTTTTTTTTATAATGTATTAATTAATACATTATAACGTTATACATTTTAACAATAATTATAATAAATATTTACATTAATAAATTATACAGCTATACATTTTAACAATAATTATATTAAGTATACAGTTATACATTTCAACAATACAGTTATACAATAATACTTTACGTTAAACTTAGTAGTGCTCAATTTATTAATTATAGATAATATAACAAGGTAAAAACTAGTTTGTTTTTGTTTAAAAATCCATTTTTTTCTCAGTTTTGGCCTTCTGTCTAAAAATCCAGATGCCTTTTTAGATCAAATGGTGGATGAAACTGTACAGCAGTTGCTTTGGATACTCTCCGTTTGGACATGATTATCAGCTTGTACATGCTCCAGATTGAATTTTCCGCAAATATTTATTCAGAGCAGTTATTTTAGCACATCTCCCAGTCTATATTCCCACCTGCTTTTACAACTTAATACTCTTGTGACTCAACTTCACCTCATTGTCGATCAATTTAAAAAACTTTTCCCATGACGTATTGCTGCGACAATTCAACGAGCCAAAAAGTAAGTACACTCCAGGCGGAAGTGATGCAGCTCAAAGCTACTTACATCTTAATGGCACTTAAAAGCCATTTTCAAATGTATCTGAATAAATGTAGAGATAGCCCCATATACATAATGTGTATGTATCAATAAGTGGAGTTCACATTTGCTCATAGTGGAAAGTCTGATGCACATAGATAATGTGATGTCTCACTCACAATTACCACAGGCTTAATACAAAAAAAATAAAGTGATGAAATAGCTTGAAAGGTTTCACTGCGGAGCAATTATTGTACATAATCAAATATCAGTGTAACTTTCAATTGATGGGGGATCTGGTGAATAAGCTGTCAGTGATCAAAATATTTTGATTTTGAACACAATGGAAATGATGATGTGGTTGAGGTCATGATGATGAGCCACATGATAAATATATATGTGAAGCGCGCTCATGACAGTGATGTTAAATTCACATTCAAACTGATCCCTTGGTTCCATAAAGTAAAATATGCTTTTATTATTTTCTAAAGCATCAAAATAGCGATAATTGTATGCTACTGCAGCAGTTAGAGACCCATCCTTTTAAGATATAAAAGTTTAGGTCTCTACGCACCAGAATATGTAATAACGATTGGCAAAACATTCATGCATTAAGGGATAATAAAGTGTGTCATTTCTTCACTGCTAGAATAAACCGTACTGATTGTTCCATGAAGGTTGCCAAATCTTTGCTTTTCCAACAGAATCGGACTGCTTTAATATTATTGCTATAGGATGATCGGTTTAGCAGTAATTCAAAGTTCAACCTACTGCATATACTGCATTTGACCACAATGCTATAATATCCATGTTACAGTCTCTGAGCATCTGAGGTTATAAATACATCCATACAGTGAATTTCAAGCTGCAATGTGTGTACACATACACATAACAGAGATTGCAAAATATGTATTTTGGGTATTGGAATTGCATATTTTTAGCTCTGATAACTGGGACTGTCACTGGACAATTTTTTTGGCCATTTTTGCTTTACAACCCTGGCAGCCCTAGTCCTGTTCCCAAATCACACTATTAGCTGTATGAGTCAAAGTTACTAGATCCTCAAACAAAAAAAGAAATGATTTGATACCACCCAGTTGTGCCACGGTGTTTACAAATCAACCTACGAACAGCTCATCGATAATTCGAAACTCTGCATGCGAAAGTCAAAAAGGAATTACACACACTATACCTTTAAATGTGTGATATCAATTTATTATCCAAAATCAGATTCTGTGTGCATTAGCTCTTCAAATGGATTGACACTTTTGCCTTTTAGCTTTGGATAAGACGTCTCGCTGCATTACGCAAGTCTTGTGTACTTCTCGGCTGCATTTCTCCTCCAAGGCTACGAAATGAGTTTTGTTCTTAATACCTTTAATCTTATTTGGACCTCGTCTCCCACACATCACACTATATCTTTTGTCACTTTCAACACTCTCCTCCCTTTCTTTCTCCCTCAGTCTGTGTCTGTCGCCGCCTCCAGGTCTTGGCTCCTTTATTAAGAAAAGGAAAATAAGAGCGAGGAAGCTTGCGAAAAAAAAATAATAATAATAATTCTGCGCCAAATTCCCCAGCACATTGAGGGGGAGCGGTGTGTGTCGTGGTGAGAAGAGAATGACCTCCGCCGGCTGAGCTTGGATAATTAAGTGTGCATGCATAGCAGAACCCAGTCAAAAAGTGCGAGACGGAGCAGCCGTCGCAATATGTTCTCACTTTATTAACGTTTCTGAGTAAAATGTAAAACAGACACGGGCTAGACGCTGTACTACATATAGCCAGGTGTGATGATCTTTTTTTAAAGTTGAAAACTATTAAGCTAATTTTGTCAGGCTCTGAAAACTTTGAATTTAAAGCTTTAATTAATAGAAAGCATCAAAGAAGATTCTGGTTTTTGCTAGTACTAATAACCTAAACTTTTCTGATTTTGATTGTAATTCAATAATGTGCACTTTTTGTAAGGCTAATTCGAAACAATAATTATTGTGAAAAGCGCTATACAAATAAACTTAAGTTGACTACAAATACCATTAAAACAAAATTTACCCATTATAAACAGTACACGGTTTGTTTTGGAACATATTATTGTAGGATTCATTGATTATAACATGCCAGAAATCATCAATAAAGACTCACAGGACAAATACAGTTTTCATTAAAACCAATATAAGGTCCATTATAACGACTAAAACCATTACATTAATTCTAAGATGTTTTCTTTCTTTTTTTATTCAGCAGGGTCAGATTAGACTGGAGTATTTGAGCAGGTCAGTCCACCACATCTCAAAACCATTAAAAAAAAACAACACTTCTAACCAGAGTTTAATCTCAAAAGTATTGACTGTTTTTTTTATGTTTTTTCTCCCTCATCCCGTGTATTTAGTACCACCGTATTCCCCGGTATTCAGCCCACAGTGAACTCCCCCAACCTCCCTACGCAAACCTGTGTGCTGTGGGCTCGCAAAATGACGGGAATCGATTTGGAAGCTGTCCACACTCAAAAACGCCTCTGCCATGAAACACCAACACAATTCCTACTCCATGAAGACTACGCTATGTGTGTGTGTGAGCTTAGGCATCAAAACTGAGTAGTTCTGTCTCTGTTGCTAGGCAAAATCATGAGCAAATTTAATCAAATCTTATCGACACAAAAAAAACTGTGGCTGCACAGATTTACTTGATAGGTACAAAATGAGCTTAAATAGATAGTAATGAGAAGTGTCAGAGACCTATATCTAACAAATTACAAGATACCTGGGTTGTTATTTACAGTATTTGTCTAATTAGGTTTTTTTAATGTTTTTTTTCTCTCTCTTAAAAATGTTTCAGTGCAATAAGATATGATCATTGCTGTACTGCAGTAAAACTTTAGTTATAGAACAGTACACCAACAAAGGAGTTATCATTTATTCACCCGGATTTTATTCAAATCTGACCTTCATTCTTAAAAGGAAATGTTTTGAAAAATGTCTCAGCTGCTTGTTCATGCAATAAAACACAAACGATGGCTTAAGAAAAAACTAATAAAAGTTCTGAATTTGTTGCAATTTTATTTATCATTATGGCATTTTAAGGGGATAGCTCACCTTAAACCAATTACATTTGATATTAAAGGGGACCTATTATGAACCTAACGTCCCTAGTGTATGTGAAGTTTCAGCTCAAAATACCCCACAAATAATGTTTTATAGCTCTTTGAAACTGTCCTCCTTTTTAGGTTTTGATCCTAAAAACGAGATTGCTTTAAATTCTCTTTAAATTGCTATAAATTCGCTTTAAATTCAAATGAGATTGTGCTCTTTTCAAAAGGGGGTGGAGCTTGAAATGCGTGAAAATTCAAATGGCGGAGGGCTGCTTCTCACTCAGGGCTGTTTATGCTAATGAGGGTGAGATCATCATTAATGGGTGAGGCTTTCCCCTTCTGATGACATGTACGAAGGGAAAATGCCATTCAATGTGTTTCTGCAGACTGTTTTTATCAAGTGTGATTATAAAAAATTGAATTAATACATTTTTACTAGAGGCTGGCTATATTCACACACCGTTGCCACACAACTGTGTTTATTATAAATGTGATTTTTGCATTATAGGTCCCCTTTAATGTTAAATATCTTCGAAGGCCATCGAAGCTAAGGCTATGGATTATATAGATATTGCTGTAAACGGTGTTCAGTTTCTCACATAAGGGTTCAGTGGTTTAATAAAAGCCAAATGTATACATTTTTGCCTGTGCATGTTTTTGACTCTAAGTCTCTCTAAATGCCAAGAACCATGGTTTCAACTAAAAACCTTTTATAATGTTCTAAAGGGTTAGTGCACCCAAAAATAAACATTCTTTTATCATTTAATAACCCTTCACTTGTTCAAAACCTATTTGAGTTTCTTTCTTCTGTTAAACACAAAAAATATATATTCTGAAAAAGGTAGGCTGGAACCCATTGACTTCCACAGTATTTTTTTTCCCTACTACAGAATGAAATGAAAGTTAAAAAAAATTAAAGCATACAATAGAGCCTCACGGTGGCGCAGTGGGTAGCACAATCGCCTCACAGCAAGAAGGTCGCTGGTTCGAACTTCGGCTGGGTCAGTTGGCATTTCTGTGTGGAGTTTGCATGTTCTCCCTGTGCTTGGCGTGGGTTTTTGAATGAATGAATGAATAAAGCACACAATAATATGGACGACTTTTACAATGTTTTTGTTGTCTATTTTTTTTAAAGCTCAGAATTTTCAGCTTTAACATTTTGCTGAATTTCTTTTCAACTCCATAACTCCGCCCTGTGAGTTTGAAACAACACAAAGGTGAGAAAATGATGACAGAACTGCCATGTTTAAGTGAACCATCTTTCTGTTATATTTCAAACCAGCTTTGCAGTGTTTATTTGGTTTTGCTAGTTTAAGCGTTTCATGGTGTTGTGATTTCTTTGACTGACAGGTTGCTTGAGACCGAAGGCCGGCGCTCTTTCCCCTCAGCTGGAGAGCCCATCACATGCTTTTGAACAGAATGTTCTGGTTTTTCATTTCTCTCCACGATGAATAAAATAGCAGAACATTGTGACCCCAGCTCAGCTTGGGGGCCATCCAGTTGTTAAAACAATATCCTCTACCTCAGGTCTCTCAGGAATTTTTTGGATGTATGGGTCCAAATTCCACTCCAAGTTCAAATTCCACATCTGATATTAAAAACTGGATACTGGAGTATTTTCAGTGTCAGCACTTGGCCGGCCCCGCTCAAAGACAGAAGTTTCACTTTCTGAAAACAGTCTCTTTTTTATTTTTGTGAAACACAACCTCCTAACATGAATCTGATTCCTTGCCTCATGTGTTCTCAAACACTTAAAGGTGACCTATAAGCGATTTTCCTGTAATAAGCAATTGATTTGACTTTATACTGACACCTATGGGTCCTCAAGAACCTGTGTTTTTCCAAGGGGTCCCAGTGACAGTCTGGGTTTATTTCTTTCCCAAACCATGTATATAAGTAACTGATGGTAGTTTTCAAATTTAAACAAATGATTTGCGGAAAGTGTGGCTCAATTTGGACTGTGAGTCAAAGTTTGACTGAAATGCATACACAAATGGGAAGTTTCTGAAAGAAGAAGAATGTTTGATGTCAGATTCACTGTATTATTATTATTATTACAACAGTGAATACACTGACTGACTAATAACAACAACAACAATAATAATAATAATAATAATAATAATAATAATAAGTCTTTTTGAAGTCAGATTCACTGTATTATTATTATTATTGTTATTATTATTACTACAACAGTGAATACACTAACACTGACTAATAACAACAACAACAACAATAATAATAATAACACAGTCAGTCTTTTTGATGTCAGATTCACTGTATTATTATTATTATTATGACAATGAATACACTGACTCATAATAACAATAATAATAATAATATTGTTATTATTTATTATTATCATCATTATAATGTGTAATAATTAGTTTAATAATCATGATAATAATAATAATAATTATTATTATTATTATTATTATTACTATTATAATATCTAATATTTATTCTTATAATAATAATAGATGATGATGATAATTATTATTGTTATTATTGTTATTATTATCATCATCATCATCATCATCATCATCATTACTATAATGTGTAATAATTAGTCTAATAATCATGATAATCATTATTATTATTACTATTATAATATCTAATATTTATTCTTATAATAATAATAATAATTCTAATAATAATAATAATTATTATTATTATTATTATTATTAGGATTATTATTATTATAAGAATAAATATGATTAGATATTACAATGATAATAGTAATACTGATTATAAGAAAAAATATTACATATGATGATGACAATAATAACAATAATGATATTATTATTATTAATATTATCAGCATTACAATATGTAATAATAATTAATAATAATAATAATAATCATCATCATTATTATTTTTATTATTAAAAAACTTCTACTTATAAAATTATAAGTATTATTATAACATTTCTGAAATAATAGAAATTATTATTATTGTGATTATTATTAATAATAACATTAATTGTTTATTAATATTACATTGCTACTTAATTATAATGTTAAATATAATAATTCACAAGAACAAGAAATTCATGACTACAGGGAAAAATCTTAAATCTTGGTTAGTACTCTTGCGAAGAGTAGAGCAGTTCTTACCTGTGTTATTATTTGTGGCTGGGTAGTCAGCTGCCTGCATACTGCCCTTGCAGTAATGCTTTTTACTGCAGCTTTAACCAGTCCGGTAGAAAGGCCGTTGCTGTGTGACCTCCATTTTGATCCTCGGGTTCAGCTCATTAGCGACAGTTACTCTTTAAACCCCTCTGGGCCAGAGGAAGTGCTGGATTTACTAAATGACCAATAACAACAACAAAAAAACAGTGCTTGCTAAACAACGAACCCTATCCTCCAAGCCATGGATATCCAGCCATGGCCAACTGTGCAAAGTTTGACTCTAAAGCTTGGAAGTGCTCGACGTGTCTGCTAGAACTTTCTTTCTTTCCACTTTTCAGACTTGGCATTTGAATGACACAGATGCCCACAGACACTGTCCTATCCACGGTGCCAGGGGTGTCATCTTTCTTCAGGAGTGCTGGAGTGTCATCTCAGGAGGAACTGCAACGAGAAGAGCAAAGAGAGAGAAACTGGTTAACACGATTATATTTAAACAAGTGATTCCCGTTCGTTCCCCTTGGCTGGCTCATTTCGGAAGAGAGCCATATGGAAAGCTACACTGGAGAAACAACCTTCTTTATTTGTTCAGATGCAAAAACACAGCAGGGTGGCACTTTGAAGTCTGGAGATAAATATAACTGGGGGTGGCGTGCACACCTCGGAAAGTAAAATCATTTCTACTTCAAACACTTCAGGGAAAAAAAGAAAGAAAAAAAAAAGAGAAGCCCGCTCGACAAGAAAAGGCAAACGAAACATTGTTAGCAAAAAAGTACAAATGTAAAAAAAATACAAAGCAAATTATATGGATATGTGTAAAGCAACTCTGGACACAGATAAGAGCTGTCAAAACCAGACTACTATTAGTATTAGTATTAGTATTATTATTATTAATATACTTATACCACAGTAACTGGGTTTCAGTGTTGGTGTAATTAAAGTAAAAGTAATTAGTTAAAGTAAAAGTTATTACTTTTCCTTTTTATGAAATTTTATTATTTATAATGTACTTGACTTAAATATTGTAAACAAATTCACCAGCAGAGTAACAAAGTTCATATATATATTTTGCAAAACAGTTCTAGTTTTCAGCTAAAGGTAACATTTGAAGTAGGGTTTGAACATGAAGACCATTGAACATGCTTTAGAAACAATGAATTGAGTCACAAATTAATGACAGTACAGAAATATGCTGTCAGTACTTTGAATTTATTTTTTGATAAATGTAATATTTATTAATCTGTGTTATATTTTTAATAAAGCTAAAAGGTCATGTTAGCCTCAAATTTAATAAATTAAAGAATTTCTATTTTACATGCATATATTTAAAGGGATTTTAAATAGTATCGAGTAAAGTAATTGCTTATTGAGTAGTTGAGTTACTTTCTAGATACAGTAATTAAAAAAGTCATTTGAATACAATTTTAATGATGTAATTAGTAATTAATAATTAATAATTAATGACTCTTTTGGAAGTAACTTACCCAACACTGCTGGGATTCCATCACACCCTGTGCCAATGCCCATTTTAAAGTATCACATGCGAAAAGAGTCGTGTAAATGTATAAATTTGAAACTAAATTCAATAATAATAAAAAAAACAATAATTAAACAAGCTTTTATGCTTACTTGAGGAGGTTTTGGACTTAGGCAAAACAGTCATGTTTCCATTATTTGCATTGTCTCATCATGCTTACCTTGTTTAACTTGACTTAACTTGATTGAAATGCACCCAATTCACATTTGGGATTTTTTATTTTTCCGCAAACTTTTGAAAAGATTTTTTTGCATATTAAGATGGAAACCAACTAAATGCTAATTTGCTTTTAATTTACCCATGATGTAGGAAACTTTCTCATCAACAGATCATTACAGCAGATTTTTAGTTAAAACCATGGTCATTGGTGATTCATAAAATCCATGCTCAAAAGGCTGCGGATTAAAGTTAATAATGTTATAAATAACATTCAGCAGTACAGACCAATTGCTCCATTTCATATAAGCGTCAGGAATTAAATTTGTTTTTGTTTTTTTACATAAAAAGTCACCCACATCTTGCATGATCTGAGGGTGAGTAAATTAGCAAAATTTAATTTCTGGGTAAACTATCCCTTTCACATTCACCCCACAACAATACGTCATCTTTTAATGGTCCCTTATATAAGCCACCATCTTGCATTCAAAAACTGCTGGATAGAATACAACAGACCAGAGGTCTGCACTATTTTTAACTATACACATCCTCTTAAAAGCACAATCCTAATAAATGCACAAAAAACTTCACAAGTAGCAAAGCGATGATTACATCTATCTAAATGTGTATAGCTGTAGCAATAATAAAAACGAATGTGAAAGGGCTTAAACTAGCTAGCAAACAAGCCCCAATGACCTGACCAACCAAATGAGTGCTGTGGAGTTTTAACACCATCTTCCAGCTTCCAACTTTTACAAATGCACCTCGAGACCTCTACATTCTGTTCCATTCTGCTGCACTCAGTCCAAATGTTTTCGAACAGAAGAACTATGTGAACGCTCATTAAAGAAACATGTCTGCTCGCTGTCTGGTGAACATGACCCTGAGTCTGCAAAATTATACAAGGCTCAGAGTTCAGACAATCAGCCAGTCGATTCTGAAAACATTTAGGTTTTCACATCGCCAGCTCTGATCAGAAGATAAGCTACTCATCTATGGATGAGGCTTGGCACAGACCGCGTGTTTAACTCAAGGGTGAGGATGTCTAATTTGAACAACAGCGGAGTTGTTCATCTATAGCGATAAGGATGTGTAGGAAGTTTAGAAGGCGTGTGAGTGAAGTTTTCTTTTTGTCCCCAGGACAGAGTTTGCTCGTCGTTTGACTGACAGCTCCGATATCAGCCAGCATGCACAAGCCAAGACGCTCCCTCACTACTCTCCTTCTTCTCGAGGACAGTTCCTCCTTGTGTCAGCATTCTGTGCGACGAATATCTCTCTCTGGAGATCGGCCAGAGCGCTGCTGCGTGCTGTGATGAACTGAAAATGGAAGATAGGGCCTCAGCGCAACAACTGCAGCAGATATAAAGTAATACAAAGGACTGATCTGCATCGTTTCTGCACTCTCTTACTGTTCCAAGCTTCCCTGGCACTTTCTAAAACTTCCAAAACTTTGTTGAGAAGTTGACACCCTCCAGGACTCTTTTCACAGAAACCCCAGGTGTGTCTCTTTGCAGCACACAAATCCTTCATATGGGTATATCTGACCATAGATCTGTTCTACAGGCCACGTCTTGTTTCTGGAAACTAGGCCAAGAAAGCACATCTGACGCTGAGGCTATCCAGGAGATGCATAAATGCTTTTTGGTCATGACTGAATGATAAACAAAAGCTACTATGAGACAGGAATCTTGTGGCTCAGCTTTGACACAATACACTGACTAATCCTCGCATTCGCCCGTCAATGGCTGCCCATACATTTCTATTATGACACAGCCACATGGCAGAGCTCTCCTTTGAGACGAGAAACGCCATAGGGCATGTTGCTCTTCTGACATTGATTAACGATCTAACAACTTCCCACCGTGCCAGATAAAGGCAGTTTGGCTGAGGGGCAAACACAAGCACACACACACACACAAACACACATAGACAGTGAAGGTGAATCCTCCACCCACAAACTATCATCGTTTCACTTACAGCCACAGTGTGGAGACCCAACATACAATGTGTGAAAACATTTAATTGCCATTTCAGCATAGTGTGTAATAAATAAAACTTGTACTCTGAGGAGCGAATTGAAATAATTATACACCTGGTCATGCAGAAATCCTTTGCGGGGAGATGATCGATGAAGTGTTTAAGGTAGGGACAAGGCTTTTGGCGCCACTGGGATGATGCATTTGAAAAGCTAGGCTGGTATCAAAAACATTGTAATTTAAAACTCCCCAAAAGTTGATTCATGAATGACTGCCACTGTGCACTCCCTTCTGAGTTTGCTACAGGTGTATTTCAAATCACCCAGGACAAAAGATCATCTAAATGACAAATTAGAAAAGTAGACATAAGTAAATGTACACTAAAAATGTAATTCTCGCAGTTACTGTCAGTGAATGTACAAACCTTAGCAGTGGCTTGACATAGGAGAATTTATGGAGGTTAAATACAGGTCAAGTGCCGGTTTTCTGGATGCACTCTAGGGGGGTTTTTGGAAAACGCAAGGAAGAAGTGAGTTGCATTACGCTGTCCATGAAATAACTATAGTCTGGATGAGGAGCTTAATAGTCAAGAAAATCAAAGCATAAAGCATCGCAAATGCCCAGTTACCCTATGGTTTCGAGCAAGTCTAGAATGACTCCTATTTTTAGGGAACTATGAGAGATGACTTTATGACCTTCGTGTGAGATGTATTGAGGGAACAAGGCTCGGGCTTGTTGAGATTACAGTCAGTGAGTGAGTCGACATCATTGAGCGTATCAACATCAGTTGGTGGTCGACATTCAGTGATATGTCAGAAAGGCATTCTGAGATTCATAACAAGATTATAGGCATCGAGACAGATAGGAAGAAATGAGACATGAGACAAGCAACATTCTGTAAGAGAAGCAATGAATGCATTACAGTTTTGAGTACAAATCGAAAAACATATGGGGCCAAGAAGCAAACCCTGTTGTACTACAGTGCTAAAAATGCAGGTTAAACAGAGGAAGCCAATACCAACTGAGAATTACCAGTCATTCCATTAAAGACAACACCAAAACACTTGCTCGATGCACACCGCAGTCTAAAAATCACACATTGCACAAGTTTCCCAAGACCCTCACCTAAAACCCATTATTGTTCTCATCACAGCTTTGTTATTTTATTGACATCTTGTGAGCACTTCACGAGCAACCTTTCTGCTCACAACCTTAACTAAGGGTGAGGTGTTAGCTTATGTTTTACCATGGTAAACCCTGGTTTCAACCTCTTCAGAACAGATGCATTCCTCCTATCCTATATTACTTCAAGGCCAGTGTTCTGTTGCCAAGTCTCCTCAATGTCATTACCCAGGAAGGTACTTCACAGAATTTACTTATTTGCCTATAAATGAAAATTGAGTTTCAGTTTCACTATGTCCCCCTATATCAGTGTTTCTCAACCATGTCTCTAAAGGACCATGATATCTGCACATTTTCCATGTCTCCTTAACCAAACACATCTGATTCAGATCATCGGCTCATTAGCAGAGACTGAAAGACCTGTAAAGGGTGTGACAGACAAAGGAAACATCCAAAACATTGGTGGTCCTCCAAGAACGTGGTTGAGAAACACTGCCCTATATGACCCAAGCTGACAAAGAATCACTAACCCTAATTCCTGACCGTAATCTTAATCTTAGATTTATCTCTGGCCACCCCTAGGATAACCTCCTTGCTCACAGTCCCAACACTTTATGTAACCAGCTGTCTTATGTAACCATGCATGCTCGACAGTCAGTGTGCGAATTATACAATGACTTCCAGTTGAGTCCACTTTAAAAAAATAAAAATAGATTTCAGAATACAAACTACTTAGGTTTTATGCAATTGTTTTCTGCACAAAATCAAACATCAAAAAAGACACTAACTCCATCTCATCTATATGGGGCACCAACAATTCTTGCCTAGGATGACCCCAGTCTATTTAGCACCAAGTGATACCTTATGAATATCTTCCTTGTACAATAAATGCTTATTACTTTGCCTTCAATCCCTCTGGGGGGTTAAGAAAAAGTTGGGTGCATCAAACCACCGTAATCTGCATGAGATTCAAGAGTCTTTAAGCAAGTGTTATCAGCATCAAAAAGAGCATAGACCGGTATAAGCACTCTTGCTGTTCAGACATTATTTGGCATTGTTCCTGCTTTTGGCGTAGGAGTGCCCACGTAATAACCCAGCAAGAATATTTGATGAATCTTTTATCTTACGTAAGGTCCCAAAACCCATCATCATCTCCCTATCTCCTCTCCCATGAAGGATTTCCTTCTCACTTCCCCTTCATTTTGTTGTTCTTTATTATAAGGAGCTGTGAATCAGTCCGGATGTGCCAAGCTCAGATTTCATCCTCTCAGACATATTCTGCCACCTAAACAGTGCTCGAACACACACTGATAGACATACACAAACCTGCAGATAGCCAGCAGGACCTATTTATGGAACATCCACCTACTCTCGAACTATCAATTTTAACATTCGTCTTTTTTTACCACTTGTCCACCCTGAACTGGAAAGACACTCACGCACACCTGTTGTCTTCAGTGACCACTGATTCATTACAATCCTGCCATGCACCCAGTGTGACACAAGCCTTTTGCCTTCTCCATTAGATGAGTCACAGCTCAATTAAATCTCCCCTGGCAGACAGAGACACACACACAGACACAGACACTTTAGGCAGGCTGAGTGCTCAGGAGGGTGGCATTGGGTGTAGCAGTCATCTCTTCCAGACTTTTGACTATAGTCAAAGTCGGCCCCACTTCATAGGTAATTCTGACTGAGAACTATCAGGCGTGATGTGACAAAGAGACAAGCAGTAAATTCAAATTGAAGTTTCTGTCATAATCAGCTATAACTGCAGCAAGATACTTTGTCGGTTGCCTCAATACACTCAAAGTTCTTTTTATTGTTTGCTTAAGGGTAAAAAGAACTTTGAAATACCTGAGCAGCACAAACAGACTCTGCCCAGATGAACATTTAAATATATTCTATCAGCTTTATTAATATGTAGATATGTTCTATCATTCCCTAATCAAAAATAAAATAAACACAGAATAAAAAGTGGAAAATTGTGAGAAAGCATCGATTAGGAAAGCTTCTGATCATCGCAATGTTCTAAAGAATATTTAGAAAATTATATGTAGAACCTATGTGTCAGTGTTCGTCCGCGTCATCCTCTGTTTATGTCATGTGCTTTCTTTGTCTTTCTCCCACCACCGTCATTGTTAATCTGTTCCACCTGTGTTCATCCCTTCTGTGTCATCTGTGTAATCAATCTGTCATCCATATATACCCTTTCGTCTGTGTCCTTCGTTGTCCGGTATCTTGAATCGTGTGGGTCTCGTCCTATCTTCCCGTATCCCATATCTGTTACCCGTAAGTGTTCAATAAACCCGTTTTTGTAAAGTTCATCCTTCTCCGTCTCGTCATGTTATCCTCCGCCCTCCGGGCGTTACACTATGAAACAGAGATGATTTCTACTCCACAGTCGGTAAACCAACCATGGCAACCAGGCAAACTTCACCCTCAAAAGCCAGATATAAGATAAACATCAATAGTCAGATATGGTTTACTATAAGTAAACTTAAAAGACGTGCACGCCTAGTGCATGGGCGTTGTTTTTTTATTTTTGGGGGGGGGGGGGGGGATCACTGTCTTGTGGTCTCTTATATTAAGTTAATCTATTTTGTGAATGAGTCTATTCATTGGCCAATATATAAAAAATAAACAAATGAATAAATTGGCCTAAATAAAACTGCACTATTGTATTCCACAGCTGCTTATGTGTATAGATGTTTTTATTTTATTCTTTTTACTACATAGGCTACCTTTGATTTCATTAACATCAATAATTTTCTTAGCAACCCCACATATTTGTCTAGCCCCCCTTACACCTGGTAGACAAAAAAACAAAAATCTTGAGCCATCCCTAGTCATCACCCGCACGTTATGAGCATCGGCTCTGCTTATTTGCTACTATGGTAATTGTGTTGCGCATATTGTGTTGGTCAATATGTCAATGGGACATTACATCTTTCGTCTTTAATTTGTTTATGGTGTGTAAATAATTCACAGAAACTTCCATGCCCATCATCGCAGCTTGTAAATCTGGCAGATAGTTTTGAATTCTACAGTGTTGTGCTAGATAACCCCACTAAAATGAAATCTTATCTGTTTGAAAAAGGGAAAAATAAAAACACTCACAGTAGCAGCCATGTACTGTACTTTGGAAACTTTGTTTCCTGGTGAAAAAAACAACAACAACTACTTCTGACCCCATGAATTTACTTTTTGGATTTTTTGGGCTTTTCAATTAATTTTGTTTATTCAACACAATCAATCAAAGAATGTTCCATGTCCATGAGATGTATTGTGAAACATGATGAAGGATGGAAAAAACTAACAGACCTAGAACTGCCGCGTCTGTGTGTTCACTGTCTACATTTGCAGTTTGCATTTGGAATATGTGTATCATTGCATTGTGCCGGGGTCTCATTATTGTCTAGATGTGTGTGTGTGTGTGTGTGTGTGTGTGTGTGTGTGTGTGTGTGTGT
>CAIGQW010000415.1:744205-759409 GCA_903798125.1 Danio choprae | reverse complement strand
AAGAAGAAGAAGAAGAAGAAGAAGAAGAAGAAGAAGAAGAAGAAGAATTCCTTACATTTAAATAACGCTTTTCTGTGTACTCAAAGCACTTCACATATTTTTGGGGGAATCTCCTTATCCACTACCAGTGTGCAACATCCACCTGGATGACGCAACGGCAGCCATATTGCGCCATACCGCACAGTATGCCAATTTGGCCAGGTTACCAGGGACACACCTCTTTTCGGAGGACATCCTGGGATTTTTAATGACCACAGGGAGTCAGGACCTCGGTTTAACATCTCATCTGAAAGATGATGCTCACTGACAGTAAAGTGTCCACTTCACTATACTGGGGCATTAGGTCCCACACAGACCATAAGGTGAGCACCCCCTGCTGGTCTCACTAACACATCTTTCGCCAGCAATCTAGATTTCCCATGTGGTCTCCCATCCAGGTACTAACCATGTGCAGCCCTGCTTAGCTTTAGTGGACTGCAGAGAGCTAGTATTTATATACAAAGAAACTGATTGACCCTAGATTGCAGTTCATAGTATCTGAAAAAAAAACTCCAGTGAGGACTAATAATCAATCCATCCCTCAGTGGACTTCATTACTGTATTTACCTAAATGAAGATAAAGGCCAGCATTTACCCTCCTACAGTACAAACCATCAGACTTGCTTCTTTTAAACAATTTCTCCAAGACGTATAGAATACACAAAGCCCAGTCTGCTTAAACAGGGTGAGTTTTGACATTTAAAACTCTTTAAGCTGAAGTGTTTTTACCATCAGCCAAAGATTGCCTCTCCGTTTCTGAATGCGCCTGATTGTATTCGCAATGTTCCGGAGCGCAAAGCCTCTTTCTAAAGGCGCCCTGTGTTAACAGATGACGAGAGACACAAGTCACAGCTGTACGTGCAGTACAATCTAAAGAATGAGTGCTTGTACGGTGCTGTTCTGTTCCGTTCCTTTCCTTTCGTACACACGCGCACACGCACACACGCACGCACGCACGCGCGCACACACACACACACACACACACACACACACACACAGACAGAGAGACAGACAGACAGACAGACAGACACACACACACACACACACACACACACACAGACACACACAGACACACACACACACACACACACAGACACACAGACACACAGACACACAGACACACAGACACACACACAGGACACACACACACAGACAGATCTCAATTGAAACCATGCCAACTGCAGAAAGAGTCTTCCACAGCACCATCGAACATTTATAGCACAGTTTTCACACAGGAAAGGTGAGGTATGTGCGTGTGTCTGTGGGCAAGTGAGAGGAGCAGGGTGCATGAATGCGTGTTAGCATTTATGAATTGCTAAAGATTTTGCAACAATTTTCACCCAAACACCTCTGTAAGAAGCTGTCTAGCACATGGTTTGGAGGTCACCCTTCTCAAAAAACTCTAATCAGAGGCAGAGGGAGAGACTCACCCATAGGATAGCAGCTTTGTGAGGTTCATGCTAATTACAGACATCATGCTGGCTTAACATATACGCTTTCTGTCCTCTGAGGAGGCGCACCAGAGGAGTACGGCCTGGGTCATAGGCTTCGCCCCGGGAGGGGATTAAAAAAACCACTATGGAGGCCTAAAGCATCTCCATCTGGACTCCCTATCAGAAATCATGTCCCACAGGCGCTAACTTGGGGCATGTCCATGCAATATGTTCCGCAAGAGCTAGCCAGAGCTTGGCAGTAGTGGCAGAAGACAACGCTACAAAAAGACAAAGGCTTAATTTGTGGCATGAGACACAAAGATGGTCTGTACTATGGCGACTAGCTACAAAAACTGAAGGCATGTAAATAGGCTATGCTTCAAAATGAGAGCTAGATTTTGACTGTGAATTCAGAAAAGACACCATCAAAACAAAGTTTAGCATATTTACAGTAGGATATTAGATTAAGTTATATGAATTTTAAAATAAGTCTCATAAAAGCTGCATCCATTTGATCAAGCATAAGATAATTTAAAGTTAAATAAATATTTTAAACCTCTATTCATCAGAAACAAATAGCTCATGGTTTTGTACTGGTTTTGTTTAAACCGATATTAATAATTTATTGTCAATAAAATTAATAACAACTGAGCACTAAAGCAGCAATTTAGAATGATTTTTGAATGATCGTGTGACAACTTAGACTTGTGATAAAAGACTCTATCAGACAGTATTTACAATGCAACTGTATACTGTGAATGGATAATTGATTTTTATTTTTATTTTAGAATTTGCTTTCCACCAATTAAATAATACTAAGAAAATTATTTCTCAAGCAATGCATTTGATCATGAATATGAACCAATCAGTAAATCAGCTGTTGTAAAAACAAAAATCTTCAAACAGGTAAGAGTCTACAAGCAAAAAGAGAACATGACTATGTTTGTAATAAAACCTGAATCAACATTATTGAGGTGGCAAAAGATTTGAAAGGATTTAAAAATGACCCAAAAATGCTATTTTCTTAATAACCAGTTGATAAATGTGAGTTTATTAAATAGCATATCGCATAGAGTTGTGGCAAAAAAATCATTTGAGAAATTCTTTTTCAAAAAGTATCGCTGTTCTTCTTTGAATTGGTTCTGAGCTCAGTTAACCAACAGATAGCCCTGTGTGTTTTATGAACAGCCATAATTGCATTCAATTCCTTACAAATGCCCCCAAAAAAATTGTAATAAAGTTAGGAAAGGGTTAATTGAACTACACGAGTGTTCATAGTGAACTGTTTTTACATTAAACTTCTAACATAAAAACCAATTTACATGACTTACCGTACACACAAACACTCTTCCTTGTGAGTATATGAGTGTACAGTTAACACTAGCCTACATCATCCCCTGATGTTAAAAACTAAGCTCAGAATCAGTTCAAGAGAGAATAGCGATACATTTTGAAAATCTTAAAATCAATGCAGAATTGCTTTTTTCAAGTACGGACAATTTAAATTATAAACAGTATGGGTCATAAAATTAACTAGTGACACTTTCATTCTAAAATGGCTCTTGAGGCCCTGTATTGGTCCATTTCATTCATAGAGGATCCGAGATGCAACTTTTAAGTACAAGTTTTGATTAGTGATTTTTTTTTTAATATAAACTGTTATTGAAAATCTATAAAATGTAAAAGTAACCATTGCTTGATAAAAGGGTAAAAAAAAACATTGTCTTTGGATGTGTTCACACTTGGCAGATTTGGTTTAAACAAAAGAAACTGTGCAATTGCTCTGTAAGTGTCCGAACCTTACTGCAAACCAAACAACCAGAAAAGGGTGGTCTTGGTTCATTTCCAAACCTCAACTGAAAAATGAACACAACATGGACCAAAGACAACAAAGCAAAAAAAAAAATGTTCTTATCATATGAGCTATGTTTCCCATTACAGTTCAATAAAGTCATCGGATAAGCTTTCTCCTTGCATAAGATCTTAATTTGTATGTTAGAGAGGAATTCCTGTTACTGTTTTGACTCCTTTAAACATTTTAAAAGCTGATAGCTGAGCATTCAAATAGCCTGCTCCACAACTTCTTGTCCACGCCTCTGCCATTTTCATGCTGGACTATCACAATGCTCTTCCAGCTGGACTTTCATCATGTGCAATAAACCTCTACAAATGATTCAAAATGCTGTAGCTCAACTTGTCTTCCACAAACCCAAGACAACACGTCACACCTCTCTTTATCTCCATGCACTAGCTGCCAGTTGCAGCTCACATCAAATTCAAGACACTGATACGTGCTTACAGAACAGCCGTGTGATCACTCCTACCTCCACTTGCTGTTACTGTAAAGGACTACTTCCTTTCCAGTAGTTCTTAGAACTATTTTATATGATCATTAATAAACACAAAAGTTACCCCTTGAATGAAAAGCTTGATTTTTTATCATATTTGGAATAGTTGTGAATATTAATAAACTCTGTCATTCCAGCAGCTTGGGTCATTGGCTGACACTGACACACAAAAACACAGTGTGGTGCACTCAGAAATACGCATGTGCAAAATAATTACATTTCAGTTTTCAACACTGAAAAACTAAAGCAGTGGATAGGTTTATTTTAGCTATAAAGAAGTGAGTGAGCTATCTTTATGCCACAGAGTAATCTAGTTTGAGATGTGTATGAAATATTCATTCATTCATTTTCTTTTCGGCTTAGTCCCTTTATTAATCTGGGGTCGCCACAGCGGAATGAACCGCCAACTTATCCAGCATATGTTTTACACAGCGGATTAAACACTATATTAAACACTTATACTCAGCAATCTACATGCAATTGTTGCTTCATTACAAATATGCTAGGCAAATTTCAAAATATACACTGTAAACAAAGCTAAGTGCCAAATTTTCTTGTTGAATTCCTTATTTTTAAGTCACTTCAGATAAAACAGTCTATAAACATTAATAAATGTAAATGTACAAGAAGCACTTTTAGCCTAGAGTTTGGTTGGTTCTGTAGAGAATCATTTATTTATTTATTTATTTAGCTTTGAATCTATAGGTTTGGTCTTAAAAAATTTTTATGTAAACACTAAGCGAAGACCAAAAGAACCAAGAAAACCAAACTACAAGTGTGAACACACCCTTAACAGTGCCCTCTACTGCGAGACTTTTTACCTTCAGGCCAAAAAGAGAAGACGAGTATGCTGCCCGAGAGCAGTCTGACTGCACGGTCGGGGAGGAACGTCACACATTCCCCGCCTGTGTCAAGAAGCTTTCCTGCTATGCTGTAGGAATGCATACTCCTCTTGGCTCTCTCTCCTCGAGCCAGGAAGAGGAGAGGGGGAGGGAGACAGCAAAAGAGAGAGAGAAAGAGACGTGGGCAGCCTACAGTCTGCCTCGCCACTTATGGGCATGTTAGGTGGCAGCAGCACAAATGACCATACATGAGTCTGAAGCTGGTGGAAGGAGCCGATCACGATGACTGATGATGTCACAATGCGGGTTTTGTGCCACCTGTCAACAGTTTTTGTTGAACAAGCGATCAAAACCCAGGTACAAGTCTCTTTTCATTGCCATTCTGTTATCAGGATCTCTGACCCCAATCTTTGCAGTAACACTAACATTCAAGACTGATCTCTGGTCAGCTGATGAATGCATTGCCGCCACAGCTGGCTGAGTGATGTCTGCATGGATCAGCAAAGTCATCTAGACTCATCACACCACCATGGCTATCAAATTACAGGCCTAGTCTGGCTCGCTACCTCACCAGATGTACAGGGTTAGGAGTGTTTGTACTCGATGTGTTCATTAAAAAGTTCAAAAAGGTTTCTAGAATGTTTGTCCAATTTATAACCACAACAATACAGCACAGAACATTAGTACCTCCATGATATAATGTTTCCAAAACAGCTTGAGAAGTACAGTAGGATGTGCAAAACTAGGCATCTCCAAGGCCTGTATTGAACTGTAATGGGGAACGCCATGACTATGGCCCTGTCCACACGAACACGGGTATTTTCAAAGCTGCACTTTTTTCTTTGCGATGTCAGGTTACTGAAACCGAAACATCTGGCCATTTTTTCCAAAACTCTGGGTATAGCATAGTCATGTAGACACTACAACTGGAGTTTTCGCCTCATGACATCAGTGTGCGCGCTGTTTTCTCCTTTCTGATTGGCCAACATGGCTCGGTTCACACCAAACATGGAAGATGCAAATGAGGCAAAATTCCGCACATTTGCAGCAAACATATTGCATATTTTTTGTCGTTTGCCTGTGGGAGGTAATCCGCCTCTGTTCGTATGTCTGCATTTATTTGTATGCAATTTACTCATGCAAATAAAAGTAATCATTATAATTGTCATTATCGCCACCTATTGGTTCGGCATGCATCAGTGTGTTTTTGCACTTTCATGTGGACAGAGATTTTTTTTTTAAATGAAAGAGGGGGAAACCCCTTTTATAAAAAATACCCATGTACGCGTGGACATGGCCTATGATAGGGGGAGAAAACAGGAGTGTTTGAGTATTCTGTCCTTTTCATAGTTGAATCTAGTGACATTATTCTCAATTTCTCATTTCTTTAGGTGTCTTTTTGAACAATGTTGCATTCATATTTCAGTCTATCTGGACCAGAGTTTGTTTGAAAGTGGACCAAGGCTCATTCAGGCATGTGATAATGGAGAAGTCGGACTAAATATTGATTTTAATTTAACTACCCTAAAGATTGCAACTTGCCAATTTTTTTATGTATTTAATGAACAATGTAACCGAATGGACACATGCAAAAACTCTGTGCAAAACACTGACATTCAAAATCACCAGACATATAGAAGTGGTAGTTCTGTGTTTCATTTTCACATGAAAAAGGAACTGCACAGACTCCTATGTAGCTACTGCACATGGATGTATATTTATTTTAGCAATCAACAGTTGAAGTCAGAATTATCAGCCCTTCTGAATTATTAGCCCCCCTGTATATTTTCTTCTCCAATTTCTGTTTAATGGAGAGAAGATTTTCTTCAACATATTTCTAAACATAACAGTTTTAATAACTAATTTCTTTTATCTTCGCCATGATGACAGGACAGAATATTTTACTAGATATTTAGATACTCGATACTAGAATTCAGCTTGAAGTGCAATTTAAAGGCTTAACTAGGTTAATTAGGCAAGTTAGTGCAATTAGGCAAGTCATTGTCATTGCTGAATCTTTTATCATGGTATAATGTATCAAAACATGGTTGAAAAGATGGCCAAATCTGAATAAAACAATTTTTGAATAAATAAATAAATAAATAAAAACACACACACACACACAGAATTGCTGCCAGCGATAACAGTTGTACTCTGAAATGTTGTTGTTGTTCATTTTTTCAATTATATAGCAATTTGTAGGTTTGTAAATGACCTCCATTAGAACAAGTGTGCTATAAATATAGGTTTGTTTTTTTTTTAGTTCAGTGATGGAATAATTCCTGTTTTTTCAAAGGGCCCACGATTACAATTACATGTCATCACTACAATATTTTGCAGTACTGCATAACTGCACATCTGTTTTATTTATTTTCTTCCCCCAAATAGTCCAAGAACACACAATTTCTGCATTAAAACCAAATGTACAAAATTAGGAGTGTTTGTTCCATGTTTGTACGGATGATTGAAAAAGATTCTACGACTAATGCTTGAGCTGCAACAGTGCATGGAACATCAGCTTTATGACGAATTTTAAATTCACAGATTTCGCAAAACATCTGTTTACTTTGATGTTTATAGCGCAACTATTTGCACAAGTGACCAGTGTGTTATGATAATGATTCAAAATAATCTCATAAGTGACACGGCCATACAAGTCAATTTCAAATAGTTCAAGAGGGAAACCTTTGACAGAAACTGAAATAATATATAGGCTAAATTTCAGCACACGAACTATCATAGTCTAAATAAATATGCACAGATTATTATTATAAACACCTGTAAACTCTAATAATTGTCTTGACATGCATTGTTGATGCTGGTGTTTTAATGGCTTTAAAATGACTTTAATGGCTGCAGTGCCAGTGCTTTAAAGGGGATGAATTTAGAGACGGGATTTCTAAGAGAGTTTATTATGCTGACAGTGTTATAGCTCTCCAGGCAAAAATCTGCTCAGAGTGTCTTTGGTCTATCAAATCATCTCTTTTAAAAACAAGCACTAAGTATTAAAGCAAAAAAAATCTAATTTTTTCATACAAAATGACAGATTTTCTTTATTAATCAGTTAGTTTGTAGGTTAATGACTTGTTAACCCTCCTCATCCCATGTGAAAAGCTACATATTTCTAAATTAACTCCTCAACAGGTCAACAAGGACAATTATTAAATTCTTTATGGAATATTGCTGCTTTTCTAATTAATTATTTATTTGTGAATATCATGTTTTTTTTATTTATGTGTCCTTAAAGGGATAGTTAACCAAAAACAAACCTACATTTATTCACCCTCAAGTGGTTCCAAACATTCAAGAGTAGGGCTGCATGATGTTGGAAAAAACGAACATTGCAATGGTTTATTTTTCTGCGATACATTTTGCGGTATTGAGTATACTTTCACTAGATGGAACGAATGGCTCGATTTTGGAAAGATTCATAAAAATTAGATCGATTCGAGTGATTTTGTAGGGGAGTGCATTTGCATAAAATATAATAAACCAATCGCAAGCATTGATGAATACAGTAGAGCAAAGATACAAATGAAATAAACAGTAGTTTATGGTTTTCTGGCAGTATTCAGCAGTATTCAGAATTAAACAATCAAATGTTAAACAACACGGTATAGTGTATCTTCATTATATATGCACATAAATACAATTAATCTTTCTTAATGTTACAAACATAATTTCTTGTGACTAAAATCTTTGAAGTTGCTTGAAGTTCTCACACATGGCCTTAAAAGCACATGTAAATGATAAACCTATTGGTAAATAAAAAGCCTGTTTCTCTTAATTCAGTATGTTTTGTGATTGTTTGTACTGTGATGTGTTGATGGAAGAAATGTTAAGGATGTTTTGCAGAGCAGAAGGAAACTTTCCAATGTTTTTCCAAATATGTTCTTTTGTGTTTAACAGAAACAAGAAACTCAAACAGGTTTGTGACAAGGGAAGGGTGAGTAAATGATGACAGAATTTTCAGTTTTTTGCTAACTATCCCTTTAAACTTCCCTTCACTCTTTAAAGACATCTCTTCTCTTCACTTCTCTTCTCTAATCACGTTTACTGCTGTGAGTGCAGGATCAACCTGTCACCAAAGCAAAGGTTCCATCAGACACCGTGTTTGGCTTCCAAAGTATATTAAAAATTGTTGTAAATGTGCTTTCTTTTACTTGCTATTATGAATGTTGTTGTTTTTTTTCATTATATCCCAACATTTTTTTTGAATCCAAGACAATAAAATTAATGAACTTTCAAATGAATAAACATAGCCAGCTAAATAGATTCTAAAAATGGCTCCTATGCATGAAGATGCAGTCTTATGACACTCAGCACACAGTTTTAGAATGCAAATTGGGACACGGCCAACGTTTCCAGCTCCTCTCCACTGAGGAACCAAACGAGATGTGTACGAATTTAATAATTCTGGTTTAAGAGCCATTCAGCTGGAAGGCATAAGAGACATGGCTGAGGACAGACTACAGTTCAATGGCTGCAAAGAGAGAGAAGGAGGCCATACTCCCGATTTAATCTCCATGAATAAATACGATGAGAAGCAAAGGCTAGATATGCATGAACACTCCTTCAACATTTAATATTTTATTCTGCTCTTTCTCTTGCTCAGTATTTTGGACATGTGTGATTGACATGGGTCTGTTTTGGTTTTGTTTACCTGCTTCCAAGGTAAATTCTGTCATGAATATATCATTAAGACAAGCGTAAACTCTGCTGCTTGTGCAAATCTGTTCAGTTAAATGCCTTGAATTTTTTTTCTCACAAAAAAGAACATTACGGTTAAAGATGAAAGACCTTGGCAGTCTTTCCAGCGCTCTGCATTCATGCAGGTTTGATTCAGGCCTTCTATAAAGACTTCGAAAAATCAAGCTCTGTCCCTAACACTCCCTCTTCCTGCCCGATGAATTATTCCTGCAGGAAACTAATCCATCAATAAGCCTTCAAAGCAAAAAAGATGCGTTGAACCAGGACTCTGATCAATATTTATGGGGCATACATGAATAAAACTGAGCTCCTTCAAAGGCAGCTAAGAGAAACCTGCAGAAAGACAGAAAGGCCCTTTTTTCTCGTCCTCAACACAGCCGTGGATGCAAAAACCCGGTGAATTTGGAGTCTTAGCCTGAGCTAGAACAGAGAGACTCCCTGGGTGGACTGGGAAGAGCGCCTGAAATGGCTAAAAATAAAGACAGAGAAGGAAGAAGAGGGAAAACAGAGGCCTGCAATTCCCTAATCAGTCTCCCAACCTTAGGAACAAGTACATAGATGGCTTGTTGCTAACAGGCTTGTTCCCTAATGCTCAATCACTGCAGCGTTGAAGATTTATGTACGACATGTATTATGATGTAGTGATTGTTGATGGAAAGCATGTGAATGAGTCACAATAAACCCTGTTTCTTGGCTCGGATTGATACGTCACAAGCTATAAAATCAAAAGTGAGGATGTGTAGCTTTAACTTAGCCAAACCAAAAAGCACCTGTGCACTTAACATATATGTATATGATGTTTTTCTTTGAGAAAAATGATACAAACTACAATAATCATCTTGTAAGGGGCATATAGTTTATTTCTCGCATTACTCTATGGAATACCAATGCCCCCTCAATACCTCCTCCTTGTGACTAGAAATAGCAAATAATGGGCTGTTCAAAGTCAAACACTAACTTGCCATTTAGTGAATGCTGCGTAGTATTCAACATGTATTTAATACTGTTCTTTAAAAATAGCAAGTGAAACTGTAGGCCTTAATCTAGGCTGCACAATACACTCAAAAAAAATATGTTTGTTCAAACTACGCATTTAAAATGAGCTGAAACAATGCAATTCTTGAGGATATTTTGACTTAATTTTATTATATTCAATCCACTTGGATTTGTAAAAATTAATAAGTTAACTTAATTCCTTCATGTTGTCCCAACACAAATTGATAATGTGAAACCCAGTATTTTTTACAGTGCAAAATTCTTATCACAAAATTATCATTATTGTAATAATAGTATATGGAATATACGTATTGCAGATATGTGTGTAAAATACATTTATATTATGCATTGGTTGTTTATCTAGATTTGACCAATCAGATGGGGCCTTAATATATTTATCCCCACCTCCTCAAAGGTGACCTCAGAGCTGAACATAAATATGGTGAGATTCAAGAAAAACGAGGAAAATGACAACAACCAGAGTCAGAATAGCTGCTGAGGTTTTCACTCATTCATAGTGTTTTAAAGCCTAAATGTTTTGCACCTTGATACAGTTTTTTAGTCTGATACATGATTTAAAAAGACAGCTAATATAAATAGCATTTTTCAAGGGAAATGTTATAGCATAACAATTATCGTTATCGCAATACTCAACATCTGATATTGTATATTTTTCCAGTCTCATGCAGCCTTACCTTAATCTAAAAACAATGTTTTGATACTTTAGAAGTAGAAGGTTCTCCCTTCTAAATGGTTTTTATAAAAATGTATTCTACATAGTCAAAAAATTCTATAGTGATCAAGTTTTCTAACTAAAGAAATCCCAAATGTAAACAACTTTAAAAGCATCGCATAATGTAAATGAGTTGTCATCCAACGTGCATAACCTCATTTTAAAGGGGTCATAAATCGAGATTTCCCTTGATATAGAAGGAGGTCATTGTACCATAAAAACATCCTGATTCAAAACCTAACGCAGAAGTTTCAGAACTCAAAACTTCACAATATTTTAAACTTACATTGAAGCCAATCTGCAACAAATTAAAAACATTATAATAATGGAACATTCCACTTCATTAGCTCCACCCAATGAGTCATGCCTTCCTTCTGATCCAACATTGGGAAAGAGTGGATGAAATGCATTTTTAATGAACTCCCAGATCGCGTCAGTTAGAATTTGGTCCTTCATTCATTTTATTTTTGCTCAATATACAGGATTTTCAGAAAGACTGAAAATGCTAATGATTATGTGCTGACTATATTGGATCCGACAGTAATGTTGCAACACTAGTGTGAGTAACTTTTTATTACATGTTCACTATTGATTGGTATATGATGTATTTACATGTTTTTACCAATCACAGCACTGTCCATCTATGAAGGATGTAGACTGTCAAACAAACAAGCAGACGTTTCCATGTACGCACCAGCCATCCTTTTAAACCAAATCTTAAAATCTAAATTTTTAATCATGCAAAACCTTACCAAAACTGATACAGATGGGCGTTAGATCATGACTCCTTTAAACAATTTAAATTGGTTGTGCATTTGACAATTCAATCAAATGATAAAGCAAAAGACATATCAAAAGTTACAGTTGTACAGTTACACTTGCAAGCCATTTTATCATATAGACCCTAAAGCATCTAATGGGCCAGTTTACACCTGGTCACTTCATGAACGGATAACTATATGATTTGTAAAAACAGTTCCCTTTACACTTGACCACATAAACGGATATGATTTCAATCTTTAAATCCTGCACTATAAGCAAATTGAATTAGGTTACGTCGACCAAAGCATCAGATACAACACATTTTATTTTAATAATATTTTTTTTTACAGAAACAGAAGCTATAAATCATATTTGGCATAAGAATGATTTTATATGTAGGATACAGGAGGCTTTGTATGTCACGTCTGATTCAAACATCATCACAAGCACACAAGACGGGCTCTGCCATTACTTTCATTATTCATTCATTCATTCATTTTCTTTTCGGCTTAGTCCCTTTATTAATCTGGGGTCGCCACAGCGGAATGAACCGCCAACTTATCCAGCATATGTTTTACGCAGCGGATGCCCTTCCAGCTGCAACCCATCTCTGGGAAACATCCATACACACTCATTCACACATGTACACTACGGACAATTTAGCCTACCCAATTTACCTGTACCGCATGTCTTTGGACTTGTGGGGGAAACCGGAGCACCCGGAGGAAACCCACGACAAGACGGGGAGAACATGCAAACTCCACACAAAAATGCCAACTGACCCAGCCGAGGCTCGAACCAGCGACCTTCTTGCTGTGAGGCGATCGTGCTACTCACTGCGCCACCGTGCAGCCCTACTTTCATTAGGGTAAAAGAAACATTTATTTTTGCCATAGATACGCGCAAGACATCATTCAAAACTGTAAAGGGCTTACATTTATTTGTGTATAACTGCTCTCCCCACAACAAAACTTTCGAAATTAATGAAAGCAAACAAAACAGTATATTTTTCTTGTTTTCCCCTTCTCCATTCACAGAGATACAGAGACTATGGGTCTGTGATGCGTCTTAATTGTTAATGCTGTCATATCATTTTAATTTAACATCCTATTTTCATCATTCAATGATTAATGACTGGTCAAAAATAGAATGAAATCAAAGTTATAATTAAACAATCAAAACTAACATCCCTAACAATGTGTGGGGTTGCATTACAGCTATTATATCTGACTCAAAGCCCATAACACGCTCTCACAAGTTTATTTTTGTACATTTTGGGAGGAATAGAATTTACATAATTGGTTTTAAAATCCAGATGCATTTAGACATGTCCAGTTTTGTCCTAAACCACCACCTGAAGTGGTTTTAGTGCCCGAATATGTGTCTTGAATACATTTCAGAGGGCATTTACTCTTGTGCTTTTTGTGATCAGATAGCCATCCAATTAGAAAAAAACGCATGAAGTGACCAGGTGTAAACAGCCCCAATGATGCGAGAGCAACACAATGCACTTAAAAATGTTTATGTAACCAAGAGGATCTGCAGAATTTCAAAACAAGCATCAGATTGGAGAAGAAAGCTGGTTAAGTTAAATTGTCAGTTCGGCCCAAAAAAATATGTCATTAATTACTCACCCTCATGTCATTCCAGACCGCTGTTTTCAAATACAAATGAAGATATTTTAGCTGAAATCTGAGAGCTCCCCCTCATCCTCCATAGACAACAAGATTCCAGACTCATTCAAAGTCCAGTCAATAACAGACTATATGTCTACAGTGGTACATTCAGAGGTTTTTCAAGCTTTTTTTTAAATTTTTTTTTACAAGAACACTTTTGTGCACAAATGAAACAAAAATAAAAATTTATTCAACAGTTTCTACTCCTAAGTGTCAGTTTAAGGCAGGCATTTACACCGCGCATGGATGTGCAAAATATAGTGACAGTGAAGAGCAGAAACTGTTGAATGAAGTCATTATTTTTGATTTATGTTTACACAAAAGTATTCTCATAGCTTAAAAAAAATTAGATTGCACCAGTGAAGGCATATGGTCTGTTTTGAGGACGTTTTTTTGGTATTTTTCTGCACTTTGAAAGAGTCTTGAACCTTGCAATGAGGGAGCTCTCAGATTTCACCTAAAATATCCTAATTTGTATTCTGAAGATTAATTACATAATTAAAATTGGGGGGAACTAACCCTTTAAGTGAGCGTGGCATGGTTGTTCATGCCAGACAAACATTAAAGATGCTCAACTGCTCAACCATCCAAAAACCAAATATGTCCAGTGAGTTGCAGTTGTAAGTGGAAAAGTCTTCTTGATGCCAGAGGTTAGAGGAGATAGAAAGGTAACAGTAGCTCAACTAACCACTTGTTAAACCAAAATTCTGTAGAAAAGCATCTCTGACCACCCAACATGTCAAAACTTGAAGCAGACCGGCTACAGCAACACAAGATCAGACCGGGTGACACCCCTGTCAGCTAAGAACAGGAAACTGTGGTTACTGTATAATTTGCAAAAGCTCAACAACACTGGACAACAAAAAGAATGAGCTCTTCAAGATGTTTCAAATTTAGCTATTTCGGTAAATAGAGATGTTTCATAAACAGAAAAAAAACTGCATTTGTCCAACTATTTAAAATCATCTTTAACATGCAATTAAAAACAAAATCCTGCTATGAATGAATCAATAGAGGTATTATATCTGTATCAGGACATAAATGATTCCTAAATACACTGAAGGAGTGAGTCATGCTATTAACATATTTGCGGTTGGATTCAAAAGATTACCGTGTAATACATGTTCCAAGCTGGACTGTATTTTTTTTAATCAACTGTTTTCAGTGTTTAACGGCCAGACGCAATGATGTAAGGTCACTGGTAAAGTACTGCAGTGTAAAAACAAAAGTGAACACCAAAAAACTGCAGCACCCAGCTTAAACAGCTGGGCCAGCTTCAGACAGGTCAACAAAAAGCAAACCTTCAGGGAGGACAACTTCATTTTCATATGATCTCAGCACTACTCTTTTAATAAGACTCATATCTGTGCAGAAGACTCTCTCTGGGGAAGCGTTAGATGCAGGATTTGTTCCAGCTTTGGTCAGACAGAGGCTCAGAAAAATTCTATAGAATTTTTTTATTTTATTTTATTTTTTTTAAACTAGAAACTTTACAAGTCTACTTGATTTTTCTGCAATGCTATAAACCATGCAGCTTTAAAGTTTTACTCATTTAATTCAGCTAAGATGTCAGAACTTCAGCTATATTTCTTCTACTGGTCACACGTTCATAATGCAATTTCAGATTTGTTTACTAAACTTGAAATAGAGCTAAATGCACAAGTT
>CAIGQW010000415.1:729391-743805 GCA_903798125.1 Danio choprae | reverse complement strand
GCATGTCTTTGGACTTGTGGGGGAAACCGGAGCACCCGGAGGAAACCCACGGCAACACGGGGAGAACATGCAAACACCACACAGAAACGCCAACTGACCCAGCCGAGGTTAGAACCTGTTAATTTCTTCCTTTTCAAATATTTCCCAAATAATGTTTAACAGAGCAAGGAATTTTTCACAGCATTTCCTATAATATTCTTATTTGAGGGGCGGCATGGTGGCTCAGTGGGTAGCACTGTTGCCTCACAGCAAGAAGGTCGCTGGTTCGAGCCCCGGCCAGGTCAGGTGGCATTTCTGTGTGGTGTTTGCATGTTCTCCCCGTGCTGGCGTGGGTTTCCTGCGGGTGCTCCTGTTTCCCCCACAGTCCAAAGGCATGCACTATAAGTGAATTGAATAAACTAAATTGGCTGTAGTGTATGAGTGTGAATGTGAGGTTGTATAGGTGTTTCCCAGTTTTGGTTTGCCGCTGAAAGGGCACCCGCTGCATAAAACATATGCTAGATAAATTGGCGGTTCATTCCGCTGTGGCGATCCCTGATTAATAAAGGGACTAAGCCGAAAAGAAAATGAATGAATGAAAGTCTTATTTGTTTTATTTCGGCTAGAATAAAAGCAGTTTTTAATAATAATAAAACAAAGGTTTTTTTTTTCTTTTGATTGTCTACAAAACAAACCATCATTATACAATGATCTGACTAATTACCCTAACTTTAACCTAATTAACCTAGTTAAGCCTTTAAATTGCACTTTAAGCTGAATTCTAGTATCTTGAAAAATATCTAGTAAAATATACTGTCATCATGGCAAAGATAAAAGAAATCGGTTATTAGAAATAAGTTATTAAAACTATTATGTTTAGAAATGTGTTGAAAAAAATCTTATTCCGTTAAATAGAAATTGGGGGAAAATATACAAGGGGGCTGATAAATCTGAAGGGCTAATAATTCTGACTTCTACTATACTTTTTTAGCATTTCTCATTCATTTTCAATGTGATAACAGAAATGTAAAAAAAATCATGAAAAGTCACAAAATCTAAGAAGAAGGGAACCATTTTTTTTAAGAACTAAGCTGTTTGGAGTCGTATTATCAGAGGTAAAGAGCCTTAGGTAGAGTGATGGTGCAGAAGCACATGATTACTTCAGTTGAGCTCTGTGATCATTTATGGAGATAAGAGAAGATGAGCAAACATCACTGCAACCCTCCATTTTGAAAGTGGTCAGAAACAAGCTTCCCACGTCAAGACATCTGCTTATTTTTTAAGTTATCTACAAGACTGTGTTGCTCTGGTCTGATTAACTTCAGTTTCAAGCATTACGTTTTGAAGAAACCAGGCACTAAAATCACCCTAATGATATAAATTTGTACTAGAGCCAGGAACACTTCCCAAAAAGACACTGTAATTTGAATGGCATCTACGCTATCTATTATTCTGTCTGTTTCTTCTTATCTCGAGGTTCACACAATCGTTTATTCAGCCAGTATACAGAGCAGATGGTTGTGATGGTCATCGATATGTCAAGAGCACAAGACTGATTCCTGCAAAGACCCCAGTGACAGACAAATCTTTATATTGATCTCGTCGGCTAATCTGATCATTCTTAAGTCTCCTATGTCCAGACCACAGCTCTGCTCAAGACGTTTGGCCAGAGGAAAACTGGTTGCACTGGCTGAGCCTGGTTTCATCCAAGGTTTGTTCTTCACTTCCGTCAATGGTGGAGTTTGGTTTGGCTTGCTTGGTTGGGGCTGGTGGAGCTGCTGTCCAGTGAATCGGAGTAACATTTGCATTACACTGATCTGAATAAACTGAACTGAACTTAAACAGTGACATACTAAACTGAACTGAAGCTGTTTTAATTAAATAAGAGCTACACCAGCATTCTATCACTACTCTCTTGTCTGCCTGAGTTGCTGGAATGTTTAACAATTTGAAAAATTATGAAAAGGAATTTTATTATCTTTTCTTCACAATCTACATTGTAAAAGCACTATAGAAAAAAAAGGGATTAATTGCATTAGAGCTTCTTGCAGTCGAGTGTTTTTTTTTCATGGGACACAGTAGAAAAAAATGCAGCGAAATATTCTTATAAACCTGGTCTAGAGTGCTCAGAATCTCAGACTGAACAAAAAAACGTTCACTGTCCAAATTACCCTATGCAAAAGGGGCAACTTTATGAATAACCATTAAATGGGCAGAGCAGAGCACAGACTTTCATTCATTCATTCATTCATTTTCCTTTGGTTCAGTCCCTTTATTACGCAGCGGATGCCCTTCCGGACGCAATGGAAACACCCATACACTCTCACATTCACACACATATACTACGGCCAATTTAGCTTATTCAATTCACCTATAGAGCATGTCTTGTGGACTGTGGGCGAAACTGGAGCACCGGGAGGAAAACCAACACGGGAGAACATGCAAACTCCACACAGAAATGCCAACTGACCAAGCCGGGGCTCGAACCGGTGACCTTCTTTCTGTGAGGCACCAGTGCTAACCACTGAGCCACTATGCCGCCCCCCAATGTAACATCCCATCAGAAACCTGAAATTGGCTGTTTACTGATGATCTCCAAGCAAACTTGACAGCCTGAGAAGATCTATAGAATACAACAATTCAGATGTACAAAGCATATTGCAATAACATACCTTAATAAACTTGAGTCTGTAATGACCGCCAAAGGTGCTTCAATCTATGCTAATTTAAGAGTATGAATACTTAAGTAATGTATTGTTTCGATTTTTGATTTGTCATTATTTGGTGTAGTGTAGAAAAATGTGTGGTGGTCTTTTAAAGTGAAGTGGTAACCCATACCCTTGAATTTGTCCTCTGCATTTGATTCATCCAAGTTAGTGTACACACATTTGAAGCCGTGAGTAAAACACGTACACACACTGTGGGCACACATCCAGAGAAGTGGGCAGCCATTTTTTGCTGAGACACGGTGCCTTCTGAGGGTGGAAGTAAAGCTGTTCATTTCCTCGCCTCACACAACTCGTGCCAGTGTAAAGTTCATTGCACACTAAGTCCGGAATTTTGTCATTCATTTTCGCACGTTTAAAAATAAATGCGACCTCATGTTGGGTCAATTACTTTTAATGTTAATTTCACGAGTCCAAAATTTTCATCCGTCACACGATGGCGCCAAAGAGCGAAAAACAGCGGCTAGCCATACTCACTAATGGGTAGATGATTTAGAGTACCCAGTGAGCATGTCATTAGTTTGTGGTTATCTGGGAATAACATACCCTGGATGTATTCTACAGAGCAACGCCATAACATTTATGCAATGCAATAACATTAACAATGCGCAATACAGTTTTACAGAATAAATTTTTTGGTAACATTAGCAAAAATATGATCATGTTATTAGGTAAGTGCATTTACAAAAGTTAACAAATACCACTCATTAGTGAATTCTCAAACCAAGCGTTTTATGAATAAAAATATTGTTCATTGTAAGTCCATGATAACAAATAAAGCTAACTAATGTTGATAAAAGGAATCATTGTAATTAATTGTAGTTGTGTTAACACAACATAAGTGCCTTTTAGCTAGCTAGAGGAAAAAGTTTATATTTTATATTATAGCTGATATTTCATAGAAATAAGTACAACTTTTTCAATAACTTTTAAGTTTTTTCACAATTAGTCTGTACTTAAATTTATAGGGGTCACAATCAAGTGAACTGAAGTGCAATTTTAAAAGACATTTCTAAAACTTTGAGATACATATATCAAATTTTAAAAAAATGTCTTTTCAGACCAACTCATTTCTCCTACAAGGTCTCCCTGAATGAGGACCGCATAATTCAGAGAAACCTCAGATGTTTTTATTACATAAATCATAACTCCAAAAAAAAAAAAGGAAAAATTTATTTTTACAAAAAAAATACACTCAAAAAGTTGCTTTAGTCTGCTTCTATTATCTCCTTTAGAAAACTCATATCAAGTGGCAGAACTTTCTGGTTTTTAAGAGGAACTTCAATGTCAAATGTTCTATTACTATCAGAGTATTCGCACAAACTGTCTGTGCCAAAATCCAAGAGCAGTAACTTAAATATGGAAATTAATTAATTAAATGAAAATGTTAAGTGTTAGTAATTCCAAGGCCATACTTGAAGATTTGAGCAATTTTGGAGCATATCCTGAGCTGCATGATAAAGTGTCTCCCTCTATTGTCCACACCACAGAAAACATGCTTCAAACAACAGCACAAATATGTTTGGAGCTCTTTGGAAGCCCTAGTTGAAGTGGACGTTCTCCCAGAAAACATAATTTGCTCAGAATTTACCCACATATGAAATAGTTTTTTTTTTCTCTTCTTCAGTAGAAAGTTAAAAAAGTTTTTTTTTTTTTGACCAAAACAATTTATAAAATGCAAGGGCATTGACAAAAAGTTATGTTTTAAATAATGGTTTCTTCCACAGACCTGGTTTTGCTTCACAAGCCCACTTTGTATCATCAGGAGCTAAAAGTATACATTTTATTTTGCCTATGTTTTTTTTACTCTTAAAAGTAGCCATTGACTTTCATTTTAATAATCACCAAGCACCAAAAACCTTCTTTAAATGTTCTGCTGAAAAACAGTCACCTACATCTTAGATTGTCTGAGGGTGAGCAAATTAACACTAAGTTTATTGTGTGAAAACTCTCGCTTTAAAGGAACCGTTCACTCAAAAATGAAAACTGTCAGATGTTAGATGGAATAAACCAAATTAACTCTTAAAAAAGGTTTCATATTTTATAAAAAAAATCCAGATGTCTCATTTTGCATATCAGAACTTCGGTGTAAAGATTATGAAACAATATGTAGAGTAGACAAACAATGGCAGTATTTTGAGTGAACTCTTTCTTTAACATTACTACTACAATTTTTTTTTACAAGACTCATGTTTGAAGCTTTAAAAATGACCTTAGAAGTATTAAATATTACTACATCCAACAATTAACAATAAGAAAGTCATACTGATGATGGGAATCGTGTTGAGTTGTTCAATACAAAAAAACAAACAAAAAAAAACGCTCAATGTCAGGTAAGTGGCATTGAACAAAACACACAGGCACAGTTCCTTTATCAGCCGCTTAAGAGATCAACACACACACTTCTGTCAGATTAGTAGCTAGAAGAGTGTGCAGGTGCCACACCGTGCAGGGGAGGGATCAATAAGGTCTCGTCCAATCCTGTGCATTTGCATGCAGAAAGCAGCCAATCAGCACACTATGCTGTTAGCCTGGCATCAGCTGAGCTTTTTTTCTGTTAAAAATAAGAGACATAGTTATGTATAAGCCACAAACTTGTAAAAATTGATAAATGCAGTCAAATACATTTTTTTTAATTATCCAAAAGCAAAAAAAGTGAAGCATTAGTTTTGAACTATCAAAAAAAATCTAATGAAAATGCCAGACCTACAAAGTGCAACAGCTGAAGTAAAAACCACAATTCAGTGGGAATTTTCTCCATAGAAACATATTTTTAACAATGACTTATAAACCTTTAAAAACCAAGCTACCATGTAGTCTATTTTATTTTACTGAAGCAATTGTATTTGACAACAGAATTTGTGAAAGACATTACCCATGATTCTGAAAGAAAAATCTCCACCAATCAGGTAGTGGAGCTAAAAGAACTCTTTAGCTACACCATAACACACAGTCTCCTAAATCTGTTAAAATGCTAAAATATTTGTATATTCTGCATTAAAACAACTTAAAAATTCTCAGTTCTCTGTTCTTCTTTATTATTTATTTGTATTATAACTGATCTTTTGTTTTATTCTGCATGATGATGATTCTTCCACATTTAAAATGTTATTTTTTTAAGCATCAAATAAATAAGGGCCATGTTTTCAGACATGCTAATATTATTTTTTGAAAATACATTTCAATAAGGAAACAATAATGTTTGGTCTAAATAAAAAACTTTGAGATTTGAATGAAATATTATCAGGTCTTATTAAAACAAAATACATATTAACATTTTACTCAAACCCATATAAAAAAAAAAAACTGAGAACATCAAGCCCTACAAAAGGCTTGCATATTTTGGGTGCATCATTTAAAAAAAATCCATTGCTTTTGTTTTGTTTTTAGCAAAGCATCCCTTCACAAATGCTGTTGCATTTGTGACATTCATTCAGATTCTATCCATTTTCTCTGTTTATGTAATATAATGTATACCAGTTATCTGCATCTAAAGTTCAAGCCAAATCAATATAGTGTCGGGTCAAGCTGCTAAATTGCCTCAATTGCTAAAATCTCAGCAGCACTACTCACCTGCCAGCAGAAGCTGCGCCAACAATCATCTGAGCAGCTCCAGGGACGCCGACAGCACTCAGAGCAGAAGAGGGCCCAGAAGAGCCATTCACTGGACTCCCGTCTCCTCTCAGGATCCCTGTGCACTTCCAGTTGTCCATGTAATTAGCTGAAGACAAACATTTTACAACAGAACTCACTCAGTTTTATTTCAAATTTCACATCATATTAGTCTCTCAGCTCATCAAGGGCGCATGAAAAGGAATTAAATAAAAAAAAAAAACAAGAATATTGGTAAATATTATTTTACATTTGAAATAGCCTTTTTTTAATGTAATTTAATGCTGTGGTTGAAAGCTTGATTTTAAACAATAATTCCACTATCCTTTATTGTCACAACCTTACCTAAACTAAAAGGAAGCCAATGATATCGATTAATTATTTGTTGATAATTTCTTTAAATCAATACACCTTATTGATAGAGCTCTGACAAAAAAAATGGTTTAAGAATTCGATTATACGTCTATTGTGAGATTTTCAAAATGCAGTGCTATTCTCTCTTGAATCTATTCGGAGCTTAGTTTTTAACAGCAGATGGCACTGTATGCATCAGTTGTATGGGCTATATAAAAATGCACATATACACCATTGCTTATGAATACCACTTAAATCTAAAATAATTATTAATCCAATCAGGAAAGGTTTTAAGCAAATTACAAGAGTGTTCACTTTAGTGAGCTGTGTTGACATTAATCTCCTGACATTAAACTAACTTGCATGACTCGCCAAACCCACAAGCGGTCTTCCTTGTGAGCCTTTTAGAGTACCCCAAAAAAAAAAATGTATAATAAAATTGCCTACATCACCATCTGCTGTTTAAAAAAAAAAAAAGAGAGAGAGAGAATAGTGCTGCATTTTGGAAGACTTACAACTGATTTCTCAAACAATTTTGCCACAGCTCTGCTTATCAATGGTCAGTTAAGCAAACATTTACATCAGATGCAAGGGTAAAATTAAGAGAGCACAGATGAGCTTATTAAAAACTCTCCGCTACTGTGTGGAGATGTACGTGTGAAATGATTAACCTTCCGGGATCGTGCAGTGTTGTATTACGTTTCACTACATCCATTGTGGATGTCATTCTCAGACTGTTAATTATCTGACATGGATTAGCATATCATCTAATAGCATATCATCTAACTGGTACATTTAGCTTATGAACATGTAATATATATTGAAATTGTATCCCTATGAGGTACAATGAAGTGGGCTAATAGTTAAAAGACATAAGCCTTCAGGACGTCATGGAGATTCATGAGTGAACATTGGCTTCTTGCATTCTTCAGGTGTTCGTTAAAAGGTTAGTTTACACAAAAATGAACATTTTCCCATGATTTATTCACCCTTAATGCATTCTAGGTACAAATGACTTTCCATTTTCAATTGAATCTAATCTACTGACCTTATTCTTCGAGTATGAGCAGGTGCCACCATTGGAATATTTTTGGCTTGAGACTTCCGGTCTCATTTACTTCCCAACAGCTTGTTATGCTGCTTGATGTTGTAAGCAGACATTTTCTTATTACATTATCCTACTTTTTATGTATAGTCATAAACACACTTGTTGTTGACCGTTTTCTGCTGTTTATTATTCCTAGTCATTTCTCCCATAGGCAACTGAATCGAAAGTTCTAAAACAATTGAAAAAAAACGAGAGCACTTCTGCATTGCAGAATAAGGTCAATAAGAGTCTTTTCCAACACTACAATGGCAGCGGTCTGCTGATTTTATTTATTTTTTTATTAACATTCCAAAAGGCGACCAATCAAGTGCATCCACTCATCATAAAAAAAAAAGTGCCTCATGTGACTCTGGGGTTGAATAAAGGTCTCCTTTAGTGAATCAGTGTTTTTTTTAAGACCGTAATCATTTGGTGCAACTTCTGGTAAGCAGCGTCCATGGTCATCTCCTTTAAAACCACAAGAGAAAGACTAAATGGTGATTTTTTTGGGGGGTGAACTATCCTTTGAAGGCACAGGTGTCAAACTCTGTTCTAACTAAACTAGCTTTAACCCCAATTAAAAAAACACCTGAGTCCTTCAGGCTTGTTTGAAACCTTAAGGTAAGTGTGTTGAAGCAGGGTTGGAACCAAACTACGCAGGCATCCAAGTGACACATTTGTTCTTGGGAATTTGTGGAAACCGACTTCCTAATTTAGACTGTAAAGATCATCTCTATAGGCAATAATAATGAACTATCATGGTGAAATGGAGTTTAAAAGGTTCACTCAGCAGGAAAGCAGACTGAGTTGACGACTGACCTTTCCAAAGCCTCACACAGCCGTCATCTCCAGAGGAGGCCAGCAGAGTGCTGGTGATGTTCCAGCTCACGCGCCACACCTGCGAGTTATGACTGTCAAATTGAGCCATCACCTGCACCTCGAACTTAGTGGGACCAGAGCTGTTGGCGCTCTCTCTCCTGGCAGAAACACAACACAAACCAACTGTAACAAAGCAATTAACCGGATCCTATCATTCTGAGGAAAACAAAAGCCCAGTTTTTGAATAGAAAAAATAACCTCCACAAATAACTGTAACAATGCTCCGAATTGTCATCATTTACTTACCCTCCATTTGTTACAAACCTTTTATAAGTTTATTTCTTTCATTTATGACAGATAGAGAAGATATTTTAAAGAATGCTGGTAACCAAACTCTTAATAGCGGGTATTGACTTCCATTGGAATTCATTCTTCAAAGTATCTTCTTTTGTCTTAAACAGAATAAAACAAGCGGATTGTGTTTTAATGTAAACTTTTGTTAGAATCATCCTTTTAGTCAAACAGGCTGTAGCACAAACTAAATAACAGTGAGTTAAAAAAAAACTAAAACCAAGATACGTTTTATTTTATATATTCATTTGTAGTGAAGCAGATTTAATAACTAATACATTAGTATTAACATTCAGGTCGTTTATTTGCAGATACAGTAATTGAATTTATAGAGAGGTATTAAACATTTTGTCCAATACTATTAAAATGTATATAGATTACATGCAAAATAACGTTATTTTGTATTTTTGTCAATACATTAAAATCTTGTTTTAGACCTCTTCAGAGTTTTTTTTCACTATTGGGTGAATTATCATATTGAAATTTATAGCATAATTTATTTTTTTTCTACCTACTAACCTCAGTGGTAGGAGTTTGAAAATGCGAACGTCTTTGGTCGCTATTGCCAGCACATGGAAGGATCTCCCCAGATTAGGAGCAAAGGCGATGTCATGCACTGGGTCAGTCACGGTCATCAATGTCTCTGCTTTGGCATACTTTCTGTAGGCAACAAAAGACATAACAAACACAATAGAATGTGCATTAAGGGAAAAAAAACAACAACATAATAACAGGGCGACAAATTAACGTTATGATGACAACACTAACCAATTTGGTAGCAACGCAAGTGTAACAACATACTTGTAAAAACTTGACAAATAATCACTTTGATAGATTTCTGCAGCTGAGACTTTTAGCTATTTTCTAGAAATGACTACATTTACGATTTTTGTTTTGTATTGTCAAATCTGACATCACTTTGAAAAAGTTGAATTACATAAAAGCCTTTACTAAAGAATTTACTTACCACATTTAAACGATCTCTTAAAAAAAATGCACATTTCAGTAACTTGAGCTAATTTTTCATACATTTGCAGATTAAAGCATCTAAACTGTTTCTTATAGTATTTTTAATTAAAAATTATATTTCACTACTCCTTTGATTTGAGATTAAATATTATATTCCATGACTTAAGATGAGCATACATAATAATATAGCAGAAATCAATACAGTTAGTGTTACTATAGTAGATTTGTGGTAAAAGGTGATGCCTTGTGAACTGAAAAGCCTTCTAACTGGCACATCGTGCAGCTAAAACTTCAGCACCATTTAAACTGGCTTTCATCTAGTTTTAAAAAAAAAATCACAGAGACATTTGTGTTTTGTATCAGAGAACTGACTGAACCTCATAGAACTGTTTAGCTGTCATGTGACTCACACCAGTCAGTGAAATATTCCTGTTATTCACTCTGGACTAGTGCTGCACTCTTTTGGGCTGATAATTGACCAGCTTTGTTTGATTCTGCTTTAGGAGTGTTTATACTTAATGTTTCTCATACATAACTGAAATAAAAACGCTTATTGCCTGTTGGTAGTTGCACAATTGGAAAAAATGAGGTCAAGACTCAATACATGTTTCAAACTCAAGACATGTTTTATTTTATATATATTTATTTGTAGTGAAGATGATTGAATTACTAATATATTATTATTATTCTTATCATTAACACATTCAGATTGGGCCAGTCTTCTATTTGCAGAGGCGGGGTCACTTTTAGCTTAGCTAATAAGCTGAATTTTTGAATTTGTAGAAATTAAACAGTGTGTCTAATACTAATAAATGCTGATGAATAATACAGATACATTTATAAATACTGATTTAATACTGAAATACTGAAAAATTTAATAATTGAATTTATAGAATTTAAACATTTTGTCTTATACTAATAAATACTGATAAAATCTATATACATTACATAAAAAAGGTTTTGTTGTATTCTTCCCTCACATTTGATCAAACTGAATGAAATGTGATTTTGTTTTACTGCATAATTTTGTCCATCCACTAAAATCTTGTTTTACACCTGACAGAAAACAAAAAATTTGAAAAATGCAGTTTGTAACCCTGGGAAAGAACTGAAAAACTGATGCATGAAGAGAACTCATACCTTGTATTCTCATTATACTCATAGATTTGCACTTTGCCACTGTAAGTGACGTTGCTGTCATCACTGCCCACAGCTATCATTGGAGGATGAGCTCGAGAACTAAATTGCAGAAAAAAAAAACAATTGAAACTATAAAATCTAAATAACATTTTTAAAATTTGTATTCATCTGCATTTGTGTAAAAGGCTAACAGACCTGGAGGGGTTCCAGGAGATGCAGGAGCAGGAGAGTTTGCAGGAGATCTCGTGCTGAAGTGACCACTGGCTGAGATTCATCACATCAGGAGCCTCATAGATGCGCACCACACCATCTGCAGAGCAGGTGGTCAACATCAGGCCCATGTGCTTTGGTGCAAACTTCACATCGGTCACTGATGTCCGACTGTCCACCAGTGTGGTTCTCTTGATCTTTAAACATAACAGCAGAAATGAACAGAACATCATGACATGAAAATTTAAGGGATAGTTCACCCAACAAAAATTTTATTCTGTTATTGTTAATTCACTTTACTTGTTTCAAACATTCATCCTTCTGTTAAACACAAAAGAAGATATTTCAAAGAAAGTTGATTTCCATAGAATTTGTTTTTCCTATAATTGAAGTCTTCTTCAAAATATCTTTGTTTGACTTCAACAGAAGAACTCATAAAGGTTTGTAAACACTTTAGCTTACAAAGAGAGTAAATTTTGAGTAAAATTTCCTTTTTGGGTGAACTGGCCCTTTATTTTGTTATTATTTTGTCCACAAAATATAGTGACATTCAAGTGATGTCAATAATATTGGTTGGTTGTCTGTTACAATATGGATACCGAAATATTTCAAACAGCTTCAATATTTCCACAGTACAATTACATTATTACCAGTACCATTGTGTTTTGGGAGTTTAACTGATATAAACACTTGGTAGAAAACATATTTATTGTGGGAATTTTATTAACTTTTTTTTCATATTTAGATTAGTAGTTTCCACAAATTAATAATTTAGAGCAATTCTGACTAAAACTGTTTACACAAAAATATTTTTACAATCTTATCAGATTAATTTTCAAAATGTTAGAGACCGCAAACATGAGAACAACTAAAATAAACTAGTTTTCCTTTTTGTTTAATAGTAAAACTTCAGTGTGTGCCAATGTGACAAAGACAGCACACCACAGTAATGAATTAATAAAGTTTGAACTAGGGTTGTCAAAAGTATCGACTTCAGTACCAATCAATACTGAAGTTTTTTTTAAATGTCAATTTCCAGATTTCCAGTTTTTGATCGCTGTGGATGCGATGACCATTAGAACCACAGTTGTATCTGCTGACCATGTGAACACAATGGCCAATCAACGGTGTTTAAAGACCTGCTCAAATGTTAGCAGGAAACACATTTTTAGAATTTCAGCATTAACTGGTACCAAAGTCAACCTCAGATTGAACTTTGAATGAGGTAACTTGCATAAAGATTTATGAAAATTAACTAAATATTATTTGATTTTTCAAATGAACTCATATTCCACAATCCACTATTTCTGAAAAAGGCTCAATTTCTTCTAGAGTTAAACATTTGAACTATTTTTTAATCCATTCAGCCAATTTCTTGTTCTGGCGGGGTCACTTTTAGCTTAGCTTAGCATAACGAATTTAATCAGATCCTTTAAAAACACGGATTGCATTCTGCACCAATAATTACGCCCCTAATGTCGTTGAAATGTTTCACTCAATTAATGGTATTTTACATTTTTCAAGGTACTGTTAGAGACTTGACCGCACTGAAACATTCTGGAAAACATGTTTAACAAACCCAATGACTTTGACCACGTTGTTTGTCGTTGGATTCACCAACTATCTCCTCCCACACAGCTGCAGTGCGGTCAAAAGAACAAGACGCCAACACTTGACCAAACTCAGGATGTGCCCACGTCACCCTCCACACAGACCCACTATGAGTCTACAACAGAAAGAAATCACAGTAATACAGTCTTCATTACGAACCTACAGTAACATAAAATCTACCATAAATCATTGCTACTGTCTTTCAAAACACTAGGATTTACCCACTGGTCTGCAAGTGTTCAATAATCTAAAATATAATACAATTCTGAACTATTATTTATTCTTGTATATATTTTTAACCCTTTATCAAACAAAGAGCCATATAATATTAATTCATTGATTATTATATAATGTTTTTAATCATAAAAGTTCTGAAAGCCCAGTTTCCTAATGAGTACTTCAACTAAATATAGGTAAGAAATTTCAGATTATATTTTTACACAAATCTGTCATCGTATAGGTCAAATTGTTAGATTTCTGACATCGCTTTTTGCTTGAGTTAGGCGTCTCTGCAAATTTTGATTAAATTAACAATTTACACTGACAAATAAATCTATATTCAAACCTGAAATTCAGACCAAAAGCACATAAAAAACAACAACACATACCTTCCAACTAGCAGTGCAGTGCCATTCTCCATCATCACCTTTATCCCAGACCTACAACAGTTTAATGTTAAAAACGTTTACCTTCAAAATGGGGGACCACTATTCCCAAGCTTTAAATGTCTGCATGCATTAGATACAAGCAGGAAAAAGTGCTTATAAACCTGTCTAAAGAGAGACCAACACCTTTAAATATGTTCACATTCCGTAATCATATTCCCAACTACATGAAATGTAACGTAACTTCGAAAAAAATACTATGGTTGTCTCTCAACAACTGTTTTCTTGAAATCACGGGCGCTTGCACTACTTTGAATACAGTTTAAATAAGAAACTTATTGTGTTTATGGACAATGTACATGCAATAAATCTGAATTAGACTTTAGTTTTCTTGCCTTGACGCTTTGATCACTGGAGCAGGTCGCCATCCTCCGTCCATGAAAGTCGTAGGAAACATCGTGAATCAGATCTTTATGATCCGCTGCGATGCTTTTCGCCACAAACATATTGCAGGAAAACTAACTCTTAATTAAGCCGGTAAAATATCTCACACAGTTCGGCAAAGGTATCAGCAGAAGGGTGTTTGGTCAAACTTCAGCAGAAACATTTGAGCTCCACCGGTGACATGTTTCTTTACTCGAATTCGTTGTTCGCTGTTTTATTACAGCAGACGAACAGAGTTTACTGCCATCTATTGCACTAGCGGAGTTACTGCAAGTCTCCCTTCAAGGGTTGCAAAACAACTGCTAGTCCATTTTACCGTATTTAAAAATATTTTTCCACCATTAGTAGTAGGGGTGGCAGTATGGTAGAGTAAGTATTTTCCATGCTTTAGACGTTTTCTTCAAATGCTACATTTGAAAAATATTTAGACATGGACTAATATATTATAGACTAAACGTCTTATAAGGAAACCAATGACATTTCCATGTTTAAATGTTCTCCAATATT
>CAIGQW010000415.1:698619-728991 GCA_903798125.1 Danio choprae | reverse complement strand
CTCCACTGCTCTGACTGACTTACTGCTGATCAAGTGTTGTTTACATTTTTAAAAGTTCAATATTCTGTCACCACGGCAACTTGAGTTAACACTTGAAATCAACACAACTCTCTGAAAGTGTTGAATCATCTGCTTCAAGCTCTTTTAACTCTCCAGTTTGACAAGATTCCTCAGTTTGTCTGATTTGGAAAGTTGATCTTCATGGAGCAGCGTCACCTCAGAAGAACCAGGGCTCTTCCTGCACACCTGAAGGACTTCTGGATGGAGGGTGTCTCTTCTGTTCAGGATCCTGCAGCTGTGGTCAGGTTAGATCACACTTACAGCTGTATCTCTTCCTCAGATTTGGAGGAGCGACACCTGAAGAACGCAGCTGTCCTTCCTCACCTCCAGCCAGCATCCACAGTGTTTTCAGTGGACGTGGGTCAGGTCAGTAGGAGGAGCCGCTCTCCATCCACGGCTGCAGTGTTGAGGTCTATCAGAACATCTACCGCTCTGTGACCAAGCCCATGATGAAGATCCGCTGTCACCGCCATCCCTACAGCCTCCAGCTGGGCCTGGAGATCAAACAGCGGCTGTGGAAGACACTCAGGTGTCCTGTAGTGAAGGAGATGGAGCAGGCTGATGAAAGAATAATCATCACAGAGAGCAGATCTAGATTTAGGATCACTCCTCGAATCCATGTGGACATCAGTAAACAGCGGCTGCCTGAGGAGCCAAGAAGAAAGAGGCCCATACACATGGAGAATCACACCACAGGCCTGCATATGTATATACTGTTTATACTGTACATAGTTATAGAGCAAGTTTACACTAAGTTTCATGTTTCACACACTCTTGTTCCATCAATAGGATGTTTTTGGTGATTGTCGATTGTTTTATTGCTTTGCTGTGTGGTCATCAGGTTGTTTCAGGTGGTTTTCTGCACGTTCCTCAAGGTTTTCTGAGCAGTTGTTCTTGTGGTGTTGGATGGTCGCTGGACTCTTCTGAGCGTTTCGATGTGTTTAGTTGATTTGCAGTGTCTATTGGGTTAGGATAGGTTAGGTTAGGGTCCCTCACATGGTTTGCAGCTTGACGTGCTGTGAGGGCTTATGAGAGCTTCCCCACTGGTACTTTACAGATACCCGTTGGGTCACCCATAGTAGACAGGTCTCAGCTGAGATGCCAGACTAGGACAAACCAGTTGATTCTGGACAGCAGAAGATCAGATACAGTTACAGAAGATCAGACAGAAGATCAAAAGCAACAACATCAGAATTACCTGAAGATGTGGAAATCACAAGTGGATAGAAGCAACCCACGTGAACACGGGGAGAACATGCAAACTCCACACAGAAATGCCAACTGGCCCAGCTGTGTGCCGCATAATTTTATATAATCTAAAATTATATTATGTTATATTATATTATATTATATTATATTATATTATATTATATTATTTAGTGCTGTCAGTTGAATATATATAGGGCAGCACGGTGGCGCAGTGGGTAGCAAAATCGCCTCACAACAAGAAGGTTGCTGGTTCGAGCCCCGGCTGGGTCAGTTGGCATTTCTGTGTTCTCCCCGTGTTTGCATGGGTTTCCTCCGGGTGCTCCGGTTTCCCCCACAAGTCCAAAGACATGCAGTATATAGATGAATTGGGTAAGCTAAATTGTCCGTAGTGTATGAGTGTGAATCAGTGTGTATGGATGTTTCCCAGTGATGTGTTGCAGCTGGAAGGGCATCCGCTGTGTAAAACATATGCTGGATAAGTTGGCGGTTCATTCCGCTGTGGCGACCCCAGATTAATAAAGGGACTAAGCCGAAAAGAAAATTAATGAATTAATATATATATATATATATATATTAACTCATTTAATTATTTTACGTATTGACATTTTGTAGCGTTGAGCCGAAATGTTTGTGGTTTTGTTTCCCAATGTAATGTTAGAATGTAAAACAAAAAACAACAAAATGAAAATAATGAAATGAGTGCATGGCTACTTCTTGAAACAAGTTATAAACAAGATCAACACACCATATAAAATGAATGTCTATGAATATACTTTTTGAGGTTTATATATTTTAAATAAAAGTTTCAATAGAAATGTGTTGAAAATATATTTAAGTTTATCATTGATGTTTTTCATTGAGCAGTTCACTTCAACCGTGTTTTAAAGACTATATCGAATTGATTATGAAATTTCATAAAGATGTCCAATTAATTTGCATTTGAAAAGCACTTGTGGAATTGTATACATTTTTTTATTTTTTATATTTAACTAATCTCATTGACTATTTGCTTGCACTTTTATTGGATGCTTAAGGATTTCAGCCAATGTGGACAAAAGTAAACATCCTTTATCAAACAAACCCTTGACTTCTCCACAAAAGGTTAACGGCTAATATTTCACTTGAAATCTATGGTTTATGCATTTTATGAGTGCTGGTTAAAACGCCTACAATGTACATAGAGAGGTGTTCATGTGTGTTCAATAGTGCAATATCATGTTTACATATAAACAAAGCTTCTTACAAAGACTTTATCCATAATATTTGCTATGATAACCTGTGCATCCAACTGTGTGTTTCACAAGACTGCCCTCTAGTGGATCTTGAGGAAGTTTGAATGCATTTTTTTATGGTCACTCGTTTTGCTCATGTCTGTAAATCTCAGAACCAGGAAATCACATCCACAGTTCTGAGAAAACGAAACTTAAGTGCTGTTTCTTTGTGTTCTGTGCCTGCAGTGAAATGGCTGAATCCAGGTTTTCCCAGGACCAGTTCAGCTGTCCAGTGTGTTTGGAGCTCCTGAAGAATCCAGTGACCATTCCATGTGGACACAGTTACTGTATGAGCTGCGTTACAGACTACTGGGATCACGAGGATCAGAAGAGAGTTTACAGCTGCCCTCAGTGCAGACAAACCTTCAGTCCAAGACCTGCTTTAAATAAAAACACCATGCTGGCTGAAGTGGTGGAGCAACTGAAGAAGACTGAACATCAAACTGCTATTCCTGCTGGAGATGGAGACGTGGAGTGTGACGTCTGTACTGGAAGAAAAAACAAAGCCATCAAGTCCTGTATGGTGTGTCTGACCTCTTACTGTCAAAATCATCTTGAACAACATGAGAATCTCTTCAAAGGTAAGAGACACAACCTAATGGACGCCACTGGACGGCTTCAGGAGATGATCTGCCATAAACATGATAAACTCCTAGAAATTTTCTGCCGTACGGACCAGCAGTGTGTTTGTATGCTCTGTATGGTGGATGAACACAGAGATCATGAAACTTTATCAACTTCAGCAGAGAGGACAGAGAAACAGGTATGGACTAAAACACACTGGCAAGATCATCCAGTTTTCTCAATGAAAAGACAAATGCCACATACTTTCAGTTTCACTTTAGTTTGTTACTTCTTTTTTGTCATACAGAAACTATTAGGCGAGATACAGGGAGAATTCCAGCAGCAAATTCAGGAAAGAGAGATGAAGCTTCAAGAGCTGAAAGAAGCTGTGAAGATTCATGAGGTAAGATTCGAGAAAACGTAGCACTGTTGTCAGATTTTTATATGGTCAGATTTATAAATGTTGGTTATTGGGTTGGTAATTGGATTGATGACATGCTTATTTTGCCCATTCTCATATTAATCTCATGTAATTATTATTGAGTATTACTGCATTCATCTTTTCTCTGAAAACTCAGCTTTGCCAGAATGCCTGTATTCATGCTATTGTTAGTGGATCTATTGAGTTAACTATGCACAACAGTTTCTGCTTAGCAATCAACTACAAGCTGTGATATACAACCAAAACCACACTTCTTTGGAGCCATGCTCCAGAAAAAGTCCTGTTCAATGACTTCTGACTTCCTTATCTTGAGTGAAGTGCATTGATGGGTGTGCTCTCGATTACTGGCCATATAAGGACTTTCACCCATAATAATGTCAACTAGAGCCATGTTCAATAAAACTTTCTGAAACTGGCCCAGAAGTATACTCTAAATGCAGAGATTGGTTAAAGTTGCTGGAAGATAAATCAAGGTCCTATAATGCAAATTTAAAGAGTAAATGGGCAACTGAGATAGTTCACCCAAAATTTTTTATTTACTATTTACTTCCCCTTAAGTGGTTCCAAATCTGTTTTAAGTTTCTTTCTTCTGTTGAACGCAAAATAAGATATTGTGATGAAAGCTGGAAACCTGTAACCATTGACTTCCATATTTGTTTTTCCTATGCAAGTCAATAGTTACAGGTTTCCAGCATTTTTTAAAATAACTTCTTTTGCGTTCAACAGAATAGTGAAAGTCAAATAGCTTTTAAACAAATTGAGTATGAGTAAATAATAACTATCCCTTTAAATACAGGATTTAAAAAAAAAAACATTATCAGAGCTAATTGTGATGTGTGTTTTACAGCGCTCTGCGCAGACAGCAGTGAAGGACAGTGAGAGTTTTTTGACAAAGAAATATTCAGTAAATAACTCTAAATGCAGAAATTGGTTAATGTTTATTGAACCCGAGATCAAGGTCCCATAATGCAAATCAAACAAGTAAATTAACTGAAAATGTTACAGGCAACTGTTAAATAAAGAATTACATTTGTCAGAGCTAATTGTAATATGTGTTTTACAGCGCTCCGCACAGACAGCAGTGAAGGAAAGTGAGAGGATCTTTTCTGAACTCATCCGGTCCATTGAGAGAAGACGCTCTGAAGTCACACAGATGATCAGAGATCGAAAAAAGATCACAGTCAGTCGAGCTGTAGAACTCTTGAATCGACTGCAGCAGGAGGTTGATGATCTGAGAAGGAAGAACGCTAAGCTGGAGCAGCTTTCACACACGCATGATCACATCTATTTCATCCAGGTGACACCAGTATTTACATCACTGAGTGTTTTTACTCATATTGCATCTACTGACCATTGAATAGTATTCATTTTATATTTAAATATAGTTTCAGTTATTTGACTTTTTTTTGGTAGAGTTTCACATCTCTCCCTGTTCCTCCGGCATCTCCAGATGTTCCCAGCATTACAGTTAGTTCTTATAATGATGTAGGAAAATCTGTCTCTCAACTAAGACAGAAACTGGAGGATTTCTGCAGTGAGGAGACTAAAAAGATATCTGGTCAAGGTAAAGGACTGGAGACCTTTATTTTTCAAAATAAGATAAAAAGTAAATTTAAAAGATTTAAGTGTTTTGAAATGACATATATGCTGTTTTCACAGTAACATGCATCCAGATCATTCCCACTCCTGAATATGAGAGCAGGAATGACTTCCTAAAGTGTAAGTTGTTGGGGAAATTGAAACATACATACAGTATATATTTTATGTTCTGTAGTTCAGTAAACCTTAAATTACCAAATATGAATCCTTATACTACCTTTCATAGTAGCATCCTTTGTGATTTGTCTTTGTCTAATCTTTGCATAAGTTTATCTAAAGTATTCACAATAAGCCTAAAATCATATCTGTTCATAAACTGTTGTTTTAATTTGTTCATTTTAATACATTTTAAATATTTGAATTAAAGATTTACCAAAATAAATCACAACATTTGATCCTATAAACAAGTTTTAACAACAGTGATTTATAGGTAACAGATACTGCAAATTATATCAAGTCAGTTTTGTATTGTGTAGAAATAAAAGTTGTAAATATATCAAAATCCCCAGTGACTAAATATGTTTAATGTGTCAACTCTGTAATGATGTTAAATCCACTAACACATTTAAAGTGATAACATCAGCTAAAAAGGTTAAACTGATTGATAAATCATAAAGATTATTAAATGATTTAATTGTATTTGTGTCTTGTTAATTCATATCTAGCAAAAGGTTTTATTTTGCTTTTTTTATTATTAGATTTCTGTCATTTCACTCTGGATCCAAACACAGCTCATCAATGTCTCCATCTGTCTGAGAAGAGCAGGGCAGTGACCGTATCTAACAGACAGAATTATCCTGAACATCCAGACAGATTTGATCAGTGTCGTCAGGTGTTGTGTAGAGAGAGTTTGTGTGAACGCTGCTACTGGGAGGTGGAGTGGAGTGGAAATATAGATATTTCAGTGTCATATAAAAGCATCAGCAGAAAGGAAGAGAGAGTTGAGTGTAGAATTGGATATAATGACATATCTTGGGGTTTGTCTTGCTCTCGCTCCAGTTGTTCATTCAGCCACAATAACATAATGACTGATCTCGCTGTAGTGCCCAGCAATAGAGTAGGAGTGTATGTGGATCACAGTGCAGGAATTCTGTCCTTCTACAGTGTTTCTGATACAATGACCCTCATCCACAGAGTAAACACAAAATTCACTCAGCCTCTCTATCCTGGCTTTAGATTAAATTCATTTGTATGTTCTTTAAAACAGTTTTTACTCAAAATATCAGGTGAAAATGCAAGAGTGAAACTGTGTGACATATAGATGGTCAAAGGGATTATATATTTAATATACTGTAGTGCTTTGGCTAATATAATTAATTGGATTTTACAAGAATGTAACAAGACAATTCTTAATGCAAAACATTTGATTAGATCAGGTACAGGTGAACACATTTGAGAAGTTTGTGATTGAGACAACTCTTCACATTTGATCTTTTACACTTATAGTCATGTGATTTTTGCATGGGATCCTTTTATAACAGCCTGATCTGTTTATATGTTTGAACTTCTTTTTTGCAAAAATGGATGCATGTCATGAGACTACTCATGTCTACATGAAGTCAAAATTGATAGTTGCAATGTATAAGTTAAACATAAAAAAAAAATAATAATAAATAAGTTTGCCTTGGTAATCTTTAATGAAAATCTGCTTCCACTCTGGTATTTTCTGTTTAGTTGTTTGTCTTTATAATGTGGTAAATCTGGATAAAATGACAAGTAACATGCAATTACAGGATGTGTGAATATGAGGATAAACTTTATAATTCACTTTTTTACATAGGATTTCATGGTGGGTGATTAGAGGTATGTTTTCATCAAGCTTCCTTACTGTTAACTACTTATTATTTATAGACATTTGGTATTAAAAGTGTTTTTGTTTAATTGTCCTTAATGAGGGATTAGTAATCTAATTTGGCAATCCTTTAAACTGATCATTTGTTCATGTATGAATTCAGGTAATTGCCATTGTTGAATATGCAGTATACTTGCCCATTCTTTGCCCATTCGTTATAGAGGAACATATAATTTGTAGATTCATTCATACTACCTTTGAAAAATTATACACCTGTAATAGTGTAATGTTATGTAATATATTGCAAAAATGATGCATTTCAGTAAATGTAACGAACAAAGAATAAAGTGCACAAAACATTTGTTGGACTGGCATTTGAACTATAATAACAGACTGAAGGGATATTTATGTGTGTGGGACAGTTGTGGCCTAATGGTTAGCGATTTGGACTGCTAACCCAAAGGTTGCTGGTTTCAAAATGAGTGTGTTTGTGTGTGTGGTCTACACCTCACTCAAAATGTGTGTACTTGGATGGGTTAAAAGCAGATGACCAATTTCAAGTATGGGTAAAAATACTTGACGAGGTTTACTTTACTTTTTCACTGAAGGTCAAGATCAAATCTGGGAGTCAACTTCAATAATGACCTCTCAGGCTCAGAGGGATCCTCATAGATTTAGGTTTTCCAAAGTCAGCAGCTTGGTCCTACTTAAGAGCTTACCAATCACAATGGAGATGGCAGAGACATTTTACAAACATGTCTTCTCAAACTACAACCTCACAGGAAATAACTACTGGGCTAACAAAGCATCTTCTCCTTGTGGGTTCTGGTTTCCACTAACATTTATTTGTAATAGGCAGTGTGATGTCAAAAGAGCCACAGTGAACTAAACTACAACAACATAGAACAACGTAGAAGGTCTGACTCTCCACCAGGGACTTTTAACCCAAAAAATAAGTCCCCGGCTCATACACCCTCAGTTTAGAAGACCTTCTATTGTCAATATCAGTTTGGCCAAATTGACCCATTTCATTTAGAAGTGTACTTATCAAAAGAGAGCCGTTGGATGGCTGGTCACAACATCCTGGATCCAGACCTTTTTAGCAGCTTTAAAGCAGAATATCCCAACTGCCTAGCTCCACATAGATTAGGATGATCATGATGCTGTGGTCTTGCAGTTTATGGAGTAGGAATAATGTTACTCTCACACTTGGCCCTTTTTCTTCTCAGACTCCCCACTCCAACTCTAATGAACATCTTGAAAACTCACCTCAACCCCTCAGTCAGTGTTTTTAACTAGGTCACTCAGACTGTCTTAGTTTTATTTGTTTATGATACCCATTTCCCCAGTGACATAACTATACCATCTGTCTTTGCTCCACTTATGAAACTTTCCAAATAACAATGTTGTCTTGTAAAAGATATCACAAAGTTATCATCAAATCACATCACATCATCTTTCAATGTCACATCCTGTTTTTGCTTTATTTAAATGTTTCTTTGGTAAATGTTGCATTCAGATTTGAGTTGAACCACACAAGTGTTTGTTTGGAAGCAGGCCAAAGCTGAAAAAGCATCCTAAATCTGACAGAACTAGTCCACCCTTAAAAACAGTACTATCTCCCATTCATTTCAAAGCATCCTCACAATATCCTGGATAAAATAACAATGTCTTCAACTTCTTTCAGTTGGATCCAAAATCTGTTGGATGATGGCCTAGGAGCAGAAAATTTGAAAGCCATGTTTACAAGTGGTACTCAGAAAACACACACACCAGACTACTGTAGGTTTTTAGAATAATCAAAAAATACACCTCTCAAATCTCTGAAAACATAGCTGACTCAAAACAGGAAGCAACCGGGTTTGTTACTTTTTTGGGTCCCCTGCATTTTTGTTGTGGCCTGCGGTATTTACAGTGCATCCAGAAAGTATTCATAGCGCTTCACTTTTTCCACATTTTTTTGTTACAGCCTTATTCCAAAATAGATTTAATCCATTTATTTCTTCAGCATTCTGCACACAATACCCCATAATGACAATGTGAAAAAAGATTGTTTGAAATTGTTGCAAATTTATTAAAAATAAAAAACCTGAGAAATCACATGTACATGAGTATTCACAGCCTTTGCCGTGAAGCTCTAAATTGAGCTCAGGTACATTCTGTTTCCACTGATCATTCTTGAGATGTTTCAGCAGCTTAATTGGAGTTCACCTGTGGTAAATTCAGTTGATTGGACATGATTTGAAAAGGCATACATCTGTCTATATAAGGTCCCAGGGTTAATAGTGCATGTCAAAGCACAAACCAAGCATAAAGACAAAGGAATTGTCTGTAGACGTCTGAGACAGGATTGTCTCGAGGCACAAGGCTGGGGAAGGTTACAGAACAATTTCTGCTGCTCTAAAAGTTCCAATGAGCACAGTGGCCTCCATCATCCGTAAGTGGAAGATGTTTGGAACCATCAGGACTCTTCCTAGAGCTGGCCGGCCATCTAAGCGAAGTGATCAGGGGAGAAGGTGTCTTAGTCAGGCAGGTTACCAATAACTCACTCTGTCACTCTGTCTGAGCTCCAGCATTCTTCTGTGGAGAGAGGAGAACCTTACAGAAGGACAACCATCTGTGCAGCAATCCACCAATCAGGCCTGTATGGTAGAGTAGCCAGACAGAAGCCACTCCTTAGAAAAGGGCACATAGCAGCCTGCCTGGAATTAGCCAAAAGGCAGCTGAAGGACTCTAAGACCATAAGAAACAAAATTCTCTGGTCTCTTTGGAGTGAATGTCAGGCATTTCTTTTGGAGAAAACCAGGCACCGCTCATCACCAGGCTAATACCATCCCTACAGTGAAGCATGATGGTGGCAGCATCATGCTGTGGGGATGTTTTTCAGCAGCAGGAACTGGTAGACTAGTCAGGATAGAGGGAAAGATGAATGCAGCAATGTACAGAGTGCCTAAATGAAAACCTGCTTCAGAGTGCTCTTGACCTCAGACTGGGGCGACGGTTCATCTTCCAGCAGGACAATGACCCAAAGCACAACGCCAAAATATCAATGGAGTGGCTTCACAACAACTCTGTGAATGTCCTTGAGAGGCCCAGCCAGAGCCCAGACCTAAATCCTATTGAACATCTCTGGAAAGATCTGAAAATGGCTGTACACAGACGCTTCCCATCCAACCTAATGATCTCACGAAGGAAGCAATCTCATCATCATGCTAGGATTTTCTTTTTACTCTGTTCATGTGTTTCTTATTTTTGTGTGCGTTCCACACCTGCAAATCAGTCTGAGTGAAAGATGATTTAAAATGTAAACACCAACTTACATGTCACTAAATGTTTACACAATCCAGTTGCACAAATCAATTCTTCCTTTGTTTTGGTTGCCACAAAAAGGGCTTGTGGCTACAAAAAAAAACGTAACAATGGATAAGAGTTTTGATTTTTCTTACCCATGACGTGCATTGTTTGACTTTTTCTTGACATTTTCTTGGAATTTGCCATTTCACATGCACTATATTGTGAGGGGGTTTTGTTTGAAAGATGTGCAATATTTGTATAGCAGCTGAATGGAACCCATGAAAAGAAGACCATCTTGTTTTCCTGAATAGGAAGTGCTGTGTAGAAAGATGTGCTATATTTTGTTACTTCATTCTTCCTTCTTTGAAAAATAAAGAGGTGAAGGTACGGGCACTTCCTTATGAGGTAATAGTGACTGGTATGAGGAAACAAAAACAACTGAAGAGCTCAGATCCAAAAGCCTCTAAGTGCAGTCTTAAATTTTCTTTACAATTTGTATTTTTCTTAGTCTCCTCTGATTGTTCAAATATTTAACTTCAAAGGCAATGAAAAGAACATATTCATTGCCAAAAGTGACACCACTGAATCTATACACACAAGAGCCTGAGAAAAACAATTTCAGATGGCACTTCAATTATTAGCAAAGAAATTACCCTGCCTGGACAGATAACAGAGCTGATCATTAACTGATTTTTGGTTTTGATCATTTCAACGCTCAACATTCCATTAGTTAAGTGTATGTTGTATAATCTTGTAAAAAATTATTTTGGGGGAAATAAATGTTATACTTCAGATAAAGTGAGAATTTTACACTGAAGATTGTTTGTCTGTTTTCACAATGAAATGTATCCACATAATCCCCACCTCAAAATAAGTATGCAGAAACTACTTGTGTAAGTTACTGGAAAATAAGAGACTAAATTAGTCATTTCTGATAGTTAAATGGATAGTTCACCCAGAAATTTGTCAACATTTACTCCCCTTCTACTTGTTTCAAACCTTTATTTGTTTATTTTGCTAACCACCAAATAATTTTGAAAAAGGTTGGAAACTTGTAACCATTGACTTACATATATTTGTTTTTAATTGCATATGTTTACCTATTAAAATTGTTTTTATTTTAATTTTAAATGCTTTCAGGGCTGCACGGTGGTGCAGGGGGTAGCACGATCGCCTCACAGCAAGAAGGTTGCTGGTTCGAGCCTCGGCTGGATCAGTTGGCATTTCTGTGTGGAGTTTGCATGTTCTCCCGTGTTTGCGTGGGTTTCCTCCGGGTGCTCCGGTTTTCCCTACAAGTCCAAAGACATGCAGTACAGGTGGATTGGGTAGGCTAAATTGTCCGTAGTGTGTGAATGAGTGTGTGTGGATGTTTCCCAGGGATGGGTTGCAGCTGGAAGGGCATCCGCTGTGTAAAACATATGCTGGATAAGTTGGCAGTTCATTCCGCTGTGGCGACCCCAGATTAATAAAGGGACTAAGCCGAAAAGAAAATGAATGAATGAATAAATAAAATGCTTTCTTGTCTCAATCTTTGATTTGTTGAAGACAGAAATGAGGACTTCAGTGTCCCATTAAATCACAGACAGAAGCAATCTCCAATTAATCCTTTGACCTTCATACAGTAGCTGTCACAAAAAGGGGACTAGACCAGAGCTATGAGTATGAATAACAGTTTATTATGAGATATGGACAGGAATTATTTGAACAGGAACAGTCCATTACAGAATATGTTGAGCAGTGGACCAGATGATAAAGAGGGATCGGAGAATGATGATGATCGGGAACATGGAGAACTCGGAGTAACACACAACCAGAGGAGACCAGGAGGGAATACACACTAGGAGGAGGAGGAGGAGGAGAGCCACAGACACTGAAGATCTTGGAACAGGCAAGTATAACTGACTCTATAGGCTTTCCCTGACCATGAGCGTTGTCCTTTTGTCATGCAACGAGGTCGGACACTGAATGAGGAACGGTGAGGGGTCTTATGGAGCTGGAGTGATGAGCAGGGAATGGCGTGCAGGTGTGTGACTGATTAGTAGGCAGGCGACTGTGATCGGGGTGATTGTGAGTGGGGAGCACCTGTCTTGGCTGTGGCAGTAGCTGTCCTGTGAATGAATAAAGACCAATATATTTTTAATTATGTTATGAAGCAAAAATGGAGCAAAGCTTCACCAAACACATTTACAGAACTATATATAGTGGCAAGTGAAAGTTCGTGAAGCCCTTGCAGAATCTGTGAAAATGTAAATAATTTTCACAAAAAAAGAGATCAAACACAATGCATGTTATATTTTATTTAGTATTGTCCAGAGTAAGATATTTTACATAAAAATATGTTTACATATAGTTCATACACATAGCTGAAATTAATAAAATAATTTTCCTGGTTTTTAATACTATTTGTGGTAACCTGATGATTTATGAATGTGTTTTTTTCTGTGATGGTTCTTCATGGGTCCCTGTTTGTTCTGATTAGTTATAATCCTCCATGTCCTGCAGATTCTTCAGTTTTCTGGCATCTCTTATATATTTGTTCCCTTTCCAGCAGTGACTGTATAATTTTGAGATGTGTCTTTTTACAATGAGGGCAATCAAGAGACACAGAAACATTCAAATGTTCATAGCATTGTGCATGGCAAAAATGTGTGTATTATGTCAAATTTTTCCAGTATTTGTTTAAAATTGTACATTTTATTTTTGACCAGAATGTTCATAGCACTGTCGCCTCACAGCAAGAAGGTTGCTTGTTCGAGTCCCGGCTCTGCCAGTTGGCATTTGTGTGTAGAGTTTGCATGTTCTTCTCGTGTTCCGGTTTCTCCCACAGTCCAAAGACATGCGCTATAAGTGAATTGGATTAACTAAATTGACCGTAGTGTATGACTGCGTGTGTGAATGCGAGAGTGTATGGGTGTTTCCCAGTACTGGGTTGCGGCTGGAAGGGCATCGATGCGTAAAACATATGCCGGAATAGTTGGCGGTTCATTCCGCTGTGGCGACCTCTGATAAATCAGAGATGAAGGAAAATTAATAAATGAATGAATAATTAATGATATAATAAGCTCAATCACAATTTTTTAATAGCCAGGGGGTGAATACAAGAACATAATATGCAAACGTATTTAACAAATGTTTGACACGTTTGTTCTGCTCTGACGTCTTGGAAGCTCTCTTTCACGCATGAGCAGACAAGAGCCGCTGTTCTCGTCGCGCATGCGCAGAGGACTTCGCTTCCCGTCGCAAATGTCAGCGACACGGACAAACACTGACAGACTATCTCAGCGGTTCAGTGCGAGAAAGAGAAATGACTGATCTCTTCAGCTGTGACGTTCATTTTTAATAAGAAACAAGCTTAAAGCGGAAGGAATTGACGGAGAGATGGAGCAGGAGTTTGAGGACATAGATTCAGAAGGCCGCTGGCAGAACATTTACTTAGTAAGTAAAGCTAAGACCGCTAGCATGCTAATGAGCCACGCAATCTACAGTTTACCGTTAGATATATGTCGTTTTATCTTAATGTCTCTTTCGAAACAATAATCCAGTGTGCTGTCATCCTTCTACTTTTGACAGTTCTTGATATGTGTTAAAACGAAAGTAAAGCTATGAGACCGAGATGTTACGCTGTTTGATCGGTAAACTGAAGTGTTGTAAGTAAAACTGTAAAAACTGTACATCAAAACTTAATGAACTGTCTGTCTAGACAGCATGTTTGGTCACCGAGTCTGTTTAGCTAAGTCTTTTTAAGCATTATAGTCGTTTTGTTATAAAAACCGTAAAGTACAGTTGAACAGTTCAGATTGGGCATCAAATTGAAATCGAAATAATCCGTCTAAAGTATGGAATATTTTAAAGTGACTTCGATACCAAAAGTACTGCCTTGATAGGCAAAGCACTGGGTTTTGAGCAACAGACATCATATGACAACAATGTAACACATTGTTTATTCCTCCGTTTATTCGAATAACAGCTGTTAGCTATTTCTGACATATACATGTTTATTTACTGTAACCAGCAACTGTTACGTTTTCGTGTGACCAGTGACTAAATTTATAAACATTACAGGCAACTCTACAGACTTATTAATAAAACATGTTACTTAACATTCAGTATTTTAAACTGAAACAAGCTTAAAATATAGTCTTATATGTATGTACTGCATACTATTTATATAGTCTTAAAGTGCTAGATAATCAAACGTAGACCTCGTATAGTTGTGTAGTGCTGAGTGAGTGTGTATGTGACTAAACAAACAACGTGTAGCTTCCCTGATTAATATTTCCAGTAATATTATGTAACTATTTCTGGGAGCTTTTCAGTCCTGATTGACATGAACTAATTTGTTTTATTATTTTTCCTGTGTGCTGTTTGCTGACTTGGACACTTAATTTAAAGGCAACCTAATGAATCAGTAATGGCCTGATTAAGCTTATTTTGAAGCTCTGCTTGTGTTTCTTTCCCAGGAGATACGCAACCAGTCACATGAATGTGCATTCAAAGTGGCCAAGTATCCAGAGAATCGCAATCGAAACCGATACAGAGACGTGAGTCCATGTAAGTAGCCTCAGATTTGAATTTATATTTTGTTATTTCACTGTTTTGTTGCATTTAACATTGTTTAACGTTATTTTTTCAAATAATCAGTTGATCACAGTCGAGTGAAATTGGAAAATACAGAAAATGACTACATCAATGCCAGCCTGGTGGTAATGGAAGAAGCCCAGAGGAGGTACATACTTACCCAGGTGAGTGAACACCACCCAGGACAAGGACACTATTTGTGTGTATGTTTACACAACACTGTTTTCGACTAAACAAATATGTGTTTGGCCATATTTTTATTTACATTGCATTACTGTTTTGGGGGGGAGAAAATTAACTTTTCAAACTTGTTCTTACAGCACATTTTCAGCCTATAGTTGTATGTGTAAGGACTTGGCAACCAAAACAATAATAGAGGACTACATTAGAAAGTGCGATTATGGCCTAATGAGATTATTGTGACTAATGAGCTCTCCGATATCAACCACAAATAAAACCAGTTTAAAGCCAAATTAAGTGTTTATTATACTGTACCTTTGTTAAGAAGTCATGCTAGTTACTGGTTTTCAAAACAAATTTGATATAGAGCATAAAGTTTGGCTAGTGAACTTGTTACATTTGCACATGATGATCTACAAATTTACAAACGATGAGGCTATTTCTTATTTTATATATCAACATCTGTAAAACTTTCTATGTAATGTTAGTCTGGACCCCTGTTTTATAGAATAATAAATAATATAGTTTTTAATGGGCTGCTGGAAGTAGTAAATGAGTTGATTGTAATTTAAATTTAATGCACATTAATTGTATTTTGGTACATTGGTTACTAAATAATTCACATCTGGCATTTAACTCAACATATACTCTTTTTTTTTTTAATTTTTTTTTTATTTTATTTTTTTTTTATTGACATCAGTTTTTAATTTCCCGGCATTGTAATTTATTTGTCAAGACTAGGGATGCACCAAAAATAAAATTCTGGGCTGAAACCAAAAGTTCTGGATGCACTTGGCTAAAAACCGAAACTGAACATGCTTTTTAACAATTACATATTACTTTATTAAATAACAAGGTAATTTTGTAAAACTTTTTAAATTTAACACTATTTAAATTTATACTGATTTAAAAAAAACGCAAGCAAATAAAATAATCACATTTTGTTGACAGTGGAGAATTATCATTTTACCAGCGTTGCCATGACAGCACAGTAGCATACTGCAAGCAGTAGGAACAAGTATATGTCATAGAAATGTCTTGTCAGTGCATTATCCCGTGAGCTTAGTTTAGATATACATGTACATGAGCGGAGTATACACAGTGAGGAATATTGAACTATTTTGACTTTTGACTAGCACAAGCTAGTTGATGGTTCACTCTGAATCACCCTTGTACAGAGCAAGCCATTGAAATGAATAGGTTTTGCAGCGCTTTCCAAACAGCGCAACATCTGGTGTGATTTAACTTGCTTCACAACTGCATAGTCTTTTTCGGCTCATATTATTGGCAGCTTTTCTCTCTCAGCCAAAAATAACAAAAATTAATTCTTAATCCCTAGGTGAGACTTCCGGTCTCTTTCACTTCCATTGAATTTTATCCATATCAAACATCTCTTTATTATTCTGGTACTTTCCTATAATATTTATATTTTAAATTATAGTCATAAACAGACTGGTTTGTAGGGCAAGTAGTTTGACCATTTATTTACATGTTATTCCTAAGTAGATTTATTCAAATATTTCTAAATAGAATGGTGAATAGATTTGAGTAGTATCCACACAGTTTATTGCCTTTGTCTATATCTGTTATTGTTATTGCAGAAGAATCTGATGACAGTCAAACACTAATTTGTGTGTGTTTTACTATATAAACGTTTTATTATATGAATCAAATATGTCTTGAATATTAAATTTATATTTGACAATGCCTGTTCAATTATTATTAAGGAATATTTTGTCACTCTATGGATTTGTTCACTGCTTACTTTTATTTTTGCAGTACAGTTAAGTCTTATATGTTTTTATAAATGCTCTGCCAAAACTTGAGAAATATTTAGAGATATTTTATGCTGTTTTGCATACAGGAATCATGTGAATATTTGACTAACAGCTTTACACCAACACTAATGCTAGCTCTATGAATATGAGGATTCAAGAAAGAAAACAGTCATAAGACTTCAATAAATGTTTTCATTGTTTTTGAGGTTAAAAAGGTTTTGTTTTGATGTTGCGACTAATTTGCCTCAAGCAGGCACTTTTCTTATAAAAATTCTATCAGTTGACTAACCTACAGGGAAATAGCTGTGCTAATAACTGTGTGTAATAACCTTACTAAAACCTTAGTGTTACCTTTCTAGTTCACAATCATTGTTTTCCTGCAGTTCAGAGCTGACATTTGTTTTATACTGATGTTACTACAGGATGCTGTAGGCAGGTGGCAGGTTTTACACCTCTATTACAAAGTTGTGTGGGTAGCATTCAGAAGCTCGCAAATACATTAGTCAGCCATTTGAAACATGGCTTTGGTTTGATATTTATTTTTAACAGATGTGTAGGTGTGCTAGATTTTGTGGTGTTGATTTTGCATAACATTTGCAGAGAAGTGCAAGACTACATGTTTATAAAATCAATTAGTGTTCACTCGGTGAACGGTAAGCTAATCTGCCTGAAGAATTAGGCTGGTTTTGGGTTCACATTTCTTGGGAGCTGTTACATTTGAACCCTACTGATTGTTAAACTCTGTGTGTTTCTTTATTGTCAGGGTCCTCTGAAAAGCACCTGTGGTCACTTTTGGCTGATGATCTGGGAGCAGAAGACCAAAGCAGTTATCATGCTTAATAGAGTAATAGAGAAAGGCTCAGTAAGCATTGATCCTTTTCTATTTAAAAACACCACTCTAAGACCTTTCAGCCTCCACATTTATTCATACAAAGTCTTTCTCTTAGTATGTATTACAGAACTCAATAGAGTCTCTGCAGGTATATGGGAGTATGTTTCAAATCACATGAAGGAACAATAGAGGTCTAGAACATGTAGTGTTATTGTTGACTGAAACTATAATAAAATGAACTAACTGATATAAAATAAGTTAAACTAATAAATAGAAATATTCTTTTAAAGAATTGCAAAAGCACAAAACAACATTGTTTAAATTACAATTTAAGAAAATGTATAGAAATAAAAGCTAATTACAATAAATTAAGCAAGAAATGTTTTGGTATGATATTGAAATATTTGAGACTTAATATTTGAGATGAGTGTCTTACAATTAAGCCACAAAAGTACTAATTAAAAGGGACCGTTCACCCAAAAATTAAAATTGTCAACATTTACTCTCCCATCAATTGTTCCAAAGTTAAGTTTCTCTTCTCTTGAACACAAATGAAGATAATTTGAAGAAAGCTGAACACCCTGACTTCCATGGTATTTGTTTTTCCTACTATGGATGTCAACAGTTACAGGTTTTCAAAGAAACAAAGAAACTCATACAGGTTTTAAACCATTTGAGGGGGAGTGAATAGTGAGTCGGTTTTCATTTTTGACTGAACTATCCCTTTAAATATATATTTTTAAAAGTATATTGGAAAAAATAAAAATGCATTTTATTGGGCCCTACATTAAATATAGCATTTAAATATGTTCAATATCCCAGAAAGCAATGACTTTTCTTCAAATAAATGACTTTTCTTTAAAGAAAACTTTAACGCACATCTTTCATTTAGTATTAATCTAAGTGTCTTGCTTGTTTAACTTATTTAATTGTATAAAGTCATTCACTTTGGAATATAAGTCTCAGCATATTTCAAATGATAAAAACATTTGATTTTTTTAATGAAGGAAAAGTGTGCACAATATTGGCCCACACAAGAAGAAAGAGAGATGTCATTTCGTGACACCCGCTTTGTGGTAACACTAGTGTCAGAAGACGTGAAGTCCTATTACACCACCAGAGTGCTGGAACTCCAGAACGCAAGTGTAAGTGCTTCATCTTGACAATTGAAAATCAAACTGTTGACAATTCATTGTTTTTCTTTTTTTGTTGTTGTTGATGCACATAGTGCCTTTTTTTTTTTTAAATGATTGATAATTTGCTCTATTTAGACGGGGGAGACAAGAGAAATCTATCACTTTCACTATACCACATGGCCTGACTTTGGCGTCCCAGAATCCCCAGCCAGCTTCCTCAATTTCCTGTTTAAGGTGCGTGAGTCTGGTTCACTCGGGATGGACCAGGGTCCAGCAGTGGTCCATTGCAGTGCAGGAATTGGGAGATCTGGAACATTCTCTCTGGTCGACACTTGTCTTGTTTTGGTGAGTTGAATCTCTAAAACTAGGAGTCTACTGAATATATCTTGTGTTTTGTGACTTTATTAAAAAAAAATTTCATGCCAAATTCCATTAGAGAAATTTTAGGTTTTGCTGTTAAAAAACAATAAATGAGGATTTCTTGATAATGACAACCAAATACAGTGGTGTGTGTTGTTATGGTGGGTACTGAGTAATATTAAAAATATTTTTTTTTCAAAAAGTAAAACTGTTCACTGATGAGCTGCATGATTAATTGTTAAACATTTACGATGTTGATTCAGACACACTTGTTGACGGTGAGCAGTTGTCGTGAAACCGCTTCAGTTTTTTACCAACAACTCTGTATTGTTATTTCTGCTTTACAAACCAAACAATTATTACAGAAGTATTGAGATAATGGTTTATAACAGGGTTCCTCAATAGGTAGCCACATCTGGCCTCTCATTGAATGGTATGTTGGTTAAAACTTGGGATGCCCCTATAAATTATATATATATATATATATATATACACACACACAATTTAACAATTTAACAATTTGTAACAACCTTCATGGTTCAATATGATATGTACATTGTGTTTTTTTTTTTTTCAGCATTGTGTTTAAATTTAGAAATTACATTTTAGCATTTTTTTTTTTCCCATTCCTTTAATTACTCTTTAATCTGTCTCTTTACATGTTTGAATATATGTCCATGGCAATGTCCAATCAGTGAACACTAAAGTTAGGGGCGCTTTTATGTGAAAGTGTAAAATTTGTACTCTGCATTTTACGCATACAAATGCACAAACACTTTAGTGAGAATTACTGAATTTAAATTTTAAAACAGACTACCAAAAAAAAAAAAAATAGTGTTTTGTGTTCACAGTACCAATTAAAGTAAATTACATTTTTAAAGTAACTTGTGTGTCAAATGGTTTTATAAATGACATTATTTCATCAATAGGTGGTCACAAGGTACTAGGGCTGCACGATCAATCTTAATTGTGATTAATCAAAAACTGCAATTGTCAATCACATCTCATCAGGGAAACACTGTCGTGTGATCAGTAGTAAATGTCCACTGACGGCCAGAGTGAGCTCTCAAGCAGAAACTAGGGATGCAACGAGATGAAAATTCTTGGCTGAAACTGAAAACTGAAAAAGAGGAAACCAAGGCCGAAACACTTAATTAAATTATGCCAATTATTAGTACCATTGCATTTATGACTAAGACTGTGTGCTAACCTTACTAAAATCAAGGCATTGAAATTGCATATTATTAAAGTTTCAAAGAATAAATCAATAACAAATGAATAAAATATTTATTCAGCACATTGCAACAATGGGTTATCAGTTCTGGGGATGCGGACGTATTACAGTAAAAAGTAGCAGCTTTATTTTAATGAAAAAAAATTCAGGGGGGTTTAATAATTCTGATTTCAACTGTAAATATCATTATTACTATATTGTAGAAATATTATTGTAACTATAGGCCTACATCATGCTGACAATCAAAAACAACATGCTGACAGGAAATTTCTATGTAGTAAGTATATTTCTTTCTGCTGCTTGCAATAGCTTTACTGTGCAGTAGTATTTACTTGCAATAGCTTTACTGTCATGACAACACTGGTAAAATGATGCTTCTAATAATAATAATAGATTTGCACGAGTATACGTTATATAAAAAAGATGATGTTAATTGTTCTATCTGATACTTTTTGCACAGACCTGAATAAAGATAGCATTTTGATAATTAATATTAATACACTGGTGATTTCTTTTCAGAATTTTCATGAAACAGGCAGATGGTTGCTCTGAGTCATACTCTTTTTATCCACTTTTAACTGTAATATTTGATATATCCACCTTTTGTGGCAATCACAGCAGCACATCTGCTGGCAGAGTGTCAATATATTTCCTGAGGACAACACTAATATTCTCCCATGCCTGACAATGATTACACAAGTAATTTGGCTTCTTCTGTGAAAGAACATGATTATGTGAAATTGAAAGTAAAATAGACCTGGCTTGTTTTTATTAAGGAAAGTTATGTAAATCTCTTTATGATGGCTCTATTCTGTGGTTTATGTAGCATAATAAAATTTGCAAATATTTTTTGCTTGTTTTTTTCCATTCAAATGTTATAAGTTATAGAGTTAAATTTTAAAAGTCTTACAAAATTACTTTATACTATTTAATAAAATAATAATTATTACAAATGATTTTTGCTTTTGATTTTTCTTCCAGGGGCATAAAGAATTTTTGGTTCCAGCCCAGAATTTTCATTTTGGTGCATCCCCAGTCAGAAACTTTAGTAAATTTGATTTAGTAGATTTTTAAATAGTCTATTCAGAACTGAGAGAGAATGTTGATCTATGTTTCAAACAACAAATCCTGAAGTTCATCCAGAATCGTGCAGCTCTAAATTAGGAACTTTACAACAACCTCAAATGCTCAGACTATCTATTCACCACATCAAGAGAAAAACTTGCAATGTTGCATTCCAAATAAGAGTATAATATCTCATTCTTCCTTCATCCCGTTTGTCTTCCATTCAGACTTATTAACTACTGCTTTCCTTTTCTTCCGTCACTGATGTATCACAGATGGACAAAAGGAAAGACCCATTATTGGTGGACATCAAAAAGATTCTTCTAGACATGAGGAAGTACCGGATGGGTTTGATTCAGACCCCTGACCAGCTGCGTTTCTCATATATGGCTGTGCTGGAGGGTGCCAAGTACATTATGGGAGACTCGTCTGTGCAGGCATGTGATCTACACAGTATTTTCACTACTGAGTCACCATTAACTGAATCCTGTATCCTGTGTTTGTAAAGGTATTGATTTGGTTATTTATGTCCGTGTGCAGAAACAGTGGCGAGAGCTTTCCAGAGAGGACCAAGAGCCCCTGTCTGAGTCTCCCCCTCCACCTCAGCCCCCTAAATGCACAGAACGCTACAACGGCAGCAAACCGGCTCATCTGGAGGATGGGATCGACTCAAAGACAGGGAAGAAAACAGGCCCAGAGACCCCCAATAAAGAACCAGACAGAGATGCTGGCACACAGTATGTAAAAATAAACTCTATATGTTTTTCAGACTTGTTCCAAAACCTGAATGTGGCTTTCATCAGGCGGGATTTCAGATGCTGAATTTGCTAATTGAATTCTAGAATTCTCGAAGCGTGTGTGGATGGATAGATAAAATAAAAACAGTAAAGTATATTACTTAAAGGCATTGTGTTATTCCGAATTTAGGGAGAAATGTGCTTTATTGACAAAAAAAAAAAAAAAACTTAATGGTCGTATAATACCTTTCAGAATAAAAATGTGAAGTGTAATACCTATCCTGGAGGCATTAGGTTATTGAAAATTAGGGGAGGTAAAAATTAATTGTCTTAAGTATAAATATGCTTAAAACACTTAGATTGTCTTAAAATTAATACATTTTCTTGAATTTTCTCAATGTGTGTTTTTTTTTTTTTTTTTTTTTGCGGTCAGATATGACCTTTTACAAAAAGATTTTTCCTGTCTTAACCTGATGTCTCAACCTGTTAAACTGCCATGTGCCATTGCTTCCTTAAAACAACTATATCCTATAATTTACCTGATCTAATATGGACAAACTTTACATATCGTTGTAAAGCTCCAAGTGTGTACTTTTTATATTTGATCACTGTTTTCCAGGATATTTTATGTAATTACACTGATTTATTAATTTGTTACAAATTACACTTTTTGTTATAAATTACACTGTTACACTGTTTGAATGTTAGTAATCCAAACAAAAACAATAAATGGTATTTTTTCTGGTATTTGTTCAAAATGCTAAGAATATAATTGAAAATTAATATGTAAACCAAGTGACTAAAATGAGAATTATATTCAAAATCATTCCAGAAACATCCAATATTTTCTGATGGACTAACTATGTTGCAGTTTGGCATCATTGTGTTAAATTCTGTACAAATGACATAATCAAAAAGCAGACGTAAAGGGCTGCGATATGCATACGAGGGAAATATACAGGATATGAGCGTAAATAAAAACAAAATAAAGACTGAAGCTATAGCCTACAAGTACAATGATAGGAAGTTCAGATCAATTAAAATGTAACAAATTGATTCCCTAACAAAATTCACAAACACACAAATGGTGGAATCTCGAACAAGACAATAATGCATGTATGAAATTAACAGAGATTCAGTAAAGATTCAATCGTTGTTTATCTGGGTCTTCAGGCTATGCGGTTTAAGTTAGCTGATCTCGCCCGATCATCTTTCAAGTCCTAAGGTAGTTATTCGTTATTGTCACGTCACCTTAAACAAAAATTTTGCAAATTGTCCCGGTCCAGTAACAGAAAAGATTAGGTCATCAATCTTGTATCCTCGCGTTTCGATTCAACCGTTCAGCACTGTTGATTGACAATTGGTGGTGAAGCCGGCGTCCACAAAAACGTATTCATTTCATACACCTCTCTAGTTTTCAGGAAAAGATAAAATATGCCCAGCCTTTCTGACTACCCGCTTTCTGCGTTGTAAGCCATATATGAACCGATTATAACAATTTTTCATGTTAATCCCCAATGTTACTCCACTATGCCTAGTTACTCTGACAGTTTTGTTTTATATGTTATATTCACTGTTTTCTCTCTAGAGCTCGCAAGCGACTTCGAGATGAGAAGATGTCCAACCCCACGCAGAAGACCCAGAAGCAGACGAAACCCAGGATCAATGACCCTGATAAAAAAAGAAAAAGGTGAAACCGTCTGTCTGCAAGAAATGTCATTCTTATTGTGCTCTGCCCTTCATTGACCCAGTGAGTAATTTCAAACACGTCTGGTCATGTGTGGGTAATGCAAAGCACATAATCCCACAGATGCCTCAATAATAATGTCATGCGAATAATGTGACATATTGTCACTTCATCTAGGCCTGTCACGATATCTATTTTTTGTTGTACCATATATTGCACCAAAAATATATTGCGATAAAGGTTTTTATTGTCATTTTAAGACAATATAATATCACAATGCAAATGCACTCTTCCAAAGAACACATTCTATTTTATTCTCAAGAATATTTAATTTAATTGTAATCATTTTAACAATTTAATGATTAGGCAGTGGAATCAGAATGTGAAAACACATATCCCAAATAAATAATAATAAAACTGAACAAAAAAGTGCAAGGTAAAAAAGAAACAGAGGCTGCGATATCTGCTACCAGATCTATTTTCAGTTGTCAGATACCCACATGAAAATATACCATAATATTTTATCGTACATAATATAGTGTTTTTCTAACAGTATTTCCTATAATATTGTTTCTTTTAGTTTGGCTGGAATAAAATTTTTAAAAAGTCTGATCAATATGAATAACCACTGTTATCTAATGATTTGATTACTTGCCTTGTTAACCTAAGTCTCTAAAATGAAAAAAAGTGAATAGTTATTAAAACTATCAGAAATTACTTATTAAATCTATTAGGTTTAAAAAGTATTTGAAAAAGAATTTACATTTCACAGGAGGGCTAATAATTTTTGCCTTCAACTGTATATCACTACGATTTACAGTAGATGTGTATTTAATTGTGTGACACTGCTTGATGTGGTTGATAAATCTCTGAATGGGAGATTTGAATGGGAATATTATTTTGATTATAATGTCTGTGTGTGCCAGAACTGACAGTAATATGTACTACAAGTATGAATGGCATAATTGATACTGCTGTTATATTAAATAGGCCATATGATCCGCTAAAATAAATAAAAGGCAATTATTTAGTTTGTTGGGTTTTTAGAATGTTAACATGCTTCAAAGGGATAGTTCACACAATAAATGACAATTCTGCAATCATTTCAGATTTGTCTGATCACATGTTGAGTGTAAGGAGAGATGATTGGAGTTTGTTCCGTTAAATGTAAATTTCTTTCGTGAAAGATTATGAGCTTTATACCTCAATCTTATACATGTACAAACAGATGTTACACACTAAAGGAAAAATAAAACGCTGCAAAGCATCATATGGCCTCTTTAGTATTAACAGTAAATTAACTTATTTCCATAATAATAATAATTTAAGTTAATCCAGTTTTATTATTATTAATAAATTTTTTTATTATCATAAATTATCGCATTTAGTAAGTGTAACAGATCCCGGACAGAAAATAGTTTTTAAGAAGTCTTAGAATCTTAATCTTAAAAGTCTTAGCATTGTGACTTTTTTTATGATAAAAAAAAATCCCTCAAATGCTCATTTTTGCAATACAGTGATTTATTTAATTATACATTTTGAATAATTTAAAGGGGTGGTCCACTACGATATCATATTTTAAACTTTAGTTCATGTGTATGTAGGTGTGTGAACATAAACAACATCTCTGAATGTAATACATTAAAAGTTCAATGCAAAGAGACACATTGGCTTTTACAGAGAGCAAAGCCTACAGCGAACAATGTTTGGGGACTACAAAAAAATACATCCGGGCTAGTGAGATCACAAACGCTTCAGATTACGCTCACACACCCAGCGCATACACACTTTGCAGTGAAGGGGTGTGGCCGGAGGCACTGTAATGTTATAGCAGAGAAAGCTAAAATGCCGTCCAAACGCTGCTATTTCCACAGAGCTTGTTTTGTTTCTGTATTTGGGCTTCCAAAGGACATGACCCAAAGAGAGAAGTGCTTAGTTTAATTTTAATTATGTTCCAAAGAATTATAAAAAAAGGTATAGCTAGCATTTGACAAAGGACAGCTTCCAGAATCTCTCCCAGTTCAGTGCTGGATTCGGCTAAAAACTCCTTAAAGGAGCAGCTCCAACCATAATAGAAGAAGCTGTGGATTGTAAGCCACAACCTGTAAGTATTTTTATTTGTTAAAATTGATCTATGACATGCATAGTGTCTAGCATTAACGGTATGTTGTAGCAAAGATGTAAACAACGGGAAATGCTGTTTGGCATCGTTAACAATTTAGCTACAAATTTAGTTACATATTTATTCATCAAACCCCTGTAAACACCCACATTCTTCACTAGCGCGTGCAGTGTCCATCTATGCGGCCGCTTTCCCTGCGTTATACATCTCAAATAACAAACTCGCAAAAGATATGTGAATGTTTCATATTACTTACACATGCTTATTCCGAATATATGTGAAAGACACTTGTCAGATTGTATTTTAGAGAGCAGGCACAAGGTTCAGCTGTGTCCTCTGTCTCATTTTCTGTCTGATTCAGGTTCAAACTGATACAGCTAACAACTACTCTGACTGACAGTATTTACACAGCAGAGGCAAAGTACGCGCTTGTCCGATCCCCGAATCACAGCACATTATGTTAGCTAACCTATCAGAGCCTCTTGACGGCGGGCCTTTCAGAGGAACTAGGAAATATGACAGTCGTTGTCATGTTAGCTGAGTAGCTGTATATAATCAAAGTAAGATGTATGAAAAAATAACGTGAATTTTTACAAATGAAGCATGAGCACACATTGCTTTGCATTTTATAAACAGAACCAAGCCTTAAAATTACACTCTGGACCACCCATTCAAAATGTCATTTACCTGTTCCTGCAAGATTTTACTTGACATTAATGACATTTGTCAAAAAAAAGAAAAATAATTAATAATAATTAAAAAAAATTTTTTTTTTGGAGCCTTTTAAAAATATATTTCTTCAGTTAATATAAAATAACTTATTTTTAGCTTTGGATTATAGGGCAAATTGTGACATTGATATATGTCTTGATATTATTTTGTGAGATTTTGAAGGCATATGGAGGTCATATTACTTATGAACATTATTTATGAGTGACGCAAGATCAGCTTTGTTTAGCACTTGTCACCATACTTTGACAAACCAAAATTTGACTTTATATTTTAGGTGAGTTCTGTAAAGCACAGGTGAACTCTGTGGCCACGTACACACTGTAAAGTTTCTGTTGTGACGGCAGCATTTAAATAAGTCAATTCCCAAGATCATCTCATTCTGTGTGTGTGAAACATGACTCGCTTCTGACTGACACCATGGTAACCACCATAACAAAGTTTGTGGCATCTTTGCATGTTTGGCATTCTCTACCTTTGACTAAAGTACTTTTACAGTGACCCAAAATGTGTTATGTTCAGCAGTTTTGTGTTATATTTGGAAGGCTGTTTCAAAGAGCACATTCTTAAAGTTTTGTCATGTCCACGTATAAAAGCAATGTTCATTAAGGGTCTTTTGGACACTTAGGAAATGTGCAGGTCACCATATTTTAGTATTTTTCTCTTGAAAGTTTGGGCAGTACAGAGGAGTAAAGATGTAACCCTTCTTCCCTGTGATATCCTACACCACACGTACATAGAGATTACTCTGATATGAATTTAAATAGGTCATTAACGAGTAGTTGTTCTTGGGGTGTGTACTAAACCCACCTGCAACTCATTTTAGGTAATTATATATGTGCTGTATGTACGTTTTTGATTTTTAAAACATTACACATACACACACACACACATTGAGGATTTTTCTATTTATTTATTATGATTTTTGGTAATGAACATTTAGCTTGTTTGCCTCAGTCTATCCTTTTTTGCATTCTTAAATGAAACACTACAGTAAATGTCTAAAAATGAATATATTTTCTTTCTTTTTGCAAATATTAATAATCCATATTCTTTTCTACTATTGTAAACAAAACAAAACTATTTACAATGACGTAATGGCATACAGAAATCAGATATATGCTGTGGACATACAATAATTAAAATATATATGTATTTATTTGTTGCCTATCAAATTACATTTGGTCTCAGAAATTAAATTTCATTGGCATAAGTTACTTTTACAATTTTAACATACTCAAACCACTGCAAAAATATTGCATATATATCATATTCAGACACGTTTAACAATGTATATATTTATTTTTACAAGCTTTGGAAAGGTTGTGACCAAGATTTTTGCTTGTAAATCTTCCGCACGTGAATGTAGCTTTTTTCACAAGCCATAGCTGGATTCAAAATGGCATAAATGTTATGGGAGTGAGTGAACGATGGATTTTGGGAAACACCATAATCGCTGAACTATGATGGTAATGACAGTACTTGCCATCTTAGGGCTGGTAAAACACCAAGCAACTAGCGTAGATTGTACTCCTGTCTGGACCAAAAGCTGTGCGTGAAAACACACCAAACAGATGGCAGCAAATTCTGCACCTGGACGTGTCTTTCCTCACCCGCGGAGGCCGATAGTCACTAATAACGGAGGGATTCGCTTGTACAAATTTATTTTATAATCTAATAATCTATATCGTTTACAAATATTTAAGGAATGTAGTGAAATTACAGCTGACTTATTTGTGCTTGTTTTTTTTCGCAATGCAAAAAATACAGTCTGTACAATACAAAGATGCAATATAAAAGAAAAACAAATATACAAAGGGCGTACATAAATAAAACATCTCTCTTTAAGAGAAGAGATTAAACAGTTTACAAAATTCAGTTGTTCTAAAGCTTTTTTGTAGCAAAGTTAGAAATGGTCTCAAAATAATGCTGCATTTCAGTTAGAAAAAAATATAAGAATAGTTATTGGTTTGTCAATTTACATTTACGCAAATACAGTTTTGTTGATATTCTGTTTCTTGTTGACTTGAATTGTTAACTTGGGTACGTCACTTCAGTTTTTGTTCTCGCTCTCTGAATCGTTGCTGAATAACCAATCAGAGAGCTCTCTTCAGCCCACACAGATTCTACAAGCTGATTTGGGCCAACTCGATCTGAAGTTAACCCAATGAGTGGCGATGTATGGAACAAGCTCAACCAACTAGCCAACTGGCTGAGCTTTAGCTTGGTGTGTTCCGCCCTTTAGTTGTCTGATTGTTTTAGGAAAGACTCCCCAGTTGAGTTCTGTACACAGTGCACTGAATTTTTGTATTTCCATGGTTAAATGCAGTTGTCTTTCCTATAAATGACTGAACTGTGTGCGTACAGGACAAGATTACTCTAAAAGGTAAAGTGACTACCAGATTTAGCTGCAGTGTGTACGTGGCATATGTAATCCTGTAGCCGTTTGTGTGTAATTGTGTGTTATATTGTGGTTTCAGTCTGGGGTGTATTTGCTGTACGTGACACAGCGAGTGCTGCCCTGTTGGGAATCCTCCCCAATGAGGCAGCAGTGGCGCATCTGCAGGATTTTTGTAAAGACGAGCTCGACCGGGCTCCTCAAAATCCTCAGGCTGTACGTGAGAGCCAGACATGAGCCTTGTGTGCTGTGACGCGCTGATTTTATTTATTAAGCTTGCTGCTGTTTTCATTGGCTGTGGCTGTTGGGGATTTAAAACTGAGCTTCAGCATGGTGTGATTTTCTTTTTTTTTAGATTGAGAGGTCTCCTTTCCCTACCTGAATAAAGAGAAAGAGAAGGAAAACGCTTTTTGAGAGCCATAAAATTGTGTTGAGTTGAAACTTGATGGTTCTTCTAGACTGATGTGTTATGGAGAACTTTAGGGCATCTTTAGTTCTTGGAACAGCAACAAATATTAAGTGTGTGTGGTTTGAGTGCAGTACTTGTTTTTGGATGTTTTGCTGACAGAGCTAAGAGAGTGTGCTTTGCTTGGTTAATTGTGTGTCACTAAAGTAAAGAATTATTTGAAGTATATTTTTCTGCCATTCTGAATCCATCCCATAAAAAAGTGCATGTATAATTGTTTTTAAAGGGACATTTCACCCAAAACCAAACAGTTCCTTCAATATATCTTCATTTGTGCTCCACAGAAGAATGAAATTCAAACAGGTTTGGAACAAGTGAAAGCTGGTGGCAGAATTATTTTCTTTTTGGGTGAACTATCCCTTTAAGCGTAAAATGACGCTCATTTTCCTTTCTGCCTCCCTTCATTACTTCTTCCATGCACATAACTGGATTTGCAATCCAGTTGAAATAAGTCCATTAAATATTTTGTCATTGGTTTGATAAATATACGTAAGTGAATTCATATTTTCATCAGAGGGATAGAGAATTGACCAAAAACCAGCAGTTCTCAATGATTCATCCCTTTGAAATGGGATTTATGTTCCTTAAATGGTTTAATATATTTATTCATTCATTTTCATTTCGGCTTAGTCCCTTTATTAATCTGGGGTCGCCACAGCGGAATGAACCGCCAACTTATCCAGCATATGTTTTACGCAGCGGATGCCCTTCCAGCTGCAACCCATCTCTGGGAAACATCCATACACACACATTCACACTCATGCACTACGGACAATTTAGCTTACCCAATTCACCTATAGCGCATGTCTTTGGACTTGTGGGGGAAACCGGAGCACCCA
>CAIGQW010000415.1:669629-684175 GCA_903798125.1 Danio choprae | reverse complement strand
TGTGTGTGTGTGTGTGTGTGTGTGTGTGTGTGTGTGTGTGTGTGTGTTTGCTTGCTTGCTTGAAGAAGGATCAAGGGGACTTTAGCCGCCAGACTTCACCTGTGTGCTATCTATAGAGCGTTAGATAATGACCTGACTTCAGAGGTAAGAACAAAACCCTTCTGTTCACATGCACCGCCGCTCCAACGCCGCATTGAATATTCCATTATATCAAAGTCACGATGTACCAGTCAGTCTTCAGAGAGCACAAACACACAGCCCCAAACCATTCCATCATTACATTTTTCAGTCATGCAGTGAGCTATTATCAAATGTGCACAGTGTGTGAAATGAGCTTGTCAAAATGGAGAGATTCTAAACATGTTATTGTGACATGAGGATTGTGTGGGTGGCCATGCAGAATTTAATGAAGCAGCTTGATTGCGTTTTCCAAAATATTTTGGTTGTCATCTTTTGCATTTAGCATTTTCTGTTTAATGTTATGTGCCATGGCACTACATTTTGTAGATATCTTTCTTATTAGTAGCAGTACTAGTGAATTTATTTGAAATACTATATAAATTACATTTAAAAAATAATTACTAAATTACCTATTACATTTCTGAAAATCGACAGAATGTAACCAGATGGCACAGGGGGGATATCTTAATCATGTACTGCAATTTGCTTGAAAGTAGACTTTATTTCCCGTGAGATAAATAAAGTGGCAATAGTATCTTCTACAAAAACCTTTGTTAAGTATCATTCTTTATTGGAATAATTGCAATAAAGCTGCTTATGATAGACTGACTAAATGACTAAACATTGTTTTTATTCAGCCAAATTCTGCCATCATTTTATTCAATCTAAGTGTACTTCTCTAAAGCATGACAAAAAGTGTATTAAAACATAAGGATTTCAAATGTACTTTATAGTAAAATCTCCAAATTTAGATTTGTAAAAGATATTGTATGAAAATAAAAAAAGTTAATTCACTTTAAGTACACATAAGTAATGTTTTAATGTTATATTATCTACACATAGTGTATATATATATATATATATATATACCTCAAAGATCTCTCATTTAAATAAATATTTTATTTACAATAATATGTTTGTGCATATACATTAGATTAGTCAGTACAAAACTAGAACGAATGAAACAAAAACAACTTAAGATCACAGTTATAAAATTAGTACACCCAAATGAATATGTTGGAGAAAAATAATGAAGAACATTTTAAGGGGTGGTGCAGAGTGTTTTTTTTAAGGCTTGGTTGTGTTAATGGGGTGCAAAACAATGTGTGCTCGTGCTTCATTTCTAAAAAATCTAGTTATTTTTTCACATATCTTAGCTTAATTTTATACTGCTACTCGGCTAACATAAAAATCCATTGTGTAAATTATGTCAGTGCCGCAGTTTCAGTTTGAGCCTAAATCAAATACAGAAAATGAAGAGGACATAGCTGAACCTCATGCCTGATCTCTAAAATAAAACTTTCATATTCGGGGTATAAGCATGTTTAAGGAATATGAAACGTTCACATATCTTTTGTTTAACTCAAGTTCATTATTTCAAGTGTAGAACGCAGGGAAAGCAGCCGCATAGAGAGACATTGCAGCGCTGGTGAAGATCGCGGGTGTTTACAGTTCATTCATTCATTTTCATTTCGGCTTAGTCCCTTTATTAATCTGGGGTCGCCACAGCAGAATGAACCACCAACTTATCCAGCATATGTTTTACGCAGCGGATGCCCTTCCAGCTGCAACCCATCTCTGAGAAACATCCATACACACCCATTCACACTCATACACTACCAACAATTTACAAACTCCGTTTACAGTTGTTGACAGTTAATTAAGAATTTGTTTTTAGCTAAATTATTTCCCGTTGTTTACATCCTTCCCACAACATACAGTTAAGGCTAGAAGCTTTGCATGTAAGTTATCAATTGTAACAAATAAATATACTTAGATGTAGTGGCTTACAATCTACAGCTGCTTCTTTTATTGTTGGAACTGCTCCTTCTTTGAGAAGTGTTTTGTTCTAATTTTATATTTGTTATAAATAAAAATTATATTTAGTTTTAAAAATAAATTATAACCACTTCTCTCTGTGTCATATACCTTGGAAGCCCAAATACAGAAATAGAACAAGCTCTGTGAAAATAGCAGCGTTTGGAAGGTACCTTTGCTATCAACATTACAGTGCCTCTGTGACTACGCCCCTTCTTTTTCCTGGGTTGTAAACCGAAGGGTTTATGAAAAAGTTTAAAATATGATTTTGTAGTGGACCACCCCTTTAATAAGGAAAAACCAAGAGAAACAATATAAAATGTTGTTAAAATTTTGTAGTTTGTAATTTTGTTTGCAATAACTTTTGAATTTAAATGTATTATCTTTCTATTCTTAAATATGTTAGGTGACCAAACTCTAATTTGAATGGATATAACTGTTTGATAAAACATTGTTGTTTAAATGCAGGGCCTCACGGTTGCGCAGTGGGTAGCACGATCACCTCACAGCAAGAAGGTCGCTGGTTCGAGCCTCGGCTGGGTCAGTTGGCATTTCTGTGTGGAGTTTGCATGTTCTCCCCATGTTGGCGTGGGTTTCCTCCGGGTGCTCCGCACAAAGACATGCAGTATAGGTGAATTGGGTGGGATAAATTGTCCGTAGTGTATGTGTGCGAATGGGTGTGTGTGGATGTTTCTCAGTGATGGGTTGCAGCAAGAAGGTCGCTGGTCGCTGGTTCGAGCCTCGCCAGTTGGCGTTTCTGTGTGGAGTTTGCATGTTCTCCCTGTGTTGGCGTGGGTTTCCTCCGGGTGCTCCGGTTTCCCCCACAAGTCCAAAGACATGCGGTATAGGTGAATTGGGTAAGCTAAATTGTCCGTAGTGTATGAGTGTGAATGGGTGTGTATGGATGTTTCCCAGAGATGGGTTGCAGCTGGAAGGGCATCCGCTGTGTAAAACATATGCTGGATAAATTGGCGGTTCATTCCGCTGTGGCGACCCCAGATTAATAAAGGGACTAAGCCGAAATGAAAATGAATGAATGTTTAAATGCACCAAAAATTATTGCCTATATTTACTGATAGAAATAGATATAAATATTAATTTTATAAAGGGGTGTATTCATTTATCCTGAACAGTGTGTGTATACACACACGCACGCCTGCACACGCACGCACACACACACACACACACACACACACACACACACACACACACACACACACACACACACATTTATGATAATCAAATGCAATGGATTAATCTGTATTAAGTGAAAATTGGTTGAAATGATCTTCTACATCCACATTTTATATCTACATCTATACATCTGATATTTTGTTATATTGATTACATTTAGAGTGCCTTAATAATCGTCTGATTAATGAGTAAAAACTGAAAAAGCAACAACACACAGACAGGGACGCACATTGTTTATTGATTTTTTTGTAGTTGTAGAGTTAAAAATAGCATTCATTTTTATACATCGCCATCTTGTTCCTACCAAAGTGGCTTGAATGTGGCTGACGTCATAATTACAACTTGCCAACTCATGAATCCTAATTTCCCTGAAGGACATGAACGCAGCATGTGTTTCTGAAAAGCTCCCACACACACACAAACGAACACACACACACACCTGCAAGCATCACTTAGGTCACAGAGCCTAATCCCGCACACTGCTTAACCTTTTTTGTTGTTGTTGGCATCTGCCAGCTCCCTCTGGCTATCAGCCTTGATCTCAGCATGCAGTAGCAGTGACCTTCGACTGCATTACATTGCTCTTTTTACCAAATCACATTAGTTCTCTCAAAGGTCAATCAAGATCTTCAAGCTAGATTGGGAAATATTCTGATTTAACAAAATATTGAAAAGACTGTAAATCTGATGTTTTACCATTTCACAGATTTTGATTTTTGGGTGAACTATCCCTTTAACTATAATACCAAGAAGCACATGACGTGACATAATTAGATTAAAAATGAAAGATTAATACAGAACAATTCAAAGATGTATATAGAACTGGCCTCACGGGAGCAGAGGGCTGTTATAGAGTATTTATGGCATAATTTGCTTGTTTAGATGGATGGGTGGAAATTTCTTTGCATAATCAAGGGCAATGTAGTTTTTTACTGGAAATTCCCTTGTAGATCATGAATGTTTAAAAAATGTGCTATACATTATTGCACAGTGCTCGTGCAATATACTGACGCCGAGCAGAAGTAGAGGTAGAGCGGGGATGAAAGTAACAAAGTTATTTTCTCGAAGCTCTGACATCGTTCGCTTTCTAGGCTATAGCAGCACTCTCAGCATGCAACCCTTGATGGAGCTGTCAAATATCATGTGATTTCGTGACCTTGTTCGGCGGTTAGCTCCAAATTTCTGTTTTTCAAGTCCAAAAAGTACATTTTTGTAGTGGTTCTTTTTTCCTTATTACAAGTTGTGTTTCTCCTCTCATGCATCACAGTAATGATCAATCTACAGGTCTTATTTGGTGCAATAACATCCTTAAGTTTGCAGGTTGAAAGTAAATCAGATTTAGATGGCAAGAGTTTCTGCGGCAATGAAAGTAACACTGTTATTTATGTCCCACTGCTAAAAGCCATACCTTTTTTTTCACTTCCACATTAGAGTTTGTGTTCATATATTCATATGTTTTTAAAAATGTATCCATATTGCCAATAATAATAAAAAATATTTAAACAATTTAGAAAATGTCAACATTTTGCAGTGTTGAGTTGCTTTTGAAACATTTGATGACAAATGTTACTTTCGTCCCCGCTCTCCCCTACTCACAGAATTCATTTACGGTGTGCTTCAGACTTATATTAATAAAACTTGAACAAATACATATAGTGAACTAGAATATTTTTATTATCTGACATTTTTATTATCAGTAATGTTATTTACTGTATTTTACTGAAACAAGTTCAGCCACGAATCAAACTGAAAACAAATATATCCAAGTTTTACAGTATAACAATAAAAATCTGTCAAAAAATTGAAAAATATAAAAAATGAATAATATAGAAAAATAATCTCTTTGAAATGTCAAATTCAGAATTTAAAAGTAAAATAAAATAGTGTGTTACGCTCTTCTTCTGCAAAGAAGAACTGACTACAGGTTTGCAGTGTTAAGCAAAGCTAGCGGGCATATGTCATTTAAAAAGATGGTATCAGATCAATTTATGCTTTCAAATACACATCGATACTAATGCCAGAGTTTTTGCAGTATCAGCAAGTATTTCCAATAGTATTGGTATCGGAACAACCCTACTTACTTTTTTGAGTCACATTTACTTAGAACATTTACCTAAACTGAATTTGTAATCCGAGTTAGTAGTGTTTTACATTTTTATAAACTCTTATAAATGTAAAACACTCTTATAAACACTGAAATATTAAATAAACGTTTTTGTGCAGTTTGCAAAAAGTCACAGTAGGTCAGATAATTATGATTAAGTATTTGTTAGCAATAGTTTGTCATAATATAACTCTCAGGCAGACACATTTTATAAACTTGCATTATTATAGTTATGGATTGTGCATTATATACAGCGTTAAAGTCGCCATGAAACATAATGAAGGAAGATTGACACTGATAGCCCCGCCCTAAAGGAACTCCATGTGACCAGGAATTGAAGAAAATTCGTTTCAAGGAAGAGGGAAGGTTATGGTATTGGATTAAAGTTCATAAAAGCAAATTAATGTTTACAATATAATGAAGAGCATAGATACATCGTTTATAACAAGAATTACTATATACATATAAAAAAAAGAAGAGTACATTTTGATTTCATGCCGATTTTTTTCAATCCATCATCAACCAAACTACAGACTCTACTCTTCACCAACACCCCACAAAACCTATTTCAACAGAAATGTCTGTAAATCCAGAATTAATGGCAATTTATGTAAATATTGTGCAAAAACACACACACTAGCACTTAATTTCAACATTTAGTTTATTTTTACAGGCTGACAGAAAGCATGCTGGGAACTAGAAAGCTGGCGGGTTAGGTTAACACCATCAGTTTATATCAAATTTGAGTTCAAGTACAAAGAACTTTCATTAAACTTTGAGCAAAAGGAACTCATTTTATTGAATTAATTGCACTGCTCGATTTTAGTGTGAATTATTACAAAAACTAAAACATAACCCATTGACTTCAAGACGATGGAACCAGAATTTCTAAAACACAACTCACGCAAATATATGCAGTCCCTGATGCTTAAAGCAGTTGTTTACTAATTAAGCTGATTGTTCTCCTTCCTGAAAACAAAATTAGAATTGCACTATTTGCATCTATGCATGACATTTAAGGCTTCTGGGGGGAGGATAATGGCATCAACACCATTTATAGATAACCATATTCTACAGACGTGCCATATTAATAGAAAGGAAATCATCTCTGCACCTAGGCCTTTCATGATATCTATTTTTGGTTGTACAAGATATTGCACCAAAATATACTTATTGCGATAATGTCACCATCCTGCACTTTGTTTCCATTCCCCTAGAGGTCCCCGTGTTACCCCTCTGCCTTAGCTTTACCTCGTGTGTTCTTTTTTACTTAATTTCAATCACCTGTGACTTGTTCCAGCCTGTGTATTTAAGTTGTCACTTTTTCCTCTGTTCCTCACTCGGTTTTTTGAGTCAGCCCCGGTGAACTTGCCTTGTGTTCACTTGATCGCCTGAGCTACGTCTAGTAAGGCTCTTGGTTTCCCTGTTGCTTGCTGCCTTATTTGTTTTCTCCCCTTGTGGCGTTTTCTTTGTATGTTTATTATACTGTTAAAACATTTTGTATACCTCATTCTGAGAGAAACATAAGTTGTCTGTTTTGCTACTTCATTTTTGAGAAGAATCCAAGTTGACTTTTTTTTGTTTTTAATCTTATTTATTTTTTATAAATTTGGGTCCAACACAACTGCCCCTGTGGCTCAGTAGTTCACTCACCAGTCTCCACACCAGAGACCCGGGTTCAAGACCCACCCGTGACAGATAAAATATATTATTGTCATTTTAAGACCCTTTTATGCCATCCATTATATAATGCCAGAAAGACAATATAATATAATCACGATGCAAGTGCGCTCTTCCAAAGAACACATACTATTTTATTCATAAGAATATTTTATTTAATTATAGTCATTTTAGCAAGTTCCCATTGGAGTCAGAATGTGAAAACGCATATCCTAAATTAATAATAATAAATGTTAACAAAAAAAAGTGCAATGTAAAAAACTAACAAAGGCTGCAATATCTGCTACCAGACCTATTTTCAGTTATCAGACTCCCACTTAAAAAATACTATAGTAATTTATAGTAAATACTATAAATAATGTTTTTCTAACCATACTGACTCCTCCAATAGAGATGTTGCACAATCAGCTAAAATGTTGCTAGAATTGGTTTTTATGTATGGGCGTTATATATTATCACCAAAAATGATTGAAGTCATGTCCATGTGTTGTGGGATAAGTCGATATATTGATTATTTTGACAGGCCTATTTGCACCACCACCTTTTTTTTTTTTGCTGACATTGCAAAACCTATTTGAACCGATATCTCCAATGTCTTCACGGTATAAACCCTCTAAAGCTTTGTCTTTGGAAAGGACAAACCTGCAGTCACACAGCATTGGGTAGCCTGAACTACTCTTCACCTTCTGACTGAAATAGCAGCTCCTCACGCCTGTAGGGTGTAAGCGGGTGGTTAGGTAACAGATAATCATTGAGAGCTCTGTCCTCCCATACAGCACCCGTTATCCACGCTAAAGCTGACGTTATCTAAAGATAAGAGCCCGTGGCTGCGCATGGACTCGCTGATAGAGCTGCGGCTCAGAGCCAACTGCTGCCCGAACAACATTACAGGATAGACAAGGCTGGCTTTTATCCAGCAAACATCATCCTATTATCTGGAGAATTATCTGATCATGTGAAAGAAAGTTCACAAATTGAGATCCCTGAATATGAATATGTCAGCTGTTTCTACTTAACTAAATGCAAATCAAATGGAGGCTCCTGTTTCTCTCTGGATTAAAATGAAAAAAGAAAAACAAATGTTTTCCTTTCCTCACGTGTGTGTCTTCGGGAGATCTCAAATGAGATACAGTGGACATCTAATCGAGACTTTTGCTTTAAGGGATAAAAATGTATTTTACGTCACATTCAAGTGGTTATAAACTAAAATTATAAATCTGTTAAACATAAAGCAGGATATTCTGAATAATGTTGGGAAAAAGCAACCACTGACACCCATATAGGAACAATATTACAATGGAAGTCAATTGCTGTTTTTTTCCCAACATTCTTCAGTATATCTTTATTTGTGTTTAGCAGAAGAGAGAAACAGTCAAAATGACTTGCCTTGGGAGTTCTGCCAATAATTAATTGTACTTCTCGATTTTACTGTGTATATTATTTCTAAAACTAAATTATAACCCACAGATTTTACAGAGATTAAACCTGAATTGCTTAAACACAACTCATTCAACAACAAGTGGAGAAATGAATAATCCTTTTAAGCCTCCTTCTCTTTCTTTATTCCCTAAGAAAAGTATTGCATTAATTGGTCATCTTTTAGAATTACACAGCAGCATAGGAAATATCAGTTTAAATTGAAATTTACGTTATGAACAGAACTATATTCAATATGTTTTTCTTCTGAGAAAAATACTTTAGAAAACTCATGTTTTCTCTGTCAAGACTTCTTTCTGCAGAGTCAAGAGTCAAAGATGTAAGCATGAACACAAATTTGCCAGTCAAAATATTTCAGTCCCAAAAGGGCCATTCTAACTCATAAAAAGGCTAAATGTGCAGCAAATCTTTTCAAAGTTTGCAAAAAAATTAAAATTATGTTGGTTTGGATAAAGTTGTTAGAGCGGCTGACTATAGTATTGGTAACCTAGCAACCAACAGTAAACTATGCAAGCATAATAGATACAGCTGATTGGTCGTATGGGTGTAATATTTGCTATGCCAAACGCATTTCCCTCTCCCAATTATTCACAATCTTTAAAACCACCTCATCATGTGTAAAAACGTTTTTGCAAATGAAGGGATTTTTATTCAAAATTTGGTGTTTCTATCAATTGTTTCTCATGTGAAACTAGAAACCCAGCTAATGACATATTATTGCTAGATGTTTTGCAGCTGACAGCCTGACTCATATTTACGGAAACACTGTGCATTAAAGAGTCATTTCAGCATTTGGTGGAAAATGGTGACAAAATGCATCATGCACAATGCTAGAGCCTGTGAGTGAACAGGTTGCGTGCTGCGTTCATCCAGTCAATGACAATGACACCGCAAATATGCAAAGGACATTAATCCAGGGTTAAGGATCTGATTAAGAACCATCAGTGGCTAACAGAGATCTCAATATGAGCTTGAGAACTTGAGAGCTTGAGAACACTTGAGAAAATGACATGTGCAACCTCACATGTTCTCTTTTACAGTTTCAGAAGGCTCGAAAATGGTGTTTAGGTTGGTCTTGACCCAACAAAGCTAAACACAAAGGCCATTGAGATGATACAAACATTCAGCGGTTCAAAACGAACAACCAATGGGTCTGGTTTTTGGAGCAGGCAATCAAACATAGTCCAAAATGCCTCATTACGTTTATTTTTAAACAGCAATGAGATTAGATCAAACTGAGACTTTAACTATAACAGCAAGGCTCCAGGTACTGTTTGCTCCTGAGAAAAGACCCTCGTTTATCTGAAGCACTTATTACAACTTATTCCTGAAGGGCCACTGTCTTCATTAAACTGAATTTAGGTCCAACTTTCATTAAACAAACCTTAACCAGCTAATCAAGATCTTCAGACTCACTAGAAAGTGAAAGTGTGTTGGATGCTAACACTTGCAGGATGTTGCCCTCCAGGATTAGGATTGAACTTCCCTGATGTAAAGATTCTAAGATATCAATATTAACTTTTTGGCATCAAATTCTCCAAAATTTCAAATGCTTAAAACTTAAAACAACTCAATTAAATCTCCTAAGCTTTGACAGATCAACCTCTAAGTGATACCATCCTAAGCTATACACACCAGGACATGTTTGTGTACATTAGAGCTATGGTTATGAAACATAATATTATGGCGTATTAACTTTCAGCGATTTTGAATGCAAATCACGCTGTGGATGTCTGCGTGAGATGCCATCCTCTGTATTTTGCATGTGCTCCGGTGTTTAGTTATCATGCAATTGTGGGTGTAATTTGATTTCCCGTGCGGACCAGCAGATCACTGACTCAGCATGTAGCCTTAAAAAGAGTCTGTACGTTAAAGCTAATGAGAGGAGGCTTTGACTTCAATTTAATCTGCTTAAGTAAAGCATGGCCTCCAATGTGAGGGACGTCTGCTCTTAACGCTAACGCCGCTCACAATGCGATCAATGTGATGATGACAACAAAGTCCTTGCAGAACAAATAATGCACTTATTCAGTGCAACAGGTGAATCTGCTTCTGCATGAAATGATATATGGTATGAATATCTTTGCACACTCACATACAGTTTGATTCCATTGTATTAAAAATATATCTCAAACTATCCATGCAAAAAAGAAACAAAATATATTCTACAAAGTAGTTGTCTGTGATTTTGGTCAATTAAATTTTTGATTTTCTGTGAATTGCAGACATTAAAATGAAAGCACATTTATGAAGTTAAAGTAAAAAACAGGATATAGGGTTACAAGTTTAGTCTAAATTAAATTTAGTTTGGGAATAAATGTGCTTTTTAGTTGATCTCACATCACATCTGTCCCTAACTTTAAACATATCCCACCTTAAGGGGTAGGTGTAGGGTTATAACAATGCAATTGTATATTTATTCATCAGATTTATTTACATATTGTTTTTTTGTTTTTTTTTAACAATGTAAATACATTTATCTGCACAAAATGTGCATGCACTGTGTCAAATTATTAATTTAACTGTTAGCATATAGTAGTTGATGGTCATCACAAAAAGTTCACAAATATTTTTCTGCAATGAGTGCAACAAAAGAAATTGCATAAAATAAGAAAAGGGAACTAAAAGGAATAAATAGTATAATAACTTTTAGTTTCTTCATCTTATTTAATTTAGGTAGTAAAGTTTTATTCTTAACAGTTGCATTTTTTTGGCTTGCAAGTGGCAGCAAGAGTCAATGCTGGGTTCTTGTTGCCAGAGCAACTGTGACTCTCATAGGCTTCTCAGGCAGGTCATGTGATCAGCAGCTTTGACGTCACTGTGGGAGGCAGTTTGGTGCTCTGAACTAAGCTGCAAGTGAGTCTTGTGGAGTGTTTCGTTGAAGCTGCTGGTTGCATCAAAGCTTGTTCCTGATACCTGTGGCTGCAAATCAACACCGAGGCAACCAAACGCCTCTTTCCTGTTGAGCTCCCCAGGTTATGGCCATCTAAAATCTGACGGCACAACAACACAACAACCACCTGAGGTGAGTTCACTCTTCTTCTTTTTTTGTTCACTGCTTTTCTTGCAGGTGAAGTCTCAGTGCCATTACATGCTGGCTATCACTGTGCATTGAAGAGGATGTGAGATTGAAAAGAGATTTCTCTGTGAGGCTTGGGCGATTGGAAGCAAACTGTTGCTTGAAAGTGAACAGGATGCAACAATCTGAACCCTTTTTAAAATCAGTTTTATACCAAACTTCCATTGAGAAACCTGTAACTGACAGAGTGCTGGACGGTGACTGCCCTGAGTGGATTGCAGATCATTTGGCTTTGGATAAATCCTGGAACATAAGGCTTAGAGGAGGGAACATTGCCTGATTTTAAGATGGATAACTTACACTCTTAAAAGTAACAGTTCTTCATAGACATCATTTGTACCATGAAGAACATTTAACATCCAAAGAACATTTTCATCAAGTTTGAAAAAGGTTGTTTTATTAAAATGCACTTCACGCCATGAAGAAATGGTTCTTCGACAAACCAAAATGGTTCTATGGCACTATGGCACAAATGCAAAAACTACCTTTGATTTTAAGAATGTAAAAACCTTTAAGTGCTAGACTTTAGTATACTGAAGTGTTCAGGATTTCAGAATTAGATATAGCTTAAATAATGTCTATAACCAACATGTTGGATTGCAATATATATATATTACATTTACATTTAGCAGACACTTTTATCCAAAGTGATGTACAACTGAGGATAATAGAAGCCCTTTGGCTCACCAAAGAGCAGTGATGTATAAATGGCATGAAAAAACTATGGATTTAATCAGACAAACAGTAAAAAAAACAGTACAATAACTAGTAAGTGCTATTGTTGTCAGTTAAGTGTTAAATGCAAACTAAATGCATAAAGGAAACTCTAGCTGCTCACTAAGATCTTGGCAATTTTGCATGACTCTTCAGCTTTTATAAGTTCAAATAGCCCATCCTCATAAATTTCAGTTTAAAAAGTCAATGATAGCATTTTATAGCATAAAAACAACACTACTTGTATACATGCTTTCATACACACTGGCCTATTTTTTTATAGTCACATGGATTAACATGAAAGAGGAAACAAGCCTTTGAAATGACTTAATTCTCTTTATTGAGTAGTTGATTATTAATGCGCTGAACAGAATAAATAGAGGAATCAGATAAAGTCAGTTAAAGTATCACTGGGAACTAAGGGTAAATGACAGGCATTTTCTCAGAACACTCAACAAAACATCTCAGGTTGCAGGAAGTTGTTGAGAGACCTTTTTTTTTGCACTGTTGTGGCATGCATGTAGGTTTGTTTGATGTAACAGAAAACACACGTACCGCTCGGGGAGGAGGGTTTTGGCGCATGTACAGTCTGTCAGAAAAGACGCAAGTGGGCGCTTGGAAATATGTGACAGCCTGTAGGGATGTCGAAACAGAGACGTTCGGCTTTGTGGGAGAGTTTTGTAAAGCCCCAGAGAGAAGGAGAAAGAGAGAGAAGGAAATAAAAGCAGAGGGGAGTGTCTGTTTAAAGAGCTTCCTGTCAAGAGCTGCCGGCATTCACAGTTGATAGAAAGAGGAAAGAAAGCTGGCGACTTCACGAGGTCCAACAGGTGAAATTGAATCGCATCATCTACGCTAAGGTAGGGTCGCCGGAGGTGAAGGTTGTACTTTGCCATCGTAATCTTTGGTTGTGTTTGGCTTGTAGGGCCATTATCTTTCAAAAGCTTCTTTGGAACAGTATTGATAATGAAAACATCCATTCAATTCATATAGTCTGTGAGTGGCTGACCTATTTCAAACTGTACACTCTTAAATAACGCTTCAAAAGGAGCCTTCACAAGTGGCCGAACCACTTTTAGGCTCTTATGATGTGAAGAACATTTTAAGTAGTTTTTTTTCTGTTGGAAAGAATAAAATAGTTTTATTGACGTTAAAGCTTCTTCCTTGATGCTTTATTATGGAAGTATGCTGTGATGTGATTTGCTGTGTTTAATCTAAAACTGTTTCAAACAGAAGTTATCTGCAAGTTAAGTTTATATGCAAATTTTACTATTATTGTATAACATATTTATTATTATATAATTTATATTAACTTATATTAGTGATTAAATTGTATGTTTATTCCGTGCAAGTGAACATACAGTGTAAAAAGTGGTAACCTCCAACTTATCATTTTTAAGTTGCTATATTTTTTTATTTGATCAAATTGCAGAAAAATGTAGAATAAAGAAAATCTATCTATCTATCTATCTATCTATCTATCTATCTATCTATCTATCTATCTATATATCATACCTATTTAGAGTAATATTTTCAACAAAACCAATTTTATGGGTCAAATCAGGTCAAATAGATTTGTAAGGTAACAATAAGAGATTAGCACTATTTAAAAAATGCTTCAGTTTTTAATATTTGTGTTATTAATATTACTATTCGAATTGTGTAAGCTAAATTGTCCGTAGTGTATGGGTGTGTATGGATGTTTCCCAGAGATGGGTTGCAGCTGGAAGGGCATCCGCTGCGTAAAACAGATGCTGGATAAGTTGGCGGTTCATTCCGCTGTGGCGACCCCAGATTAATAAAGGGACTAAGCCGAAATGAAAATGAATGAATGAATATTACTATTCAATATTTTGAATGATTACTTCAATATTTCACATTTTAAAAACAAATCCTTAAAAAAAATAAAATAATTATTCTTATTCTTAAATGGTCTTAATTTTGACAATCCCATTTATGTAATTATGTGTGTGTAAGACATGTAACTCAGAAAGTGTATTATTATGATTATTAATATTATCATATCTTTATGCCAACTAAACTTTTCAAGTGCATATTGTTTGCATATAACGCATCTTATTTGTAACTGATTATTAGAAAGCTAAATGCTTTCAGGGAAAACATGAATAATATTAGTCTCATGTCTAGAGTATTAATCATAAAGTCTTGTTCCTGTGATTAACACTTGTGGGGTTTGGTTTGTAATCACCATTATGACCAATTCAATCTAATAATATCTTCGTTTATTTGTGCAACCAACAGCAATATATATATATATATATATATATATATATATAGAGAGAGAGAGAGAGAGAGAGAGAGAGAGAGAGAGAGAGAGAGAGA
>CAIGQW010000415.1:646176-669619 GCA_903798125.1 Danio choprae | reverse complement strand
AGAGAGAGAGAGAGAGAGAGAGAGAGAGAGAGAGAGAGAGAGAGAGAGAGAGAGAGAGAGATGGCATCCATCTTCTCTGAGTTTCAGATTGGTGTAATCATGCTGAAAGCTTATAGTGTCACTTGTCTGGATCTTGGGAGTTTTTGAGTGAGTGTTTGGATTGACTGTATGTGTTTTTAATGAGGCGGAGGGTTACTGTAATGCTAAACTTCAGCGACAGCAGCCGAGAACAGTAATAATTACATTATAATGATTTGTAGTGTTGAGCGATAGTGATTTCACACTTGAGTTCCTCTACATGCAATTTATGGCCATTGAGGCCGTAATGTAAAAGCATTTCCTGTTTGTTTTCATCATGTGAAGTGTCCCGTCACTTTAGCTGCAATTGACCACGATTTAAAACTGTAAACGGTACAAAAAAATGCTTCCAAAAATAGCAGCCCTGCAAATATTTACACGAAGAGCATGTGCTGGAATTGTCTAGCGCTGGCGGTTGCTGTCGTTCTCACAGATATATGGAGGTCAAGCCGGGATAGTTTACCAAAAAACGGGAACACTTTTTAGATTGATGGCTGGACGTTTACATTCAAACTTGACAAAAAATGTTTTACGTCAAAAGATGGGGTATTAATGGATTTGCCGTTTCTTCTGACAGGAAATATGGACCTTTAACGACCTTAGCACCGGTTAAAAAATGTCAGCCGAGAGTGTGTGATATTTATAACTACTTTCAAGTGCATTCGCTGAATTTTTCTCATACAAGTGAGACGTTCATAAGGTCATTTTATTTTAGCTTTCAACTGCTTATACTCGCATAAACGTTATTGAAGCATATTTTTCTTATTTCACAGTGCCTTAGAACCAATTCATAAAGGCAATGACCTGAGCGGATATGCATCCATGCAGATTCAGTTTATACTCAATGTTTAGTTTCGTTCATTTAATATTTGGCCAGTTATACAGTTGCATATGTATCTCTACTGTGATGAATAGTACAACTTACTTATGATTTACACAAAAGCGCATTACCACTGGAATCCAGTACACTTGTGTTTTCTCTATCGCCCAGTCCTGGTATAAGATATTTAGTGGGCCTTACATAACAGACATGAGTCTATATTTATATCCTACGGCTTCAGATTAGCCCTGCAGAACCTTGAGTTAATCCTGCAGGTACAAGGAGAAAGCTAGAGAGATTTGTTAGATAGTTAGCTAAAGAAAATTCAACAATGTTTTCAAGTTAAAGAAAAGTGTTTGGTGTTTTGTGCAGTCAATAAGCAACATGTAAGGGATTTCAAGTGTAATATCTCCAGAGAGCCAGTATTAGTATAACTGGCTGTATAAGTTAAAGTCTGCATGAAATCTAAATTTACAATGCTTATTTTGTTGCTAGCATACATCGTTAGTCTTAAGGTTAATCCACTAAAACAAAAACGTTTTGGTAATCTTTAATCAAAATCTAACCAATTGCTTTGCTCTTTAATGGCAGTCCTTCTCTGATGATGTCAGTTTGATGGGTTGGGGGAAGTATACTTAACCACGCCCCCTCTCACCCTTAGTTTGCTGTGAGTAAAAAAATTAGAGATATAATCAATATTGCATTTCAGTTGGAAATACTGAAATAAAAGTCTGCAGCTACTTCCAGTTCATGCAGACTTTAATAATATTTACTGTATGGTCAGAACCCTCCTTTAAAATGATCTCCAAGGCATTTTGTACCTTTTTTTAAAACATTTTTCTTCATAAAATCAATGTTTTAAAGTCTAAAGGCTAATGGCGCTATAGGGTTGTTAGAGTTTAACTATGTTTTGTAATATTGAAAAAAGGAAGTATTGGCAAGTCAATGTAATAATATGTAAGTCATTCAAGCGACTTATGAATGGGTCATTGAAGAGTTTAATCAACCATTTCATTCAAAAATGCTCACGAATGAAAGACGCTTTGTATTTTTTCAGAGGCTTGTAACTGTTGTGCAGTGAATCAAAGGTCATAACTTTTTTAATGGGATAATAAAATGTATTTTTTTAATGCCAACAGATGTAGTTGTTTCTCACTGTTGCTGTTATTGAATTAATTATTACCGAGACCTTATTGTGAAGTATACTGTACTTTATTCATTTTGTTTCCGATATTTGTCTACTCTCTGACATTTATACAATAAAGCAGTACACAATTTTATTTTATTTTATTATAGTTTTTAAAATATATATATATATATATATATATATATATATATATATTAGGGCCTCACAGTGGCGCAGTGGGTAGCACGTTCGCCTCACAGCAAGAAGGTCGCTGATCGCTGGTTCGAGCCTCGGCTGGGTCAGTTGGCGTTTCTGTGTGGAGTTTGCATGTTCTCCCTGTGTTGGCGTGGGTTTCCTCCGGGTGCTCCGGTTTCCCCCACAAGTCCAAAGACATGCGGTATAGGTGAATTGGGTAAGCTAAAATTGTCCGTAGTGTATGAGTGTGAATGGGTGTGTATGGATGTTTCCCAGAGATGGGTTGCAGCTGGAAGGGCATCCGCTGCGTAAAACATATGCTGGATAAGTTGGCGGTTCATTCCGCTGTGGCGACCCCAGATTAATAAAGGGACTAAGCCGAAATGAAAATGAATGAATGAATGAATATATATATATTATGTGTTAGGCTTATAGGGCCCAATATTATTATACTAATGCAATAGCAATTATAGCAAAAAGAAAATCTGATACAATCACATGCCTACCAAGAAAACTGGACTAAATGGTTTTAAATGTGCCTGAATTATTCTGGATGTGGCATGTTTTTGGTGTCAGCATAGAACTGATATAATATAAGTGCAAACGGGTAAATGCTGACCAGAACTGAGCCACAGAAACCAAGTCTTGCAATGATTACCGTGTATTTTATAGCTATATATGACATCCACCGCTAAACTGAGCATGCTACAGTTTTAGAATCAGTTTTACTAAGCCGATTTACATAAAATGCATATAAATAAAAATAATAATTATATATATACTGTATATATTTGCTCTTAATTTCTCAATAACGTCTTTTGTGAGATGATATTTAAAGGGATAGTTCACCCAAAAATGCTGTCATCATGTACTCATCTTCCACTTATCACAAACCTGTTTGAATGTCTTTCTTCTGTTGAACACAAAAGAGGTAACCAACCCCTGACTTCCCTGTTTGTCTTTCCTACTATGGAAGTCGATGGTTACCGGTTTCTAACATTCTTCAAAATATCTTCTTTTGTGTTCAACAGGAAAAAGCAACAACTTATAAAGCTTTGGATCCACTTGAGGGTGAATAAATAGTAAGTAAATAGTCATTTTTTGTGTCTTTAAGTTTTTAGGTTTATGATGAAAGCTCTGTAACCTTTATTGGAGTGGACAAAACACATCGATTAGCAAACAGATATGTTATATTCAATCAATATATGTTTGCTGGATTTTTCTAATTGTAATCAGTTTGCCATACATGCTTATATCATACGGGATTTTTCAACAGAGTTGTTTATTTTGATCATTTAAAGTTTGTGTGAAATTAAATATAACCTCATAGGGTTATATAATCATAGGGTTAAGAGTTCACAACTTAAGTTTCTCTTTTAGTGTTTCCTTTATACACAGCATCCAGTGTTTCTGTCATCTGTATTTTCATAGCAGAGCAACAGGAAATAGCATAAACATTGCCACAAATCCTGGAGGGACTATAATATGTACAAATCTGGACCCTTTAGGTACAATTGTGCACCTTTTAAAAAAGAAGTGGCATCTTTTGTATCATTATTTCTGATACTGCTTGAAGTTTTTTTGATATTTTCCCCCTGTGTTTAGGATTTTAGCAGATAGACATTGACCCTTTCGCTGTATATGTGAAGGAACTTTCCGCATCGACTGATGTCACTGGATGAGCCCATGACAACTCATACAAAAAAAAGGCAGTTCTTTCTTACGCTTTAAACGGTGCTGTATGTTTCTTTTGGTGGCCAAGAAAAAGGAAACATTACGAGCATTTGAAGAGTTTGTTTTTGAAGCCCCCTCATGAAAATTTTCCACAGTCATGCTTGAGTTTCAGTGCTGGTGGTTTGATTCGGCCTGTGTGGTTTTGAAGGGTTGATGGTAATGGAGGAGAGCATACGATCGTCACATCATGCACACCTTCCTGTTTCATCATTTGTTTGTCTGCTGATATAAGAGAGTTCATTTCTGGCTTTGACAGCTCACGCTTTTGCAAGGCTTGTCAACAGAGTCATTAGTTGATAAATTGGCTGATGTGGGCTGATGCAAGAGGAAAGATGAGAGGGAAAATGGGTGGATTAAATATTGAGCACTGATCATATGGAGATGTTTGATTTTAGATTGCAAACATTTCCAGATACTGTCACTGTCTTTCCCTCTCTTTCTCTCTCTCTCTCTCTCTCTCTCTCTCTCTCTCTCTATATATATATATATGTATATATATGGCGACACGGTGGCTCAGTGGTTAGCACTGTCGCCTCACAGCAAGAAGGTTGCTGGTTTGAGGTCCGGCTGGGTCAGTTGGCATTTCTGTGTATAGTTTGCATGTTCTCCCCATATTTGCGTGAGTTTCCTCCGGGTGCTCTGGTTTCCCCCACAGTCCAAAGACATCCGCTATAGGTGAATTGAATAATCTAAATTGGCCGTAGTCTATGTCTGTGAATGAGTGTGTATGGATGTTTCCCAGTACTGGGTTGCAGCTGGAAGGGCATCCGCTGTGTAAAAACACTGTGCATACTTATCCATATGCTGGATAAGTTGGTGGTTCATTAAGGAACTAAGCCAAAGGGAAAATGCTGAATGAATATATATAAGTAAGTAAAAGACTAATTTTAAAACTGGCTTGAGAATGTATGATTTTGAAAAAGGATAGAGAGATAGATTTTGCTACTTCAAGTTTAGTTAGTTGCTTAAGTAACTTGTATGTCCTTTTATTTAATTTTACATGTTTTTTAATTACATTTTAAAGTTTTATCTGACACATTTTATTTGCATCTAATATTTAAATTTGAGCTTATTTAAGTTTATTTATTCATTCATTCATTTCATTTGTTTTGTTCATATTTCTCTTTTGTATGAATTATTTAATTGAAATTTTAGTTTTTTAACACTTCAAATTAAACTTGTTTGATATTAGTTAATTGCTAAATCATATAATTATGATATTAGTTAATTGCTAAATCAGTGTTTATATCATGTTTATTTACATGCAGGTTTTTCATTACATTTTTCTATATATTTCTATTTTTGTTGACTGCTAGATTAATTCATCTATATAACTGTCCCATGTCATTATGAATAAATGAATAAATATATAAAACATGGGACAAAATGAATTTGATCGTTTTTATATATTTCTATATATAATTTATTTTTAGATCAGTTTTATAAAATCAAAGTCACTTGGCTGCAGAGGCAACAATAGTTGCAATACAAACAGTATTATTTCTAATTAAATAGTTTTCAACCGTTTAAACAATGACACAGTTTCTTATGAAAATTAGATTAAATGATTAATTGTTTTTCTATATTTAGGCCAATAATATCATCAACTTTGGTTACTTTTTAATCATCCTCATCTTGGATTTATAGTAAGGAGTTTATTTCTATCATATTACTTAGCATTTGTTCTCTTTCAGCATGGCTAATCATAGCTGCTTGTTTGGTGTTTAGTGTCACCTGTCCTGGGCTCATTGAGGGGACGTCAGCATCTCTTGTCCACCTGCAGGTGCCTGTGCTCTGCAGTTATATAAGCATGACGTCTCTAAGAGTCTTAGAGTTAATTTGAGACAGAGATCTTTGAGCTCTTGACCCTAGAAATAGAGTCCAAGAACATCACTGATCCCCAAACCAGTGGCTCTGCTTTATTAATACGAGCTAAGCTCAGGTCCTCAAGAACATGGCCTGTCCTGAGGACAGATCATAAGTGATGTCATTGACCACCCAAAAGGCTGCTAACAGACGCAAACAAACCCCTGACATGAGCATTGCATGGCTTTTTCTTGCATTAAAGGCACAGTATGTAATTTCCACCACTAGAGGGCGCATATTCACAACAAACAAAGGTGTAGTTCGATGATACAGTGCATCTTAGGGTGAAATCTTGGGAGTTGTGGTCTTAAGATATCATGTTCATGGATGAGCGAAAGTATTCAAGACTTCGAGGGTGTGTATCGTCATTAACATGACCACACAAGACAGTTAAAATAGTTAATAGTTAAAATTGCTTATTTCTTTGGATTTGAACAAAACATTTGGGATAATGTAAGTCCATAAGACAGCAAAATATATGACACTGTTTTAGTGTTTTTTGGATAGTTTAATGAAAAAAAGTACGTTGTGTCTTTTGTATTGGCTATTTATTTTCAAACATAATTATTTTCATTTATTTGCCCATGATATTTACTGCTTTATTTGTCTGTTGTTTGTTCAACACATTACATTAAGGTTATATTTGTTAACAACAGTTAATTAAACTGACAATGAAAACTACATGTAAAACAGTTCATCAATTCATCTTAGGTGATGGTCAGTTTTTAGTTCTTAGTTCACTTATTGAAATCAAAAGTAACAAATTGTCATAATAAAAGTTGCTTTATTTCAGAGAGCTAATTGCTAATACAGATGCTAGCTTAAAAACAGAATATTTACATTAATATAAACAGCATAACTTTTGTAACAAATGTCAACAAACGTCTCACTTTTGATGTTATTGAATGCGACAACTAGCGTTATTACATTAGGGTTAATAATGTGACATTATAACAAACGGTTATTTTGTAATATTTAATCCTTTAGCAATTTGCGCAAACTTAGCAAATTAGCATCGGTAACATTTTATTTTAAGGTGTCCGTTACACATTCCATGTACTTACAGTAAAACTTTAATTTAAGGTGACATAGTTACACATGTCCCATGGACTTACTGTAGTAATTACAATGAAGTATGTATAATTACATGATTTACAACTAACCCTAAACAACCCACATTCTAACCCCAACCATACATGTAATTAATTAATTTTACTCTGTAACTAGTTACACCTTAAAATAAAGTATAAATTGTTAACGCAACCTCATATTGTTTGACTGAATTATTGCCACCATTGAATTATGGTGCATTTTCTGATACAAAGGCAAGTAATTCAGGCACAGCTGGTTTGTGCTTGATGAACAGAGAGATCAGACCATCTGTTATCATGACGACAGCTGGAACGTAACACAAATGCTGCTTATCCCTTAAACAATTAAACTCTAATGATGGATCACGATGCTTTTATCCGTGTACTCACTCCATCTCTACAGACAGACACTAAACTCTGCTGTGGACAAAATGGCAAAATGGCCCGCTTTGCTTTCAGAGCTCAGAATGATTGGGCGAAGGAACTGTGTGTGTGTGTGTGTGTGTGTGTGTGTGTGTGTGTACTTTATGGGCATTTGTATACTGATATGAGTGTATAAGTTGGACATTAAGGTTGGTATTTATGAGAACATGTCATCAAAATGCTTAAAAGTCATACTTAACATATTTAGTTGGGTTTAGGGGTAGGGTTAGGCTATATAAAAAGCTGTTTTTACAGTATAAAATAGATTACACATATAAGAGCAACTAGAGTTTCTTTGTAAACCACATATTCAAGTGTGTGTGTGTGTGTGTGTGTGTGTGTGTGTGTGTGTGTGCGTGTGCGCGTGTGCGCGTGTGTGTGTGTGTGTGTCCAAAAGTTCCCCACAAGCAATAGAAGAATTTCCCCATGATGAAAACGGTTCATAAATAATTGAGAATGAAGTATTTTGAAAATGTAAAGCTGCAGAATGTTTTCTGTGAGGGTTGGGTTTAGGGGTAATACGGGGGAAGTGGACAGAATATACAGTGTGTACAGTATCTAGATCATTACGTCTATGGGACTTCCCCATAAAACTTGAAAACCTAAAATGTATGTGTGCGTCAGTGAGTGTGAGGAAGGAGCATTGGGTTTGGTTTGACATTTGGATGGTGAACACAGAAGGCAGTTTGTTTTAGAAAAAACATTACAGCATTAGAATGAAATGAAATAGTTGAATACTAAATATATATATATATACCTACCTACCTATCTAAAAATAAGTTCTTTTTTATTGTGATTTTAGTAATGTTATAGCACTTTAGCAGAGCTTCACTAATTCCTTTTTTTGTAAGCTGCCCGGTCAACATTATTTATTTTTATGTTAATATTAATATTTTTGTTAATTTAATACGTCTTTGCTGAATAAAAAATCGTACTGATCCGTATGAAGTTTTTGAACAGGATTATATATTTATAAGTGATGCGTCAGGGGTGCATTTAGGGTGCGTTTATACAACACCAAGAAACCATTTTAAATCTAACAACGGGAAATATTTTATGTGCCCAAAAAAAGACATTTCGAAGGCATCAAACAGCAAACATTTTAAATTGAGTCTAAAAGTGCAAGCGTTTCAAAAGAAAACTGTTGTCATTTACATCTGTGTAAACTACAGAAGAACTAATTAGGGAAAATTAAAGTCATGTTACACGTTCAGATTATAGATACGCAAGAAGCATTTTAATGTTATTTCTTTATGTTCCCTAGCATGCAAAATATTATATGTTTAGTCATTTTTGTGGATACAAGTGAATGGGGATCATTTGACAGCAATGTCGTCTGTATGCAAAACACATAACAAGAAAAAGTTTCTGTTTTTAGTACACCACTGTGTGGACATTTTGCTAAATCACCAAAGGTGGAGTGTGAAAAATGACTTGCATAACATCTTTTTATTTATATATAGATATTGTTTCCACAGTTGTGACTGACAGTTTCTCACAAGCTCATATTGACAGTGAGAGAGAGAGAATCAGATTGGGGACGGAAGGCATAATAGTCAGCTGTTTTTTTCCTATTCTTATATTTTATTGTCTTTCTCTTTTAGTTTTATTTCAATATGAGCAAAATAAACACACTAAATATAGCGTCTGGCTGGATGGTCGGTCACATGCGCTACGTGAGGAGCAGTGAAAGGCAAACTGATGGACTGCTTCCTGTTTACAAGAGGAGGTTCAGTTTCTCCATCTCTTTATCTCCCCAATGTTATTTTTTTGTCCCCATCACTCTCCATCCACTCTCATCTCAGCGGACACGCATGAGAATAAAGACTCGTTACACATGTCACGTTCATTCCTGACATAAATATAATACAAGATATATTATAAAAAGCATTATTCTAAATGCTGACATTTTTATGAAAATTATCTTTTTCTTTGTTTATTTGTTAAAAGTGTTTGTATCAGCTACTGCTTGCTGTATTCAAACAAAGAAAAGGTGCTAATTTTGTAGAATTGCCCTAATATTTGGTGTTGGGATCATGTGTGTATGGAGGCACATGGGTTTTTATGAGAGATTTGCATCAGGAAGTGATTTTGGTGCAGCTGCACACACACACACACACACACACGCACACACACACACTGCAGCAGGTGAGAGTATCACTGCGGTCTACCAGTGGAAAGTTCAGTTGACAGATGGGAAAAGGAAGAGAAATTTTAGAAACGTGGCAGATATGTGTGCTTTGCATAGATAGTATATCCACAGTCAGGGTTCAAGCCACTTTTCCTTTTTTTTTTTTTTTTTTAAATTCTGTCACTGTTTATTGTAGTCCTCAAGAGGCTTGACTGAGAATGTTATCTTTGTCTCTTAAAAATATCTATAGGAGAAACAGACCCCAGCGAGAGAACTGTTGATATACTCAATGCTGGTTATATAGGCCTGAAGATTTATCTTAAGATTCATTCAAAAAATCAAAAATCAAGGCATAATTGGTTATTAGCTATTTTTGATACAGTATACTTGATTAAAAAATAAATCAGTTGCTTACTATCAGCATAATGCATTTAAAAAGTTTCAAGGTTTCTGTTGCAATGTGGTTATAAATGATCAATCTTGAATTTAAACAATATTGCATGAAATAACACACTCCATTCAGCTCATCTAATAAATGAACAGTGCAATGCAGTGGATTAAAACTAAAAAAATACACCGTTTAGTTTTGATCTTTTTGTCTGGATTTTAGTATCGTCTTTTTTGTCAACAATAATGCGCATTAGATGAGCGGACTGGAGTGCACGCATTCATAGTTTTCAGTCACATTGCTAGCGCAGAGACGTGTTAAATTTCTGTTTGTGTCAACATTTTTTGCCCTTATTTTTGCTGACGAAATAACAGTGGTGTTTGTAACACATTTATTATACATTTATAATGCATACATTTGATTAACAAATAAGCTTCACATTATTCGTTAGTCAAAGTTGTTCCGTCCAAATGGATGGAAATTGTATATGGTATTCAAATGTATAAATCTTAAATGTAGGCCTTGTGTGTACTGTAGAGCTGGAAAATGTATGTGGCTAGAAATTCAGAGCATTCATTCATTCATTCATTCTCATTTCGGCTTAGTCCCTTTATTAATCAGGGGTCGCCACAGCAGAATGAACCGCCAAGTTATCCAGCTATGTTTTACGAAGCGGATGCCCTTCCAGCTGAAACCCATCACTGGGAAAACATCCACACACACTCATTCACACACATACACTACGGACAATTTAGCTTACCCAATTCACCTATAGCACATGTCTTTGGACTTGTGGGGGAAACCGGAGCACCCGGAGGAAACCCACATGAACACGGGGAGAACATGCAAACTCCACACAGAAATGCCAACTGACCCAGCCGAAGCTCAAACCAGCGACCTTCTTTCTGTGAGGCAATCGTGCTAACCACTGCGCCACCGTGAGGCCCCAAAATCAGAACACTGATTTTAAAAAATTAATTAAAATAAAAAATGATCCACAACTAAATGTAGTGTTTTGATTATTTGGTCCAGATCATGCAACAAGCAGAACCCAACCAGAAGTGTGAACACACTCTGGATTTAAGTCTATTGGGATAAAGAGATTGCTTTTAAATCCTGTTTTTGATTTTGCATTCAAATGTTTTTTAAAAACTAAACCAAATATATATTCGCAACACTAAAGTTAGAATACAAGGTTGAAAAGTAGGGCTGCATCGTTTTTTTGCATCAATATTGCAATGTGATCATTTAGTCGCATCGCAGGATATGCAATGTTGAAATTGTACCATTTGTAACTTTTAATTTAATGTAACGATTAATTTTATTGAGTTTTTTTAAACAACGGAGACTACGCAGCATAGTTTTGCATTTGACTATTCAATTACTATACCTGAATACTGTTCGAGAAAACAATAAAACGTGTATTTAATTTGTATCTTTTTCTTTATGTATGCTTGTAGATTGTTTATTACAATTTATGCAATCTAAAATGATAAGTTCTTTCCAAATAGAGCTATTCAAGTCATCTGGTGAAATTGTATTCATATTGTAATATATACAGAATAACAAAATATCAGAATGTACGATTTTTCCCAATATCGTGCAGCCCTATTGTAAAGTGTACTAAGAGTTTCTTAATGTGTGACATTTAACTCTTTATTTTTTTCTCTCTTCCACTTCTAGTTGAATTCAGAGCATCGACATGGGAAAACAGAACAGCAAGCTCCGTCCCGAGGTGATCCAGGATCTGTTGGACAACACAGATTTCACCGAGCATGAGATCCTGGAGTGGTATAAGGGTTTTCTGCGGGACTGTCCCAGCGGCGCGCTCAGCATGGAAGAGTTTAAGAAGATCTACGGCAACTTCTTCCCCTACGGAGATGCGTCGAAGTTCGCAGAGCACGTCTTCCGAACCTTCGATGCCAACGGAGACGGCACAATAGATTTCAGAGAGTTTATCATTGCGCTGAGTGTCACGTCACGCGGCCGCTTGGATCAGAAGCTCAAATGGGCCTTCAGTATGTACGATCTGGACGGCAACGGATACATCAGCAAGGCGGAGATGCTGGAGATTGTGCAGGTGTGTGTTTGACTGTGGTTCTGTTTGGTCTCGGTTTAAGCAGTAGCAATGTCTCCTGACAAAGTGAACAGTTTTGATCTTGCTTGTTTGTACAATTTCAATTAGTGAGTTCATGGAAGAAAAAAATACACAAGTTAAATGAGTAAATTAGCACATTACAACATTTCTATGGGACTATAAGTCTTTTAGAAATATTTTGTAATCAATGCAATTTGTCATTCTAATTAAAATTATTCAAATTATTAGTCAAAAAACACATTTCTACTTCAAAATTACACATTTAATTCAACAATACTTCTTTGTAATTAATTGAGAAATTTACTTGCAATTTTTTCAGTTTATCTGAATTTGTATTAATGCCCAATGTTTAGGTGTTTTCTCCAGGAAAACAAGACATACTTCCTCCATAAGAAAGTAGCTTTTGCAATTTTGGATGCCTGCTGCGATTTAATCACTGTGTGCCTTTAGCATTCATATGTGGGTGTGCTTGAACAGCAAGGATGCAATAAAAACAAAAGGTTTTGTTGTTTGCAGTTTTGAAAAGTTCAATTTTAGATGACAACATTGTCAAAGCGATTTAAAATATTTCATTAATAATCATGCCAGACCAGTAGTTGGTGATGTCACTTTGTAAAAAAAACACTGTGCGACTGCGCAAGTCATTGTTGCTTTGGTTGTCAAAGACTCAAACATGTTTTTAGGCTGAATGAGTAATGCACTTGTGCATGATGTCACCATTTTCACCAAATCATGTTTGGGTAGTTTACACGGATACAATGTAATATTACAAAACATAATTTTACACAAAAATAATGGGCTAACGCACATAAGAAAATCATATTTGTTAGTTTATTTGTGTAAACACAGCTGAATCCTGATTGTAGCCCCGCCCACAATCAAATCTGACTGGTTCAAAATTTTACACTGAAAACTAGTCTTGGACTCCTGTTTAGGACACATTTCAGAGACTGTAAAGTTTTTGTTGTACATTTTGAACATAAATGAGGAATATAGCTGGCTAAACACACTAACAGTCAATTGTCAAGTCTCATTTATGTGGCATGCTAACTGAAGTAGCTCCTATATTATGAGAAGCTTTTCACGAATCGAGTTGTGTTCAAAAGCACAAAAAAGTCTGAACTTAAAATGAATATTAATCAATTCAGCTTTTCTTGTTCAGAGAATAACAGAGAAAATCAATAATATCAAACAGCCTCTGAACAGGAATTGTGTTTTTTGGCTTGTGCCTCATTACTTTGTTTTTAGATCAGAAAAAAATAGTTTGCTTCATACAGCATTCGAGAAACAAGACAAATCCTTGTCACTTGTTCAAAAACACTTTCCACTTAGGCTTGTTAGTTCGCTCAATTAGACAGAATTGAGTGCGGCAGGCAATTATTTCTGCTCATGTTTAGGTAAATTTCATGCCGTCTTAGCAATTGGTGACATGCGTCAACTTCCTAAGTGCACTCTGAATCTGACGCCTGAGTGCGAGCAAATAGCTGTAATTTCCTTTTCAATTCGTGCGGTTTTCAGAGAGAAGCTGTTGCTATGGTAACTTAGAAACAGTTCCGAAGTGACGGCTCTAATGCCAAATCAAACCCAGAGTCCTCTAATTTGCTCTAACAAGATTTACTTTGAACTTTACAGCATAGGTGCACTTATAACTCAAAAGCTAGCTAGCTAATTCTAAAAGCTATGTAGCACGATTCTTTAATTGATAAGATATTCCCAGAATGCAAAGCAGTGGGATCATTCATGCATTCATTTTCCTTCGGCTTAATCCCTTTATTCATTAGGGGTCGCCACAGCGGAATGAACCGCCAACTTATCCAGCATATGTTTTACACAGCGGATGCCCTTTCAGCTGCAACCCAGTACCGGGAAACACCCACACACATTCATTCATACACATACACTACAGCCAAATTAGTTAATTCAATTCACCTATAGCGCATGTCTTTGGAATGTGGGGGAAACCGGAGCACCCGGAGGAAACCAACGCAAACATGTGGAGAACATGCAAACTGCACACAGAAATGCCAACTGACCCAGCTGGGACTCCAACCAGTGACCTTCTTGCTGTGAGGCGACAGTGCTAACCACTGAGCCACCGTGTCACCCAAAGCAGTTGGCTCAAAGATAACATAAAGATAACATTTTACAGATGAATGAAAATGTTGATCATAAATATAGATATTCTTTTTAGGGTACTTTGTTGCTGTTAACTTAGCAACATGCTAGCGCCATGCTAACTCCCCTGAAGGAAATATGCTGTTTTCTATGTGAGTGTCAATTTTCTCAAGTTAACTCACATTAAAGTTTGATCTTTTTGCATGTTGTGTTCCTCAGGCCATCTACAAGATGGTATCTTCTGTGATGAAAATGCCAGAGGACGAGTCCACACCTGAGAAGCGCACAGACAAGATCTTCCGTCAGATGGACACAAATCGTGATGGTGAGCTTTTTATTCCCTCATGAAAATAAATACACTTCATTGTTCTGAATGTGCACTTTCTGAGGTCAAAGGTACATTTAAAAAAACATCTTTGCAGTTATAATATAGCATTAAAAGGATTTTTCTCCCCCTCAGGTGGTTCCAAACCTATATGAGTTTGTTTAACACAAAAGAAGATATTTTGAAGAATGTTTGGTAAACCGGTAGTCATTGACATCCATACTATTTTTCCACTAATATTTCAATTTGTGGCCACCATTTTTCTAAATATCAGAAGAAGGCAAATCATAAAGGCCTGGAACCACTCGAGCGTCATTCAACTTTCATTATTAGATGAACTCTAACTTTAAGTATTTAAACATTATATTCACAATTCTTCCCATTTTATTGTTCTGATAGTAATCAAAGCAATATTTACCTAAACCACTTACACTTACAACATGCATACAACTAAGTACATAACAAACTGACCTGCCTGATTTAAAAAACTCTACCCAAACATGCAAGCTGGCAGAGCCTGCAAAGATGGGTGACAAAAAATATGAATAAGAAGCATACTAATGATTTCTAAACAAAGAAAACAGGACATGATGTCACAAGATGCGACCGTGAAAGTCGGCATGAAATGGAAACTAAATGTGTCCTTTTTTTCCCCCAATATCATGACGTACATCTGATTGAAGCAGTTTCTGAAATGAGAAAAAAACGTAGGACTGTGTATGATTTTGTCCATTGGGAACTGATTGGATCATTGGAAGATAACAAAATGGAGGAGAAAAAAATGGAGGATTTGCCCCATTTTGTATAGAATATTTTCAGATGACGAGAACAATCGGTGACCATTAACATACGGAAAAGTATCTTATTTGTTCAAACCACTGCCTCCCACAAAGGAAGGGCAGAAACAACCCGCACTAATACCTCCGCCCTTAAGGCATTCCATGTGACCAGAAGTGAAGAAAAGCCGTTTCGAGGGGGTGGGAAGGTTGTGGTTTCTGATTAAAGATTATGAAGGCAAATTAATTTTTAACAAAATAATGATTTGCAAAGACACATTGTTTGTAGCAAGCACTACTATATACTGTACATCTAAAACAGAAGAGTACATTTTGATTTCATGCTGACATTAAGTGAGCTCGAGCATCCACTCAATAAATGACTTTTGCTGCTTGCTCAAACTTCTTATTTAAAATGAGCTGAATCAACATATTTCTTGCGGGGGCACAACTTAATTGTGTTATGTTCAATCCACTTAAATTTGTAAACACGGTTAACTAAATTGATTTGTGTTGGGACAACATGAAGCAATTGTGTGGAACCCAATATTCCTGGAATAAATCTCATGCTATTGTTACTCTTCAAAGCTTGACTCTTGGCTGGCTGTTTTTGACATTAGTCTCTGTGTTCTCCCTCAGGTAAGCTGTCGCTCGAGGAGTTTGTAGAGGGCGCAAAGAACGACCCATCCATCGTGCGACTGTTGCAATGTGACCCCAGCAGCGTCGGCCAGTGAATCAACAGCACAGTCTCCCAACAGTCATAACCTCTCGTACACAAAATCATTCTGTCCCATCTCCTTTTTAACATCAACAAAGCCTGGACTCCAAACCTACACCCCCTTACTCAGTGTCTGAAGATTTCACACTGAACACCGTGTTTGTTTTTTCAGGGTAACTGACAAACAGAGGTTGTGGACACTAATATGTGTCTCTCTGTACTTTGAATTACTCATATAAGGCTTTTTTTGGGGTTAAAAACACAAAAGGCAGTGATGTAATTGTCGTCACAATGTCTTGTTTATTTTTGGTATTGAAATCAACCCTTAAAAGGGGTCATATATAAATATAAACAGAGGTTGCCTGAGATGGAGCTGAAGCGAAATTTTCCAAGCACGCAAAAAATGCACAGAACGATAAAGTAACACTTTGTCAAAAACCATAGCTTATTTAATAATAATTATTTGTAAGCATTTACTAAATGAAGTCATTTTACGCATATAATAACAAATGTCATTCCTAAGGGTTCCTAGTGTTTCAATTACTTTCAGCACATACATTTATTTATGAGAAGCACTTGGGCGTTTTTTTTTTTTTACTTGAAGTGTTTTTCCAACATTTATTGCATTATGTCAGAGAGCCTGTGCTAGATATTCTTAAAGGGGTATATTTGTCATGAAGGTGCTCCTTTTATGAGCATCAGTATAACCTTTGAAATTTGAAAAAATTAATAAAAATACACTTTTGTAAACTTTAATACTCGCTGCATACTGTAGGACTGACTAACCGTAGAGTCGGGTGATATCATTAAACAAAGAACTATTTTCATAGGGGCACATATAATATCGATCCCGCTGCTTCAAAAGAGAAAAACATGAAAAAGTATTAGGAAAAGAAATGTAGATATAATTTATGCTCGAACTTGGGTGAGTGATACAAAATAATCACACCACAAAAATAAAAAAAAACTGTTGTTATTAAAATGACATTTTCTTTTATTTCAAATAATCCTTTGTACAGTAAAAGCATATCTATTTAGGACTGTAACAATGAACAGCGAAGACCACACATTTCTATGCACATTCACAATACACCATTTATTTAACAACCAGCCAACAGATTCCCTTCAGCTTATTACAGGCACTCTTTCCAGGCATTGATTCAGTCAAAGCCCTGCCCACAGCATCAGCTGTCAAAAAAGTACATATTTTCCATGTACCTCAAGACGAAGTGAATGTTGTTTGACAAATAGAAAGCTGAAACTTGACTGAATCTTGTTTTCTGGAAATCTTTGTATCCGGTCCTTTATTTTATCTATATATTTCAGCTTAAATCATTTTGCACGTTCTACATGTGGGTCTGCACCTCAAACTGAATGTATTTCCTTCATTTACTGGTACTTTCTGTACATTTCAGGATGTGTGTATGTGGTGCTTTTTCATGTGTATTCAGTGTTTGTCTATGCATGTATTTTGACCAGCACTTGAGTTGAAAAGAAAAAAAAGAAAAGAAATACTGTCTGTGACTTTTGGAGCAATTGGAGTGTGGGACATTAATGTGTACGATTATTTCTGCACAACCTCAGGGTTAGAAGTGGCTTGAAAGTGCAAGTGTAAATGGATGGCATATGCTTTTTTTGTGTCATGCAAATCTGTAGTCCATTAAATAAATACACAAACACTTGCTTACATGCAAACCACGTCATATTTGAAAGATGAATAGCCATTATAAACTTTCTGTGGTTTCCACTGAAGTTGCTGTGAAGTCAAGGTTGTAATGATCAAATTTATTCAAGCCATTAGAACAATTTGTGAAGGATTTTGAAACCAAAACTAATCACTGCTGATTAGAATTTTGTTTTAATTCTCCTTCATTATTTAAAAAAAGATATATTTTTCATTCTAAACCCCACGCGACAGCAACATGTGGTCAAGTGCCAAACACAGGTAAATATATATGGCAAACCAACAGTGTTCTATCACTTTATGCTGTACAACTGTTATCTGTCAAACTAAATGTTTGTCACTTTGTAGTTTTTATATGGTAACCTGTACATTGTGTGTGTAGAGATTAATAATGCAGGCATCTGTTTTGATTAAATCATCAATAAAAATCTGAAATAAATATTTTGTGTCTAATTGTCTCGCATGAACATAATTAAAGGGATAATTCATTCATAGCCATAAAGTCATTCAAGATGGGGACTTTTCGACATTATCTACAACACTTTTACTTTTAATCAACAGCCTTAGAGGACAATCTTGAGAAATAATGTTCAGGTTCTTGCACATACCGATTGTCTTGCTTTATAAGATGTCAAATTAATTTAGTTTTGCCTGTATTTGTAATGTTCTATTGAAGAGAATCGATTGTATATTCATGCTTTATAAAAAAGTTCGGTAAAAAGTCAGAGAACAGAAGTGGTCCATGAACTGAGCCCTGCAGCACCCTGATAGCAAAATGTTACAATTTGGACATCCCAACTCCTTCAAGTGATCCTAGAGGGTCAACCTGAGAGGCAATACATTAAGCACTGGAGTACAATTCAATTGTCATTAAGGTTGCTAGAAAAATTTGGTGGTTATCCATGCCAAAATTTGCAGACAGTTCCAGCAAAATGAGCACGGATAAAACTGATTAGATCAATAGTAATATATGACTGTCTCAGGCCAGTCTCAGTTAATATCAAAGATAAAGTTTTTCTGTGTTAGAAAGCCAGAGACTTGTCAGTGCCAATAGCCTTGTGGTTATTGTGTTTACACATAGCACTCAAATGCTCACAGCGACCTGAGTTTGATTCCCGACTTGAGGTCCTTTGCCATTCATTTCCCTCTCTCTGCTCCCCATTCATTCCTGTCTCCACTCCACACTGTCCTATAAAATAACAGTTATTAAAAAAGCTAGAGACTTTTACTGAACACAACGTGATCAAGTGTAGCAAGAAATAGATGCAGCAGGGATACTGGTCTGCTGGATTTACAGTAGGTTTCTAAAGAAGTGGGCCTGTTTAGAGAAATCAGAGACTGTTTACACGCTGTGAGAAATGTACCAGTAAAAAGAAACTGATGTTATGAAAAGGAGAAACACCTTGAAGGTGGTGAGATGGTATGGAACTAGAAGACCTCAGCCTGTTATAACACATTACAAGAACAGAGCAATAAAAGCCCAAATTTTGAATCACTACAGATGCTTCACGGTGGATTCGAACTCAGTGGGAGACTCAGTGAAAGACAGTTCACCAGAATGCTTGGGCTGGCTGACTAAAAAATTCAAAGTCCATTTGTCTGGATGCCAGTGAGGAACACTAACCACCCCCCTAAATCACGTAATCAACTTGCGTTGCAATTCTTCAATTTGCTTTTTCCATTGCTGAAGCTGTTCCAGAGAAATACCTGAAAATGACCACTAGTACTAGGTGTCACTGTAGAGACAGGTTTCGAAACGTTTTAAAGCCTCGATCATAGACTGTAAAAAAAAAAAAAGGCTCAACACATGTGCTTAGACTGTTTCAGTGTTTCACGAAGCCTCACTCTCCTTGCTTACCCCTCTCTGAAGAGAAAAGTCCAGAGAATGGGCAGGAAGAACCAGCTCATTTTCATTTAAATGGCCAAGAAGTGGGTGAGTAGTGTCAAGTGGTCAAAGAGGGAAGGGTTTGCATGAAAAGGGGAGTTTCATTACATGCACGCGCTGATTTTCACAGAGGCAACACAAACACAGTCGCAGAGGAGAGACAGTGACTACATTTACATGGACATCAGTAATCGAATTATTTGCCTTAATTTGAGTAAAACAATAATATGATAAAGGTGTTTACATGAATTGCTTTTTAAATGTTATAGCACATAATTGGACTAACATCATTGCCACGCTATCCACATTTCGTCCAGAGTTTCATGTAATTTGGGGTGCTTCATTCTTAATTTGTGGACTTTAACTGCAGTTTGGCACTTTCACTTTCATTCTGGAACAATTTTATGCAGCCCCCCGTGACAAACAAGATATTGTATGCGAGGAACTGCTGGAAGAGTGTTGTTTTAACGGAATTTGATACCGCACAGCGAATGGGAGAAAAAAAACCTCTGCATTTTGCAAAAGATGCGAAGACTCGGTGGGTGCAGAGAATAGCGTCAAGCAGCCATGTGTGTGTGTGTGTGTATAGACTATCCTGTCACAAAATGCAACAAAAATCATACACGACGAAAATCCTACACGACGGTAATAGTTTGATTAAGGTGTTTACATGTGTACAATCAGTCAGTTACAATCTTTCAGTCCATAATATTGTAGTGATATGAACGTACTGTAAACTTTCTTTTTGAAAAAAAAAATTTAAACCGGAAGAACGAATTTGCTCAAAATAACACAAAAACAACCAATTTTCACTTTTTTGTGAAATATATGTGCCCTAATGGTGCTTTTAGCAACATGTGAAACATTTATGGCTGTCAACATCTCAAAAAATTTGTTTTGATGTTTTGTGACCCTTTAAAGGCACAGGCGCAAAAACAGCTTCAAATCCCTCTGACCCAAAAATTGACATTTTCAACAGGGTAGGCTATAATAAATGATTTGATGGGTATTTTGACCAGAAACTTCACAGACACATTCTGGAGACACAAAAGACAAAGTTTGACATGTTTTTAAAAGGTCCAAATTGGAGCCCTTTAGCCCTTTCAAGAGTTCACACTTAGCTGATGATTGATTATAAAGCTTGTTTGGCATGCTGTCCCGGGAGAGAGCCCTGAGCTCATAGATTCCATAGGGAACTAAACTCCACACAGAAACATCGGTTGGCTTGGTAAGGACTAGAACCAGTGACGTTCTTGCTGTGAGGCAACAGTGCTAACCACTGGGCCACCGTGTGTAGGGGTGGAAGGGGTGAATTCTTAAAAACGAAGATGGCTGTGATATGGAACTTAGGGTATTTATAGTGGCTTAGGAATCATCTGATTGGTGAATCATAAATTGGATAATGCGCAAGCAATCATAAGCACGTGATCCTCTCGAAATTAGTTTATAAATAAACTTCACTTGGCAAAATTTTGTCTTAGCAGTTTTTTGAATAGCTTTTAAGTGAAAGCTCCTAGCTAAAAACCTTTTCTGCTATTTAGTAAAACTCCTAGTGGTAAGATCAAATGTTTTGTGAATACGGGCCAAGATGTGTTTTTCAGCTTGTGGTGTAGAGAACTGTTTAAAAAATGGCATTAACACAGGGTTAAAAGTGGCCAAGTTAAAGGTCAAATTACAAAACATATGTAATAAAAAATGCATTTATTTACATACAAACGTCCGAAGTGCCCTTTTACATCATTATTTTTGGATGGCAATAATATTATTATTTTTTGAAACATATCATTTGGAATACACTGTAGTTAACATGCCACACTATACACAAGCACTAGAATTGAATTAGACTGTAAGACTGCATGGTTATTAAAAAAATAATGACAAAAGCAATATGAGATACTCCTCTTTCTGGAAAACTTTGGCTGCTTAGTGGTTACATAAAAAGATATGTATAGAAACCGCCATAAAGTCATGAAATCTCTTGCATTTGAAACCACTGGAACCACAAAAACACACATTTCACATTAAAAGTGAGTTCACACACAACATAGTTGATTGAAATGGATCTGAGCCACACTTATCACGACTTTCTTTGAAATAAAAAAAACTAATTCTTATAATGCAGTGCTGTGCCGTTCAACATTATTCATACATATTTCCTGTTTTGCACTACATACAGAAAAAATTGAAATGGCAGTCTCATAAAAACAGCTTTCTTTGCAGATCATAAAATATGTGAGAAAGTCAGAACCTAAACAGGATCCTACCAAGATAAAAAAAAAACTAAACAAAAAAACCCAATAATATTAAGGACAACATAATAAACAAGTAAAAAAGAAAACAACATTTACAGTATTGGACACTTTCACAGATCAACAGCTCTGCAGACTCCCCAAATCCTATTTTTTGGCTGCATAAAAGTGTATTATAATTTACACTATATTATTAATACACCATATTATTATAATACAGTGCATTATAACTTAAATGAACACTTGCTACTGTTCCGCATGTCGATATGATGAAGACGCCTCGTATTTCTTTTCACTTAAATGAAATCATTTGGAAGGTCCCGGTCCCGAAATTCAAGCAAGAATATTTCAGTCTCCAATGAAATGAAATCAAACCAATAAAATGTAAGTTTATCTATACATTAATTCCTACAAACGGTCAACGATGAGGAATCCTGTGTGTTCTACTTTCAAAAGAGTAGAAGAGTAAAACTGTGGACACTTTTGGGATGCAGGGAATCTTCTAGTAGTGACTGTTTCGAATCATACTTGAGGTCTCTTAAAAATGAGGTAAGTCCGTTTTTATGCTGATGTCCATTCAATCAGTGGACAGTTGATATTGAATCTGACCAGATTAGAGTCTTTTAGCTTAAGCAGACTGAACGACAGAAGGACTTTGTAACCGTGTTCATATTTCCGTTAAAGTGATTTTGTATGCATCTGCATAGCTCTCGATATTCAGAATAAACGTGTCCTCGTTTGAGTAGTGCTCGATGATGTTGTCGTCCATGTTCACCAGAATCCTGCAACGTGGAGAATAAATAAAATCAGGGTGAGTTTTTGTTCATGATCTTAATACAGTTGAAGACAAAATGATAACATTTTCTTTTAAAATATTTTCCAAGTGCTGTTTAATGGGGAGATTTTTTTTCCGGCACATTTTTAAAAGCCCCTGTATACTTCAAACGAAATAAGAAAAAGAACTGAAATGACAACTAAATCTGTCCAAAACGAAGTCTGTTAGGAGTTTGCAGTCTGAAACAGCTCACCAAAGCAAACTTTTTGGGGAGTTTATTTTGCTTTTGCTGGTCTCCTGACAGTCAGACAGGAGAAAAAAATCAAGCACAACAACACCAAGTTAGCAACATGAATAAACTGGAGGCTTGAGAGCTGGTATATATGTAATACAATAGAGGGTTTCACAGATCAAGCTCTAAACATTTGGTGTCTATCCACGACAAATAAAAATCATTGAGGCGTGCTGCTATGGAGTTTCTCGTTTGAAAGACTGGAGAAGGCTGTTTGCCTTATATGAAACAGTTGTTCTTTTATAGCCATCACTGTTGTTGTTGTTGTTGTTTATTAGCATGACATATTTACTGCAGCATTAGGGGTGTCGGAAGGTTCAAAAACAGTATATACTCGGTCACTTGGCCTCTGTTAGACTTCACTTGGGAAATATTTGAAAAAGATTTACAATTTCATATGGTACGTAATGGAGCAAGAAGGCAGTATTAGAATCCAAATTATTAGGGTTGAAATGACAGCAATGAAGGATTATTCCACAAAGAGAAAGAAAAACAGGCAGCAGGCTGTGAAAGCAGGCAGCAGAAAATAATAAATCTAAAAGACAGTCCAAAACAAACAAGCAAACCAGGCAGGAACAGAGAACAAGAAATGTCAGTAACAACGAAACAAGACCTTGCAATGTGTGTGTGTGCGCGCGTGTGTGTGTGTGTGTGTGTGTGTGTGTGTGTGTGTG
>CAIGQW010000415.1:604653-644734 GCA_903798125.1 Danio choprae | reverse complement strand
GTGTGTGTGTGTGTGTGTGTGTGTGTGTGTGTGTGTGTGTGTGTGTGGGCCTGACCTCTCTTCTGTGTGTCTTCTCTGAGCTGTTTATGAGGCGGTGGGCAGAAGTCTTCCTCAGATGACCGGAACATCCTCTTAACCAGCACACTTCTAACACAAACAAACAAAGTGACATCATGATTGCCTCCACTGACCAATCAAATGAGCAGATTTTCCTCCCCAGTTTATCTTATGCCAATCACCTGAATACAATTATTTGATTCTAGAAAAAGAATAGCAATTGGTTTTATTGCTTTTTAATTTTTTCAAGTTTTAAGTATAAAAACTAAGTATTAAGCCAGGTCAATAATTAGTGATTTACAAATGTAAAAAAAGACATGACATCACAGTTTTAGTTTAAAGCAACAATACTATAGTTAATAGTTTATTATGTAAAAGTTTTGATGGTAGAATTTTTTAAAAACTTACAACTGAAAACTTTTTTGAAAGTTTGCATTTTCAGTTCATCAAGGTGCAATAAAACTTAAAGCTAAACATTTTAGCTCCCCTTATTAGATGGGTTTCCGTGTTCTGTGGTAATGCACGTTTTGAAGTATCGCATGAGAAACAAGTGATGAAAACACAAAATTTCTATTAGAAATCCTTGTAAATTAGCAAATGTTTTTTACGCTAAACTGGCAATGACAGGGTTACTAACTTGCAAACATTACACCCGCATGACGAATCAAATATCTCCATCATGCTTGCCTTCTTTACTGTTGGTTACTAGGTTACCAATACTACAGTCAGCCACTTTAACAACTTGATGTAAACGCAACTAATTCATCCCCCCCCTCTTTTTGTGACATTTTTACATGTTCATTGTGATGTTCATGATGTTCAAATATGTATAACATGATTTTTTACACTATAAATATTGAAGAGAAAAAAAATTTAACTCACCCCTCACATTCAATTTCCTCTGTATTAAATGCAAATACCTGCAAAGGGGTGCACAGTGATTTTAGTTTAATCTCCTGTGAACATTTAGACTCTCTGTAATATTCAGAAGAAGCCTTTAAACAGACACTACAATGACCAGTTCACCACACATCCTTTCTACTAAACAAATGTCACCAAAGTATCCAAGATACACACAATCACATGCTTCATGAGGAGGCCAAAAGTGACCTTTCATGTCAGGTTTTGAAAGGTCAGTGGCTCCCTAATAAGTCTCAGTCTCATTACACACACAATGAACTGCCAAGGTCTTCATGACAGTTCTTTAATGAGCCTTTTTTAGACTTCAGGAAGCAAACTCTGAGGGCAGAGGGTTTTTTTCTCTGCAAATCTGCAAAGTAGCAGAGGTTTTTCCACACACACACATATACAAAGGCGTGATCTGGTCAATGAGTGTTTTTTTCAGAATGACTCATACCTGTCCTGCCCTCTGTAGGTTCCCAAAGTGAACATCCGGGATAAAGAGAACCGGCTGGGCATCCAAATCAGTCATCGTTTTGAAGAGGGTGCTGTCACATTTTTTCGGGACAGTAACAGCCCCGCTGCCTCCATCCTTTCCTGATGAGATGATGTCAGTTAAACACATTGATAATAACAATGGTGCATCCTGCAGCTGCACTACACAAGCTTCTGTCCAATCACGTTACCAACTGTCACAAACTAGTAACGTATAGCTGTGATGTAACTAAAGCCTCTTTTTTATTTATGAATGAAAAAGAAAAGAAGGAACAAAAAAAGAAAAAAGAACAGAGCAGCTCTCATAGGGTTTACAGTATCAAATCGCAATTCATTTGATGCAGAATTTCACACTTTTTTTATCAAGTCAAGTTAAACATGTGCCTCTCCATACAGTGTAACTCCTTTGCAATTCCTTTCCATAGGGCCCTTGGAGGATCAGCCTGAAACCATTTTCGAGTTATGGCTTTTCTGCTAATTGCTAAAAGTATTTATATTAATTATTTCTTATTGGTTGGAAGAATTTCTTGAATTTTCCTGAGATAAAATGAAATCAATGAAAAATCCAATTCTTCTCCGTTATCTTTTTTACCTTAATTGCTATTTCATACCAAAAGGGCTGTATTTTTGGGAAAGCTCAAAAAATGTGATAATGACTAGCCATTGAGGTTCCACACAAAAGCCCAGACTTTCTATATCCGTACATAGTCCTGAGAGTTTATGACTTATAATGAACCTCATCAGACTTTTCCATCCAAACTAAAGCCTCTTGATTAAACTTTTGTGTTGCACATATTTGGGTCCGTAATTGTCCAATTGTCTCCTTTCTTTCCTGATGAGATGATGCCATTTAAACATATTGATAATACCAATGGTGACTCATCCTGCACCAAACAAACTTCTGTCCAGTCATATCCTACTAATTGCCACAAACTAGTAAAGTACAGATTTGATGCAACTAAAGCCTCTTGATTACACCTTTTTGTCACATACTTTTCAGACCATAATTGTTCAATTGTCTCTTTTCTTTCCTGATGAGATGATGTCAGTTGAACATATTGATAATAATAATGGTGACTCATCCAGAACTACAAAAGCTTCTGTCCAATCATGTTATTAACTGCCACAAACAAATAAAATATAAGCTGCTTGATTATTTAAAATGATAGCCGATCATTTAATTGCAAATATGTCAAAACAGGAAATCGCTTCTTGTGTTCTTTAAAGCTTATGTTTATGAACAGGAAATATGCTTCACACCTTTTGTCTTTTTGCGGTTTTGTTTCCTCTCCTCGTCTCTGATCTTCCTCTCCGCGCCCTGAGCCACACAAACAGAATGACAGAAAGGCATACAGAAAAGATAAATTAGAAACACTAGCATGTCTGTAAAGACTAAGAAAAGTTATAATATTTAGTGACCACAAGGTGGCGCTACAGTCATTGAGTTTGAGACCAAGAGCACATGATGACATCCAAATCAATTCAGTAAAGCTGTAGTATACAGCACTGTTTGTTAATATAGGTAATGAAGCATTTGCAGGGATGACATATTTTTGCAGGCCAAAATCATCTGGTTTTGTTGTCCTCAAGTTAATGTTTTTTTAATGGGATTTCCGTGTTTTTTTTGTTGTTTTTTTTACCTCTGTCAACGGTATTTTGATTATGTGAAAAAAATGTGTATGTTTTCCCAAAACAGCCAATAGAAATATCTCAAGAGAGCCACAATATTGTTTCTATCATAACAGTTCTCCATGACTGTTTCCACATACACACCCTTACACTGGAATACGCCCTGTTTTTACCTGGTAAGATTGTGTTTTCAGTGATCTGATCACAAGCAGTCTTCCAAAACACATTACTGCACATTACATGTAAATATTATTATTATTATTATTCATTCATTTTCATTTCGGCTTAATCCCTTTATTAATCTGGGGTCGCCACAGCGGAATGAACCACCATTATTGTTATTATTGTTATTAATATTATTATTTATTACTATTATAATTATAATTATTATCTTTTTCAGCTGCTGATGATTATGACTGCACTTTTTTTTAAATAGGTCCAATGCATGACTTGAGCCTGATCAATTGATTGCCAGTCACAAATAACAAACTTTTTGGTGATTTAAAGTATGTTATGTAAATCATTATTCATGCAGTTTAATAGTAATTTCATCTCTCCTACATGTCCCGTATTGTCCCAGAAAATCGCATCTACTGTCCTGCAAAACAACAATAACCATGTGGTCACCCTAATTATGCAGCTTAAGTGCAAGTGTGGATGATATTCCTGATGACTTATTGGATGACTTATTAAGACATTCCCATTTAAACCTTGTGTTTTAATGTCACTTTAATTAATGCACTTGGGGGAGGGCAGGTGTATGGACTTTTTCCAGTATTTTGTTCTAATATTGAGAAAAAAGCTCACACAACTTGCAAAGAAAGAGCAAAACAATACATTGCAGGAAACAGCAGCTTTTGTTTGTGCTCTGATATCCGCAAAACTATGCTGAATGTTGGGTTAGAATATTTTCCCTTCAAACTAGTTATTCATTCCAACAATACATTTTAAATCCAATCTGGCATGCAATGACACATACCGTGATTTACAAATTATGTCAGTAGACGTAAAGTAGGTGGTCTTTAGTGGCTAAATAAACACATTTTACTGTTTATTTACTAAACCAATCAAATACATTTTCGACTGCTGGTAGTGGTTGAAAGCAAACAATCTCAAACATTTACCCTATTATACACTTATGATCAGATTGACAAAAATGCATCTTAATAAGTGTAAATGAGGTCATCTATTTCGAGGTCAGGGTTCACCTTGTCACAGAAGACCTTAATCTGGCAGTAGGCTCTATGCAGGGGTTTGTTACTGCGGTTGTTGTAGCTGTAGGTGTCAATCTGTATCATCAGAGGAAGACCTTTCACCCCCTTCTGAGAGGAGAAATCTGTGCTCAGACAGTTCACTGTGATGAAGATCTAACAAGCAGAGAGAAAAGCAGAAGCAGTTCAGTTCCCCATAAAGACTTGTGTAATCAGCAAATCAATGACTTTATTAATGGTGTCCTGTTTAATTTTTTAACTCAAATAATTTTCCCAATAATTATTTTTCCAAAGCAGCTTTGCAAGTGTGCGTTCTTACATTACAATCCAAATTTAAAAAAGTAAAGGTGTGGGAAGGGTGGACAGTATAGCTGACAGTATAATCTTCAGTTATACAATATAATGTACCTTTTAAAAAATCTTTAAAGAAAGTTTCTTTCTTCTGTTACAACAATATGTTGAAGAATGTAGGATTTTTTAAGGAAATTTAGGAAGCCTTTGACCTCCATAGAAGGAACAAAAATACTATGGAAGTCAATAGCTGTTTTTGTTTTTTTCAACAATCTTCAGTACACCTTTGCCTTTGTTCAACAGAATAAAGAAACCCAGGTTTGAAACAAGTGGAGAATGAGTAAATGACATAATTTTCATTTTGGTGAACTGTCCCTTCAAATAAAAACAAAGAAACCGCAATTAACAACAGTGTTGTTATGATATGCAAAGCAGGTTTATCACTGTGCATCAATATGAACATTTAACAGACTTCTGCATAAGAACTGCCATATTCATATTTTCAGCTTGTTCCGGTTTGACCTACACAGGCCTGACCGTTGAAAGTGCTCCTTGTTTTTCACCCACCCGCCACCTACACACGCAAAACAGGTGCCTGCCTTGACACGTCTATCTGTACCACTGACTGTACAGAAACAACCTTCAGACTTCACGCTTAAAACTATGGCATTTTATCTGCACAGAATACTTATTTCTCCACTTGAAATATCAGTTTTATATTTAAGGAAGATCATTTTTTCAAATCTCAAATGTAATCTTTGATTATTTACAATTGTAATTGCAAAAAAATCTTTAGCCTCTGCCTCCTTGGAAACAGTCTTGCCTGCTAAATATTTACGTGGTTAGTTATTAACAGTTTCATATAATCAGCCATTACCAATGCCAGAGGACAAGAAAGAGGCCATCGTTAGGTGAAGCATACTAATGAAAGAAAACTGACACCGTGCACACTTAGATGGTATAGAAAAGACTTCCAAGCACCAGAAAATGTGAGAAAATGTGGCACTGTTGAGCATGCAAATCACTGATATTCGCCAGTTTGCTGGAACCTTTCTTATTACTTTAACCTACTCTAATGCATAAGAACATAATATGGATTAGTGAAATTGGCAAATTGCAACCACAAAGTAATTACATAAAAGTGTTACCTAATATCCAACACTCTGATCTGTTCATGTGCAATGTGCAAAATATTATAAGACAAAAAGTCTGACAACAAATACTTTTGATACTTTATTAAGTTAATCAAGTTACTTGTTTCAAATTCTGACCAATTAATCAGGCTTCAACTAATTTTCTTTACATACCACATCAATATTAATATGTAACTTTTTTTTGAGTCAGCTTGACTGATGTAAGTTGAGATGACTAAAAACATTCATTAAATTAAAATATTTTAAGCAGCAAGAATTTGTTTATAGTTTGAGCAGCTCTTGATAACTGTGTTTTTAGTGTCTTGGAATAGTTTACGTTTGCGGTACATATGCGTCAGACATCTTCCCTTTATGTTAAATAAAATCCAATTTATTCTGCCGATTTTTAATTAAAGAATGAACATATAGCTTTAATGGCTTGTAAAAATATATACAGCCAGTACATTTATAAGTCATTGGCCAATGGTGGGTGTGGAAAATGTTCTATGCCTATTCAATAGCCATGATTCTTTACCACTGAACTGGCATATTAGAACGATTTTATCAGGATTTATTTAGGGCTGCACAATATATTGTTTCAGCATCAATATCGCAATGTGTGCATCCGCAATAGCCACATTGCAAGATCTGCCATGTCCAGTTAGGATTAGTAGACCATCAGACACAACAATTCAAACACTGGAAAAAAATATTCATTGGATTTACTAAATTTAAGGTAACTGGTTGCAAACAATTTATATGGGCTGAATTTAAACAAATAAATTAAATTTAGTGATGTTCATCTTAATTTGTTTGGTTAAATTCAGCCCATATAACTTGTTTGCAACCAGTTACCTTAAATAAACTGAGTAAATCTTTAGATTGTTATTGCAAAGTTAATCTATAAAAGAGTGAAAGCTTATTATTTGCATGTGTTTTAAGGCCCATTTTAACATGTTTAAACAAGTTTTAAGCATCTGAGCATAAGAAATTGTACTATTTATACCTTTAATAAATAATAATTTAATTAAATTATTTAAAGGATGAAGACTTAAGTGCTATTTTACATTTGATAATTCAATTTCTGTAGCTAAATACAACTAGACTGTCCAAAAAAACATAAAGCACTGTTCATTTCAATTCTATCTAGAATTTATTATATATTATTTTATGCAGATACTCTCCCCATCAAAATCCTCCCAATCAAAATGAATTTCTTTCCATTTCAGAGGTCGCCACAGCAAAATGAACTGCCAACTATTCCCGCATCTTTTTATGTAGCAGATGCCCTTCCAGCCGCAACCCAGTACTGGGAAACACCCATACACACTCACATTCACACACACACACACACACTCATACACTATGGCCAGTTTTGTTTACCCAATTCACCTATACAGCATATCTTTGGACTTCGGGGAAACCCACACCTACGTGGGGAGAATATGCAAACTCCACACAGAAATGCCAACTGGCCTAACCGGGACTCGAACCAGTGACCTTCTTGCTGTGATATGACAGTGCTAACACTAAGCCACCGTGCTGCCCCCCACAATTTCATAAAAAAATATTATTTTTGAGCATAAGAGACTTTTTCACATCAAATTATCTTGCCAACCCCAATATTTGCAATGCACACGTTGTAGACAAAATGACAAAAAGGTTTGCTTCACGGTTGAACCACTTGTAAAAGAAACAAGGACATAATTTCCACCTCACAGATCAATGGCTCATGGAGTTTATGGCTTCCTCCATTCCAGTCTGCCGTGATGAGAAGAGCTTTGAAGGGACTTGTAATAAAAGTTGAGAGTATGTTAGGTCAGAGTATGAGATGCTTATCAGATCAAACTAAGAGCGTTTCACACCCCACTGCATGCTTTTACATGGACTCGCACTCAAAAAGAAAAAACATTTAAATATCCTACCAAGGGCGGCTGCAGTAAGACATCATATATTCCGCATTAATAGGTTTTACCAGTGTGAGTTGGCCTAATAAAAAGCAAATGTTTGCATAGAGTTTTAGTTGACTATGCTCCAGAGGCGAGTGTTTGAACTGAGCCTGTATTGCAACAGAAGAGCCACAATAGGAGGGCAGGACTCTACCTGTGAGGCTGGGAGGATCTGGACACCGTTTGTATGCATTTGGCCATGTACACAAACCTGAACCCATTCCTGCTCTGAGTAGCGTACAGCTGAAACCCGAGACTCATTTCAGGAGAAAACAGAGGTTTAAATTAATACACAGGACTGGGGGGACATGCACCAGGGTGAAGACACTATACAGGACTTTTGAGGACAATAGGAGAGAGACTATTGCGTGTAAAATACACATATCAGATGTCGCAACACTCCACCCTGTGTATCACATACAATGGTGGTTGTGGGTTTGAATAAGAGTTTGTGGGAAAAAAAATAAATGTGCTAATGTAGTCAGACTGAAAACTGAAGCTTCAGTTGAGTTAAACAACTACACCTGCCTTTTCATCATCCATGACGGCCATTAATGCTACCAGGATGTCCATAAACCCAAAACACACATACACTGGAGAAGGCGTTCATTGTCAATTTGCCATTCCATGTCTGAACCTACAGTGAATACACAGTATTGGTGCTGTATGGCTTACCTTGGCCTCCTCATTCAGGTCCCAGGTGAAGGACACAGCGTTGTAAGCGATTTCTTCAATATTTCCAATTGTGTTGAAGCTCTCCTTGTAGTCAGCTGTAGGAGAAACAGGAATAGTCAGTTCTCATCCTTGCTGTAGAAACATACACACAACCAGGATATGTTGTGTTTTGGATACCAGTTTGTCTGGGTAACAGCGTTGCATTTGACAGCCATTAAAGACCCCTTGTACTCTCCACATACTGACCTAATTCTTAAAGATGACAGATTGTTATTAAAACACGCTAGTCAGTGGGAATTTAAATTATGCAATCTAAAATTGTATATTTGGTTTGAAAGTGAAAAAAATGTAAGAAGCACACAATTCTCTTGCCAGTCCCAATTCAAGCACAAGCCCACATTGTTCAGTGTGGGTTCAGATTAGAAACGAAAGTTGTTTTACATTGTCTCCTTTTATGTTCCTATGTAAATAATGCAAGGTTATTTCGCAATAGATCAAAATATCAGAGGACTGTTGCACAAAGCTAGTTTGGGTTTTTACCAAGGTAAGTTTGAGCTTAGTTTGAGAAAACTCTTGGGTTTTTAAGCTTTGGAAGTGTCACCGTGATCTGGAGCAGGTTTTTTTGATGGTCCAAAATCTCACCTGGACCAATTAGCTGTGAGAAAAGTAACATATATACCTGATGCAATAAATGACAAATTAAAGCCATTTACACTAAAACCAATTATGAGTAAAAATTGTCTTTTGCTGCTAATATATATTTATATTATTCATTCATTCATTTTCTTTTTGGCTTAGTCACTTTATTAATCTGGGGTCGACACAGCGGAATGAACCGCCAACTTATGCAGCATGTTTTACACAGCGGATGCCCTTCCAGCTGCAACATATCACTGGGAAACACCCATACACTCTCATTCACACACATGTACTACGGACAATTTAGCGTACCCAATTCACCTATACAACATGTCTTTGGACTTGGAGGAAACCCACGCCAACACAGGGAGAACATGCAAACTCCACACAGAAATGCCAACTGATCCAGCCGAGGCTCGAACCAGCGACCTTCTTGCTGTGAGGCAACAACCCTAGCCACTGTGCCGTCTTTATTAATATAATGTGAATTATAATTATTTATATTATATTTTAATATATATTCAAATTGTTCTGAATTGTCAATTAATATTCGTAACGACTTTCATCAAAATGTACTTTTATATATTTACATATACATTTTGCTTTAATAAAGAAAGCTTTTAAAATGACTTGTCTTTTGAGCTGTTTGTGAACCTACATGATTAAAATCAGTTGATTGATTTGCAGTGATTTAACAATATTTTCTTTAAGTTGCCTTCTTAATTTTTTTCCTGCATCAGCAGTGTTTATTTTTGCCTTGTAAACGCATTTAAATTCATTATATTTCTTTATATGAGGTGTAAAGAGGGTCTAAGTGTATAATCTGGGTCCACCAATGCTCTGATGAGTGTTGGACATTGGCAAAGCAAGTTGTTGATAAGCTAAGTGTATATAAAACAGCACCCTTCCACATTAGATAATTCTTATCTGTTTATGTAAACAAACATTTGCTTTTTTAGTAGCCGCTTGATAGGCTATTTATGACCACTCATGCTTTAAACACGTCTGTGATTTAGTCTACACGTCATTACTTTATAGATTTGGCTGGAGTCAGCCTGTCTATGCTAGCTTAGCTACAGAAGTTAACTTTACATTCTTGACTGGTACTCCTTAAAGGGTGAATATATTTTAAGAAATCTGAAAACCGGTAACCTTTGACAATCATAGCAAAAATAAATAAATACTATGAAAGTCAATAGTTACAGGTATCCAGCTTTCTTTAAAATATATTATTTTCTGTTGAACAGAAGAAAGAAGCTAAAACAGGTTTGGAACAGGTAAAGGGTGAGTAATTCATGACAGATTTTCATCTCTTTAACTATTTGTTTTATTGTCCATGAAAGAAAAAAGGATAGCACCAATTTGCACACAAAGCTGTAAGATTTGAAGTATTGTTCATTAACATACACATGCTTAGCATAGAAAAGTTGTTGTATGCACAGTATGATTTTCTTTTATAATGTAAATAAATTGACAGATTGATGTCAGTCAAAATCTGGTAAAAAAAAAAAAAAAAAAAAAAAACCTAAGTATGATGGGTCATAATAGTGCTCGTTTTCTTTGCTAATTAGAAATCCTTACTTAGGTTACGAAGGATTTTGTAATTTAATAAGCTTTCATTACTGGGGCATTCATCTTCATGTTAGGCAAACCCAACACCTGTCTTACTTGGGGATAACTTGAGGAGGATTAGGGCAAACCCCTTCTCAATGGATCATCTTTGCTAGGTTTACTATGCACACCCGTTTATATCTGTAAGTGAGTTTCCCCCCATTAAATAGCCCCATTCAAATCTCAGCTCTGGTAACATGGCCCCAAGCCTGAGGAACAATCCCGCCTCAACTGCTATTCAAATCCCAACTGTTCAGGTGTCAAGTTTCAGTCACTGTCTCCCCTACTTGGCTTCAGCATGCTGCCGTATACCATCTCACCAAAACACTTTCCATCCTATAATGCAAAGTTCACCTTGTCTCACCAAAAAAATGTCTTCCACATAGCCCTATCTAAGATTGCTGGGTTTAAAAAACACAGGTTCATTTTACAACTCCCCTACAGTTAGGTTTTACAATTTTTGAATTCATGTAGCCAATCTCCAGGTCTGGAAGGAGCACTTTTGGCTTAGCTTATCATTAAACACTTAACATTTAAAAAAAAAAATAGTTGCTGTTGGTCTTAGTACATGATGTAACAACAGAATAGTCAAGCTTGAAATATGAAAATTATCAAAACATTTTTTTTTTCATTTTGAAGTAAGATGCTAATCCGATTCAATATTTTATGCTAAGCTAAGCTAAAAGTGCTCCTGCTAGACCTGGGGTTTGGCTGAATGATTTAAAAAATAATAAGACTAAACTGTTTAACACTGGGGAAATTATAAAATGAGCATTTTCCAAAAAGAGTGCAGTGTTCCTTTAAAACAAATATGGCTGCCATCACAACTCAAGCATTCCCTCAGGGTGCTCCCGGGCTTTGAAAGTCTTGAGGCCAAATCTTGACAAAGGACATTGCAGAGCGTCTGATTACTGGAGATGAGAAGAGGACAAGCAGCAACAGGCTCAAGATGACTTTTCTCTTTTTTTGTGTGACAAGACGGAAAATAAGATGAGAATTGTTTGAAGTCATAGTTGCCCTACGCTAGGTGGACTGTATGCTTTAGAAGCTCTGCTAGCGAGGTCATGAGATCAAATCTGAGCTGGGATATTCTAGCGTTATTGCACCCTTTTTAACCCCAGGTTAAACCAGTTGAAATATCCTAAAGTGTGCAGCTGTGGATAAAAAAAAGGTTGATAAATGACTATTCAATAATTAATAACTAATTCACACCACAGATTAAGTATTGAAGGCAATCTGTCGAAATGTCAGTATGTATGTGTCTGTTAAAAATCTCAATGCCGACTTTGTAGCCTTAGTAGTTGTGTATAGCCATTTATCAAACAAATAGTCTAAAACTGAGCAGAGGGAAACCAAGAGGAACCAATCTCACAAGAGCCCCGAGGGCTTCTGGGATGTGAAGCATCATCAGTCTTCAAACTACTGATGGATGCAGATCGAATCAACTTGAAGCCAAGAATAACCTTGGTCATGGAGCCAATTCAGACCAAAGAGTGTTTAGTAATTTAGTTAATGATTTTTGGGAAAATTTGATACATAATCTACACAAACACAAGAACATAATCGCTTATAGCTATGCAAACTCAACCTTATGCGTCACTGCATTCCGAAATGTTTACTTTTGCTGCACAATTAATCGAAGGTGATTTTATTCGCATTTTGTCAGTAAAGCCAGTTGCGTAATAAGTATTAAATCCCCAGCATCTGTTTGCTACACAGAGCCACCGTTCACTGACAAGCTACACAAAACATTGCAGACAATTTAATCGGCATGATCCTGAAATTGAAGATCTTTCTGCGATTTGACAGCTGCTTGCATTACTTCTCAGGCCAAGTTCATACTGCATGATTTTCATAATCTTCGTATCGCCATTGTTTTCACACTGCATGACTAGGGTAGAGTTCAGTTGCTGCTCTGTTCATACTGCATGATGGATCTGTGACAAGGGAATACACACTGCACGACTACACTAAACAATCACAGACAACTCTGGCTCACAAGCACATAAGAGAAAAGATAAAGACGATGCACGAGACATGTATATAATATTTTAAATAATCTGCCATTCAAATGGTCTGCGCTAATAGGAAAAAATAGGAGAAGGTCAATAAATAATTTGTGCTGCTGCTGCTGCTACGGCTAATCAAGCAAATGTTCCTTTTTTCTGTTTAATGTTATTGTAAAGTTTATTTATTCTGATATTGTGGTATATAACTCCTTTCCGAACACTCCACTGACCTGTATCCTGCTCTCTCATTGGCTGTTGGTCATCGTTGATGTTTTCTCACTTCACACAGCATGATTTTAAATCTACATGTCAGCGATTCCCTCTGATAATCTCTCTAATAATTCACACTGTGTGATTGTTGCTTGCATGAATGAGCCTCTGATTTCAGGGTTTTGATGCAGATTTTAAAAAACCTGTCAGCAAATAAAAATCAGGGCTAAAATTATGCAGTGTGAACTCGGCATCAGTCATCTATGGCTCTGTGTTGCTGCTAATCTGAAACCATGTAGATATACCACAGCTAATAACATGTTTTTACTCAAAACATACTTCATAACCTTCATCAAGTGTTTGAAATAACTGATTCTCTGAGATAGTTCTGTGTTTATTAATCATGTTTATTGAATAAAAGCTAACAAATCCTCTGCTCTGTTTGATTTGTTCTTCTGCTGTGCATTTGCAGTTTCCAGGTAAGAGCACCCTCTGCCTTTGGAATAGATTTACTACTGAACTGATCACAGAGCCACGTTTCCCTCACAAGATGTGCATGAGAATAGCAGCTTTTTTTAATTGCAATTTCATTTTGATTAATAATGCAGCCCTACTTTCCTGTGATTTTCTGAATCTTTCTGCTCAAATAGGGATAAATTATTGTATCTGCTTTTTCTATTTAGTTTAATTAAGTGTATTTTGGATGTTTACTAGTGTACTGCAAAGTTTCACTCCAACCCTTATTAACCACAGCTGAACCAGCTAACCAAAGACTTTAGGATCACTCAGTTAGGTATGCTGGAGCACAACTCAGGATGTTGGCCATCCAGGAGAAGGACTGGACACCTCTGGTTTATAGTTACATAATAAAGCACAACTTATCTATATTTTCAGCTCATTAGTAGAAACTTCAAAACTTGAAATAGATGTATGAAATGCTGAAAGAACACGATTGAGAAATACTGCATTAATAAAAACTCCAAATGTTTTTTTAAATATGGAAAATATCTCAAATATATGCGGTTGGAAACATTTCACGACCAGAGTTTGAAACCACTGGCTTATAGTGTCTGTTAGTTAGTTAGTTAGTCTGTTAGTTAGTTAGTTAGTTAGTTAGAGTGTCTGTTAGGTTTGTGCACACCAGGACAATTTCCTTGCAATTATCACTGATGTTTAACACTTCGTTACTAAACAAAGTGTGTTAATGTGAGTGTGCACATAGACACGCAAAACACCAGGCATAAAAACATAATAAAAAAATGCCACAGGTTTTTTTTTATTTTGGTTTGATGTGCCATGTTAAAAACTGGCTGACCAATAAGATTGGTACATTTGATCATGTGCCTCGAGCTGCTGAAGTTACATTAACGGTCAAGATTAACACAACGATCTAGCTGAGCACAAAGGAATTGCAGATCAAATAGGATTTGATGGTGAGTTTAATTTGACCTAATTGTCTTTAACGGTTGTAACATTTTCCCTCAAACCTTTGACCAGGTGTGTGTACACTGTAGTGGAGGAGGTTAAAGAGAAGTGGAAAAGCTTACGTTCTAAATACAAAATGAAAAATCACAAGGTTGACAACTTATTCTGTACAAAAATTACTTGGGCGTGAATGTTGAAAAATGTCTCACATGAATGATACATGTCCCAATGTGCTTAAGGTTTAAACCAGGTGTAGCCAACCCTTCTCCTGGAGATACCTTTCTCTAGACCTTCTCCAACACACCTCTTGTTGTTTTCTACTAACTGTGTGCAAGCTTGTGTGAGTGGAGAATGGTTGACCTAAGTTCAAGAATTAACTCTGTAATCTCAGTAATGTAGAGGAAGCCTCACCAATGTCTAGAACCCTCTGTTTTGCCGTGTGCTGGCGAGAGTGCCAATACTTCCAGTATTTGAGCTGTTCATCCCGATTCTTATCTTCACTGAATACAACCATGACGACACTCTGATATAAGAAATAAGAGAAAGGAAGGTTATCAAAGGTTATCACAATCCACTCAATTACATCATGCCTGTTCCAAGTTATCAAGACAAGAGCAGACTAGCGTGCTGTTAAACTATTACCATCTTATACAGCAAGAATGTAAGACATATTTATATGCTACCATGCCAAAGTTTGGCTTTGTAGCTGCTTTTTTTATTGTTACATTCCATTTTTGTCTGTATTTAAAGTCACGTAAAAAGCAACTGCTTCTTCTACCATATTTGATAGCTCTATAGTAGTTTTCGAAACTTTACATTTTGCTTTTCTGTCATCTTCTTTTTAACACTTTAAAGTGGTGATTTTAAAAACCATAGTTTTTAAAATGTATATTATTCTGGTATGTTAGCCTTAGTTAACGGGTAGAGTCTGATGGCTGCATCAGACTTCAGTGATTGCCAGTCAATGAGCATGAAAACAAATGGTGCTGAAATATAACCTAACCATAACTGTATGCGTCAAAACAGCATGGTATAAAATATGTTATAGAACAGGAGTGCTCAACCCTGTTCCTGGAGATCTACCTTCCTGCAGATTTCAGTTGCAACCCATATTAAACAAACCTGCCTATAATTATCAAGTGCTGTTCAGGTCCTAATTAACTGTGTTTGATCAGGGTTGGAGCTGAACTCTTGTAGGAAGGTAAATCTCCAGGAACAGGGTTGAGCAGCCCTGGTATAGAAAAATTACATTTTGACAAAAGTATAAGAGAATTTATAACAACCAAAAAATCTTGTGAACTGTTTTTATTATTTAATTTCTCTTAGATTTTTCTATAAAATAGAAAAATGATCAACAGTTATTCCAGTCTTTATTTATCACAAATGAAAATAAACATACATGCTAAAGCATTTTGGAAATCATGCTAAATTTTCTAAAATGTAAGTATATACTTCAAAAGAACAGCATTTAATTAATATATACAGTCACTTTTTTTAAATAATATGTATCTTTTTGAATTAAAGTATTAATTTCTTTAAAAGACAAAAAAGTTAAAATCATTTTTATATTAGCTATGTATTGTTTAAAAAAATTGTTCTTACGTCCACTGTTGTGTTTATATTTATGATTATGTTTATGTTTATATAGTCCCGTGGTCCTGTCCACACATGTAGCGGAATGACAATAAAACTCATTTTGACTTGACTTGATTTAAAGCTTTTAATAAATAATTATGCTAAATGTAATGACATGAAAGTTAATTAAAGCTCCCAAATAAAATTCAAGTTATTTTACTTAACTTAATAAACTTAATTTCAATGGTACTTTTTTACCATGTTCGGTTTCTTAAATAAATAAACAGTAGTCGGTAACCACTCACCCGCACTTTGCTGATGGGATGTCGAAGGCGTTTATTGGCACTTGTCTCACTTAGTGTAATAGCGTAGAATTGGCCCTTGTTCAGATAAGTCATAGGCCCCTCGCCCTGCTTCTGCCGCAATGACTTGCTGGCCTCTAGTGTGTACTGAAATGTGTCTCTGTTGAACAACATTACAGCATGTTTTTTAAGTATGCAAGAGATAAATCATTACAATAAAAAACAATATTAATTTCATATAATACACTGGTTACAACACTTACGACATATGTGACTGCTCAAAAAAGTCATCAGCTCCAATGGAAGATGAACGGTACTTCTGCAAAAATAAATAAATCAGCATCATAAAAATCCACGTTTTACGACAGACACCAGATAAGAATCAGTTCTCACTTCATTACTGTCTTCTTCATAGGTGCTTTCTGGACTACTGCGATGGTCATCCTTCCCATATGCACTGTGATTTATAGTCGATGTGTCGAATGAGTGGGTCTGTTCACAGATGACCCGCATGTGTTCCTCCCCTTCTGTCCTGTAGTGACCCCCTGAAGTCATGAACACAGGAGTGTGTGTTTCAGCTTTTACCACAGCAGCCGTCCCACTCTCTCCAGCCGGCACGCTGTACTGTTCTCGTTTATTGTCCTGGTGATCTGTGTTGAGCGACAGATTAACAGGGACTGATTTCAGGACTTGGACATGATTATCCACTGTCTCCGGCTCCATTTGACTGCTGTTTGCCACTGGTGTGCTTCTGAGAAAGCATAAAAGTGTTACTTTGTGAATTTTATCGTAATAACAAATGCATTTATTCAACTCCATATTCATCACTGACCTCTTTTCCGGTTCCTCTGAAACTTCAACCACTTTGCTGATAGGTACTCTCTTATCTTTGGGCACCTGTACAAGATAAAACATTGATGTACAGAAGCACTGATTATTCAAGGTTTATCACTCAATAGAGATAATAGAGATAATCTCATTGCTTCCGGAATGTCTTCTAATCTGTAACTTCCATAATAGGATGAAGCATAATTTCACTATATCTTTAAAGGGATCCTTCACCTAAAAATTAAAATTTACTCAATATTTACTCAGACTCAAGTGGTTTCAGATTTTTGAGTTTCTTTTTTCTGTTCTATTTTTTAAGAACGTTGGTAACCGGTAGCCATTGACATCCAGTAGAAAAAATATAACATGGAAGTCAATGGTTACTGGTTTCCTACATTTTACAAAATATCTTCTTTTGTGTTCAATGAAAGAACAAAACTCAGACTGGTTTAGAACAAATGGAGGATGAGTAAAAGATGACAGAATGTTTATTTTTGGGTGAACTATGCCTTTAATGTGCTTGTCTGTTTAGGATAATAAGGTGTAAGATATAAAGTGACACAATTATGACCTATTTATGTTTTTGTTCATAGGTCAAATGTTCAAAGCTGAAAAATCAAGAAAAGTTGAACGTTCTGACATCTATAGCATCATATTAACATTACATGGTTCAAGTAAACCAATTGCAATTTCTTCCTCCCATGTGGCACAGATCGTATATGACCCACAAACATTTAAGAAAGAAAAAAGCACATGGATTCTGATACTCTCTCTTCAGTTTCAGATCTCATCCTTATCTGGAAATAAATTTGATATGAATTAAATATGTGCACTTACATCTCATGTGCAAAATCTGAATTTCAGATGTCATTTAAAAAGCAATGGAGGTTAATGAAGTAAAGTTTAACTCCGGTGGATTATAACAGTAATCACATTCATCTTTTCAATGGTGCAATGTAGAATGATAGCTCTTCTCTTTATTTATCTGCCTTAAAAAGGGTTAGTTCACCCAAAACTGAAATTCTGTCACTATTTACTCACCTTTCACTTGTCACAAACCTGTTTGAGTTTCTTTTATTGTTGAACATAAAAGAAGTTAATTTGAAAAATGTTTGTTTAAAATAAAAAAATGGTAACCATTGACTTTCATAGTACTTGTTATTCTGACTACAGAGGTCAATGGTTACTGGTTTCTAACAATCTTCAAAATGAAAAGTAAATGTTCATTTTTAGGTGAACTATTTCTTTAAATAACCCCTGTTTTGCTCGCCTTTAAAGTTGGTACATAAAGCAAAAGCTTTTTTTTCCCTTTTGTCTGCATTCATTGCAAATCCTACTCATTACACTTCTTTTACTTTTTACAGTAAAAGCATGCCTACCTGATATGTTACACTAAGTGTATAGTGTAAGTGCAGATAACACATATGAGTCACTTCTAAAAGATGTAAGCTGGTATAAATGTCCTTAGTTTTATTGATTTGAATTTTACCCCAGATCCACCCCCCAAAAACATTGGGACACTAACACACAGAAAATGTCTTAATGCTTACTCATAGCTCACAATTAAATATATATATATTTGTAAGAATGAACTGGATGATTCAGTAACTTACAGGGAATTTAATAATCATTGCATAGTTTATGTTTAATTACATATGCATTTAAATAATGTCATTTAATTAACCACATTTTGAATATGTATTTATAATAATTCCTTGAAATCAGTAACTAATATTATCAGCTAAAAAGTGTGAAAATGATTCACATATTTATATTTATTACTCTACACATATAGCTGTAGAACAGGTCAAATTCAATGGTACAAGTTAAATGGTTTAAATGTGTAAGATTGACATACACTGGATTTCATGGTGATAGAAATATAAAAATTGTGTTTCTTTAAACACATTCTGTTCACCAAAACATTTTTATCAAGCAATTAAAGAATTCTGACCCTTCAATGAAAGTCTGTACACCCAAGGTTTCAAAAGTTCACAAGAGAATCCAACAAAATTCTATCTATATGAACTAAAGAGTTTAATCCATGTCTTCTAAGAGATACGTTTACTTTATATGATGACTGGATTTAATTTAAGCTTCTATTCACATTTAAACATTGATCAAAGAAAATTGTTTACAATGTTTACATTGAAATTGGTCATGAAAACTCAAGCATGTTTACTTGAACAATGTGGCTTGACCAATGATATCTCTTAATCATATAAACAGATTTAATAGAAATACAATGAATTTATTGTTATCTCTTTATTATGGCTTTCTAAAAAATCTAAATCTAAAAACTAAGAAATCTCTACTAAAAAACATCTTCCCTTGTTTCCCAAAGATGAATGACTTCTGTTCTAGGTTTGAAATAACATAAGAGTGAGTGAATAATGGACTGTGCTAGCCTATATAACTTTAAAAATGACTTTAATATAATTTTAATATATATAGCTTTAAACGTTTTTCTATATTTTTTTACAAAATATAATATTATATTTACATTTTTATATGAAATTGAAATAGGTCTTTTTTTGAGTGTACGGTGCTTTTTATGGGACATTGATAATGCAAGCTGGATTGCTATGATGCTTCTGAATATCTCCTTTTACATTCCACAGGAGGAAGTAAGGTTTTGAACATGAGTGTGAATAAATATTGATGTGAAATGAAAACTTAGCTGACCTTGTAGTACTCATAAAGGAGCCCCAGGGCGGCAGCACTGTCTTCATCTCCATTGATGCTCATCATGGCCTTTGTGGCCGCAGTAAGAGGATTCTCCAGGTAAGACCTCCAGGCCTCATCTTCGCTCGTGTAGGCCCGCCGCTGATGGAAAGACGGCTCATTGGGCACCACTACAACCAGCCTCTTACTAGGACACACACAGACATAAAACAGTATATTAGAACACTATGACAAACAGAAACTGAGACATAAATGATCAAGCAGATAAAGCTTCATGTAAAAGCTCTATTTTGCATACTGATGAAAACAAACACGCACACTGCGCCTTTTGTGATGGACAGTGTACCAATTGCAAGGCGCATCTAACCAAATAAAAATACTGATAGCAGAGGCTAAAAAGTCCTTCTGCATTTTAATGCCTGTCAGACGATTACAGCTGAAATGAAACACATGACACCAGGAAGCATCCCTGCTGGTTCACTGTCTCATTTAAAACTTGCTATCCTATCTACTGTATATCTGGATGCCTTCATTCCTTAGAATTATGTAAATAAGAAAAAATACACAATAAAAAAACATTATAAGCTTGTAATAAAACATAAATAAAAAAACAAAATCGGTCACTATTCAGAGTTTGAGGGTTACATTTTAATAATAAGAGGTTTTTGTCTGTTTATTAATGGGTTTAAATGAAACCTAGGACAGTGATTTGCTGTTGCTGATGTTTTTATAACTTAATTACAGTCCCGCACAATAATTTGGAAAATAAAAAAAGGGAAATGAAGTCTATTATGATCAACATTTTAAACACTTTAGTTATTTATCATACCAGCTCTACAGATTCATAATCTATTGTTATTATGACATCTTTTTCTATTTATTGAAAACTAATTTTAAAGACCTGTGTAAAATACATGTCATAAATGCCTGAGATACTGTTTTTTATGTTTTTCATTGATCAATTATTCATCCTTCTTCAGTAGTCAATGAGAAATGCATGCGTTTACATGTACAATTTATTCAAAATTGTCTACATTTTTCAAAATCTAAATTATTGTACTTATCAAATATTTATTTAATACATAAATTATAGCAAGTCTAAATGTGTTTATATTTTTAATTTCATTTAAATATAAATCAAACGCAATAAATTAACCCAATTTATTTTGTAGCATTCACTTTAGTTTACTAAAGTTATAAAACAATTGAAGTGTCTAAGTAGTGCCCTAAGTAGTGTCTACATATACAACAGTCATTGATTAGTAAACACAAAGATCAGCTTTGTGTACATAGAGCAGCTACTCCTGTTGGGTATTTCACTGGAAAATGTGTAGTATATAGCAATAAATACGGATGAAATGGGAAATTTTTGAATCTTTTAAAAATCTTTTTGATAAAATTTAGCATCTTTCACATGTTATTCCATTTAAAAGGATGACTTAAAACACTTTCATTAGTATGACAGTTTTTTTGTATTCAGTTGTAAATCCTGTTGAGGCTTTAATATAGTAAAATAGTTTCTTACATATTTTGACAAACAGGGAATTATTACACGTACGCTATCAGTATAACTCTCTCTTTACAAATGAACAAAATGTTAAGCTTTACCTACAGCCGGTTGAAACAATTTAATAATAGCTCATAAAACATGTTTTTAATGTATCCTAATTTACGCGCCTTGAGATTAATAATCCCTCTGGATCCCGCGAAAGATGCAAGACCTGTATTTCGATTCACTCTACTTTTACTATTTTATAAACAAACAAAAACTGTGTTTTTCGCCACAAACACAAATAAACGGGTTGTTATTATGAAGGACAAAATATATGAACAATGAAAAACAATCGACTTAAAACAACTTTCATGTAAAACAAACTTCATGTAAAACAAACTAATACAAAACACTGCAATACTGTGACGCTACTACATCTTCAGTAGCCTGCTAATCGAAATAATCGAACAATACACTATACAATGTTTATTTATATATGTATTTATAAATATCTATATTCCTCGAAGCGAATAAATCGCTTTTTAATAGTTAATAATTAGGAATTTTAATAGTTAATAATTAGGAATGAATTTCAGGTGGTTTATAATCGAGTTTTTTCCTCCGCAAAAATGGCGTTTTGACCGCAAAAGATTCTTTCCGTCTGTCGTGAGATTTATCAATAAAAATAGCAATAACCCAATTAAAATCTGTACAATGTTGTACGCGGTAAACGTAGTTCGCCTATCAAACACACAAGTGAGAGTTTAGAGATCATCTTTAACTTTTATGCGAGTAAAAAATGCAGAATGCCACTCGGTGACGTTCCGATAGTTGTGTTGAGGTAATGGAAGATTGTGTCGCAGTCCTGACTCTTACCTGTCTGTCTCCTGTGACATATTTCTCTTCCTCCGTGGTTCTTCCTTGTGAAACTGGACTTTCAAGTCGGTGCAGGTAACAGAAGACAGAGCGCGAGTGAGAGATGCCAGAACCCGGGCTACAGGTAAATCGACTTTTCTCTCCCTGATTATTTCTCAAGGGCTGAAGGAGCAGGTAGGAAACACCTGAGCACCCCTGTCCCGTCCTTCCCGGAGTTATTAATAGTTAATATTGAGCTTCAAAAATATATTTCAAATCTTTATAACATGTTAAATCTACTTATAATGTTCATATTGTTTGCGTTTAAACGTATAGATAGGTAAACTTTGATCGCTATTTTCTGTGTAAAGTATTTGTGTTCTAGTAGGGGCGGGCCTGTTCTCTGATTGGCCGGTTTGCGGAAAGGACGCTAGCTGATTGGCTGGCACGGTAGACGACAGGTTAGAAGACCCACCTTACCTATGGCCATAGATTTTTACAAGAAATGAAGGGCAGGATGGAGAAAACCTTTGTGTGATCTTGTTGTTATTTGTCCGTTTTCAAAATATTGTTGTACAAGATTACACATGTAAACGGCAAACCACAATTATTACCCATTGTGTAACATGGCTCATTTCTCAATCATAATTGCTGGATTAACATTGCTCAACTACAATAACGACGAACTGTTCTGGAAAAGATGGATATGTTCCAGGTGTTCAATTTGCCGTTGTGAATGAAAGTGAAAACGCAATACCCTACATTATACAGTTCCTGTTGGGTATAATAACGCACATGCTGATTAATAACACACATCCTATTTAGATTCTTAAGAATTCAAATCATCACGACCTGACATGCCCAGAAGTCAAACAGTAGTCGGTCAACAATGGTTCCTTAAAGAGTTAAGTGCAATTTTGTGTGAGAATAAAACAAATCTGAGTGACATTTCCCACACTTTTTAGGCCTGGAAAATCTTGTTTTGTTCCAAGTGTCAAGTGTGAACATGTAGACTACAGAGTGACATCACATGATGACAAAACATGGGAAATAAGAAACTACTCATCCAATCTGAAAACACAACAATACCTATAGAGAGTTGGCAACACTATACCAAACATGGCGTGATGAGTAATATTGTGTTAGCCAAACATCACTATTAACTATTTTTGTTATAGTTATTAGTAGCCTACATTAATGCTGATGCATAATTGCATAATACACATTTCTACCAATAAGTTTAGGAAGACCTTTGACAATATGCAAAATAAGTAAGAATATACACACTATATGTCAGTTTTTGGTCACACTTTATTTTAAGGTACAATTCTTACTTAAGACTTTTAGCTCAACAAAGTATTAATAAGATGCTTATTATTAATAGTTAGTAAGGTAGTAGTTGGTTTTATGTATATTGGATTAGAAATGTACAATAAGATAAGAACTAATCAACTGCTAATGTCTTAATAAGCAGGTAATAAGTCAGTAGTTAATGATGAGAATTGATAGTTGAATTAAGGTGTGACCCATTTTTTATTTAGTATATAAGCTATAACTGTATATGCAGTTCACGAGACAAAATAATAACGGAATACAAATAAACCAGTTGAACTGGTTTAAAACTGTATGTGGTCATGTTAGCAGAAATGTAATTTCATCCCATACATGTGTGCTATATATAAGTAATATATTCAAATGTGCAGATTGGTAATGAAAAAAGGGACATTGCCTAATTAGAAAAAGAAAAGAATACTTGAAAAAACATTTTATGAACTTAAACAGAGAATTTAGGCACATCTTGAAATAAAACATAAAAAATTATATGAGCTTCACATCTGCAATCATATGTGAAATATGTGTTTTGGAAAATCTTTATGTGTGAAAAACGTTTTGTGCTAACTAATTTTTCTTGAACCTTGCTAGTTTAGCAAAATCATCTGCTGAGGTATATTGCAGGATTAGATATTCATGACTAGTTGCAGACATTTTCAAAATATCTTATGATTATATAAGATGGTCTTATATCTGAAGAAGTAAAACATCAATCAGGGTTGGAACAAGTGAAGGGTGAGTAAATGACATACTTGTTCAGTTTTGGTGAACTTTCCCTTTAATTTTTTCCATATCTATATGTATCTTTGCTTGAGGCTCGCCCTAGCAACTGCATAGCAACAGAAAGAAGAAGTAAAATAAAATAAAAATATGAACATGTAAAACCTATGTGTCTATTTCAGTTAATATTTCATAAGTATTTTTAAGTAGACTTATGAATCAATAAATTATATTAAATTAATTGTACACATAATTAAAATACACAATATAGACTACTCTGAATTTCTGCCACTACTACAGAGAGATAATTCATGGCACTGGGACACTAAAGAGAGCTTAATAACTTGTTTATCCAAAGTTATTGTCATCTTAATGAACCTATTGTGAGAGAATGCAATGTTTGTCATTACCCCTTCTAAACAAACCAATTTGCGGCAGCCTTTGTAAAGCTCAGTTCACTGGAGTGTAAACACTGGAGATCCATTGTGAAGGAGTCTGAAGACTGACACCTTGGGCAAGCAAACACAAACCTTTGTTTGTTAGCATAGCTCCGTCATTCAAGAGAAGCAATAAAAAGCCATGGGTCTGAGACAATGAGTCCCTACTTTAAGAGAGGGGGTCAGATATAGTCAAGGGTAGTGGAGCAGGTCTGATAAACATCTCCACGGTCTGCCCTCTCTGAAGACCCCCAGCCTGACCTCGTGCTCTCTGGATGCTCACAAAAGACCACTGAGACTAATAGTACACCAGAACAATGAAGCAAAGTTCTGACTGCTATATCATTTAAATGCAGGACCTTTACAAAAGTGATGAGATATTGATATATAAGTGTTATCAAACAAAACTGTAGTCTTTATTCTTGTTTTGAATTAGCTTAATGTGAAATAAAGACCTAGTTTTTCATAAGTTAAAACATTAAACATTAGTCAGCGTCTCATAAAAGTTTCTATTTTGCAGATGCTTGTTGCATAATTATGGTTAAAACATATGATATAGTAAAACCATGGTTAAACTATGGTACAACTAGTTGATTTGTGGTATATCAACCATGGTTTCCAAACATTCATAGTCATTGTTACAACAGTTTTACTGTACTGTTACTACAATTTTACTATAGTATTAAAACCATAGTTTGCAAAAAATACAAATTCTAAAAATGAATAAATAATAATAACGTTTGTGCATGGTAATAAATGGTTTCAAAATGGAAAAATGAGCTGGGCCATAAAATGTGAGTAGTGCATGCCTATGCAGGGCTTGCTAAATGTATGCTAAATGCTAAGTGTGTTTTTAGCATAGTTTGTGGTAAAATTCATGCCTGTATCATTGGATGATACGTTTCATATTCATGTTTATAGAGGTTTAAATCATTAAATTGGAGTATGATTAATAGTTATGATGAGGCAGCTTAGCAGTCGCAACTAATAAAATCGCTAGCAGCAATATTAGCTATATAAGCTACGTTGCTAAAATATCAGATGAAGCATCATGTTAGATTTACTTGGACCATGTTTGTGATCTTTTTATGAGTGTTTAGTATGATTACAACCTTTCTTTTCTAATCTCACATTTGGAGCACCTGGTGTTTTCACTACTGTGTGCAAATGAAGTTGCTAAATAAATACAGGTGGGGTCTCAAAACAGTATTCTGCAAGCTTTGCCTGAAGGCTTATAGCTAATGCAGAAAAACCACAACATTTCGAGCAAACCTGTCTCGCCATGCCTGAACTGCCCACAGTAAAAAGACAGGATGTACAGAGAGCCCGAAATCAACAATGGGAGAGGATTACATACTGTATGTACACACAAGCTCTGCAATAGCAGCCACTGGGCTCGTTTAATAGGAGCCACTGGGCTCCTGGTTTACAATTTTTTAAAACCATGAAACCAAAACAAAAGTCAAGACCTGCTATTGAAAATGTTGGTCGCTGGTAGTAAATCACGGTAATAACTTGATTTGGTCCAAAAAACTAAATCTAAAAAGTCTTCAGCCCTAGCTGGGCTAGTAGTTTGACAGCTGAAGTGGTAATCTGACAAGTGGAGAACAGGTACAGGCATGAAGAGTGTGGGGTGTCACTTTTTTTCTGTCCTTTTCATTCCTGTGAAAAGTAAGCTAGTTTCTGCAATGGAATAAAAAAATAAACAAAAAGGTAACTGAATTTCCTAGTGATTGTGAGTAAATTCATTTCTTATAAATCCTCAGTTTACATCTCGGAATTCTGTCTTTTTTCCCCCATTATTCAAAGTTTTACATATCACATTATTTTATTGTTTGTTTGTTTTTTGCCTCTAAACACTGACTCATTTGAGGATATTGAAAACTCACAAAATTACTGAACTCTGGGTTTATTTCTCACGATTCTGACCTTCCTTGCAGAATTCTTGCAGAGTTTACATCTGCCAATTCAGATTTAGTTTTCTCTCAGAATTTTGACTTTACATTGTGAAGAGTCCCCCTTGTAATTTATGTTACGTATTGAAATTATGATTTTACATACATACATACATACTTTTCCATAGAATTCTAAGCTTAAATATTTCACAGTTGTTTCAGTAAGAATGTTTTCAAATCATTAGCTCAAAATGTTAATATATCATTCATACAAACTTTTTCTGAAACAATTTAGAAAGTTTGACCTATTTAAAAGGTTACCACTAGTTTGAGAGCATTCAAAAGTAATATCATGGAAGTTTTGATCATAACATTTCTTCAGATTTTTTTTAACAGCTAGAATTGCAAGACTAAAAGTAATTGTCTTTTTATTTTCAAATTCCACAGCAGAAACAAGCTTTTACGAAAAACGCCAAGCCATTGGAAACAGAAAAAGGTATGCGGTGCATTCCACAGATATTTTGGAGCTGGGAATAGAATGCCTGTTAGGACCTGCCTGACTGCTGCACCGCTCACCAGTTTGTCAGGGACGTCCCAGCATGCAGCAGGAGTGTGGGGAAGGGGCTGGAATGCAGGAGGCGGAGGCTCTGGACAACAATTGCATCTCCAACTACTTGCACAGGTGCACGGTCAGGGGTTTTTTTTCTTTCGGAAGGGGGGCTTGTGCATTCCAGTGGCCCTTAAACAGACAGCAGCATTTTCTCCACACATGCCAGGATGTCTTGGGCTCAAACCAGTCCTGTGGGAAGCTGCCGAACAGGTTGGGTGAAGAGGATGATTTCTTTGCATCAGCACCATAAAGCTGTCTGTGTGCTGCTGATGTCAACAGTGATTAATCCGTATGTCATACTGATGTTCATATGCTCTTGCATTTGCATTGGTGGTGGTGTGTCACCCTTCAAATGAAGTTCATAGGAAGCTTTTAGGAGAATTAAAAGCATTGATAGACTTTGTGGGGGGGGGGGGGAAGAATTTGATAGATAATAACGGTATTATTATTTGCAATTAATTAAACTCTGAAGTTTTTTGAAACACTTTACTAGGAATTTATTTAATATTTATTTGATGTCATTTCCTAAATGCTTTTTTTTGTCTTTGAAATATGGTTTAAGGTGCTGGCAAAGACACTGACGAGCATTTTGATCAAACTTACTGTAATGTGAATTCTGTTGAAACATGTTTGTCATGGATTAATTCATTTATTGCATTTATTTATTGCATCATTTTAATGCACTTTTTAAATAAGATATGTTAAATAAAAAGCTTAAATAAATATTTAAGCTTTAATAAATGTTCTTATAAATTGTAAAAAATTATATATTCAAATGGCCTCATGGTGGCGCAGTGGATAACACGTTCGCCTCACAGCAAGAAGGTCGCTGGTTCGAGCCTCGGCTGGGTCAGTTGGCGTTTCTGTGTGGAGTTTGCATGTTCTCCCCGTGTTGGCGTGGGTTTCCTCCGGGTGCTCCGGTTTCCCCCACAAGTCCAAAGACATGCGGTATAGGTGAATTGGGTAAGCTAAAATTGTTCGTAGTGTATGAGTGTGAATGGGTGTGTATGGATGTTTCCCAGAGATGGGTTGCAGCTGGAAGGGCATCCGCTGCGTAAAACATATGCTGGAGAAGTTGGCGGTTCATTCCGCTGTAGCGACCCCAGATTAATAAAGGGACTAAGCCGAAATGAAAATGAATGAATGAATATATATTCAAATAAAAATGGCGTTTTACGCTAATAACAATAAATCATAACAATAGCAATGTTTGTTTCATCACTTTTTCACATTCACTCTTTAATGTGAAGTTGCTGATCAGATAATGAAATAAAATGCAGTTTTATGTGCTAAATTGGATTGTTTTAAAAAATAATGACTATGATTGTTGAGTTATTAATCTTGAGAATAGTGTGGTTATAACATTCCTCAAAATATATTTTTTTGTGTTGTAAAACTCATACACGTTTAGAAAAACACAAAGGAGTGCCCTCTGGAAAGTCCCTTTATTAATCTGGGGTCGCCACAGCAGAACGAACCACCAACTTATCCAGCATGTTTTACGCAGCGGATGCCCTTCCAGCTGCAACCCATCACTGGGAAACATCCATACACACTCATTCACACACATACACTACGGACAATTTAGCTTACCCAATTCACCTGTAGCGCATGTCTTTGGACTTGTGGGGAAAACCAGACCAGGAGGAACACGGGGAGAACATGCAAACTCCACACAGAAATGCCAACTGACCCAACCGAGGCTCGAACCAGCAACCTTCTTGCTGTGAGGCGATTGTGCTACCCACTGCGCCACCACGTTGCCCATATTCCTTTTAATTCACATGAAACTAAAAAGTTGTTTATCATATCATTCCTTATATGCTTTTCATTACACAAATATGGGCGTATCATGGTCTGTAAGGAATAGCTATAATATTTTCCCAGCTCGCAAGAACTTTGATCAAGTCTCAACAAAGCTGTGGTGAAATTCTTGCGTGTAAATGTGTTTTAATGCACACTAATAGCATTTCTCAATATGAAAGTCATTCTGTACATCAGATGTGGGGGAGGAACAGAGTCTGACACATGAGGAAGTAGATCTATCCCATCAAACACTTCCTCTGTTTTCCACTGACATTCAACCATATTAAAAACAATACCACTCAACTGACAGCTTCCAAGTTCACCACAATGACGGAAATATGTACAGATGCTCATGCACCAATGTTTGGATGAAAAAAAAGAATAGTATTTTATGCTTTAAATAGTTGTATGTTCAATTTTCTTGACAAAAATGGAGAAATGACTAAATCACAGTCCCAGTTGTTGGTTTTACTGAGGCTTTTTTTATTTATTTAAAAACTACGTTTTTGAGCACACATTTTAGTTCCCCTTTTTTCGTCATGTAAAAACGGAGTTCCCCAAAGATCTATTTTAGCTCCTCTTTTGTTTTCTATTTTTATTAACGATCTAGGCCTTGGAGTGGACTCCGCCAAGATACATTTATATGACAAAATAATTAATACTGGGTGGCGCTGTGGGTAGCACAATCGCCTCACAGCAAGAAGGTCGCTGGTTCGAGTCTCGGCTGGGTCAGTTGGCATTTCTGTGTGGTGTTTGCATGTTTTCCCCGTGTTCACGTGGGTTTCCTCCGGGTGCTCCGGTTTTCCCTACAAGTCCAAAGACATATGCTATAGGTGAATTGGGTAAGCTAAATTGTCCGTAGTGTGAATGAGTGTGTATGGATGTTTCCCAGTGATGGGTTGCAGCTGGAAGGGTATCCGCTGCGCAAAACATATGCTGGATAAGTTGGCGGTTCATTCCGCTGTGGCGACCCCTGATTAATAAAAGGACTAAGCCGAAAATAAAATGAATGAATGAATAATTAATACTACAGCATCAACTTTAAATTAAGCTCTACTAAATTTAACAGACAGCGTTTAATATTATACAACAGATCATGTTGTATGATGTTTCAGTTCATATTGGTATTAAATACAACAACAAAAAAGTACATGATTTTTAGTTGCACTCACAGATTTGGTCATTTCAACAATATCATAACTATTGAAAAAGTCGAGACATAAATAATGGTAAACTTTTACAGTTTTTCTCAGACGCTTTGGTGCATTTCTCAGAACAGAATTGTAATTCTCAAAACTACCTGTTCACTCTTCACATCATTGTGTCACTTGTGCACATCAAAAAAACGGTTTCTCATTCCTTTTAACAAGTTGCAAATTCTTATGTGCATCCATGCAAATGATTATGTGCAATAATGTGAAATCTGATGTTTCCTACATTATCAATTGCTTATGTCATGTCAATCAAAATGTATTATTTTGTTCTCTGTTGAATAGTCGCACCCCCTACAACATTTAATCATTTGTTAGAGGCATAAGTCTTTAAATGCAAAATGTTGTCATAATATTTTGTCAATGCATTTTTTTTATACATTTCCATTAGACTTTTTTTTTTATCTGTCTACAATTGTACATTTCTCCCAGGTGAATTTTTTTCTAATTAAGGTGCATCTCAAAAGAGATTTCTACTTTAGTTTTGTTTTTTCTTTGTGCTATGCAGTGCTGTCTTTTCCATTCTGTATCACAATAACATGATCTGTCAACAAATTACAGTACAAACAGCAAAAATAATTATAATAATTAGACATAGTTTAGATCAGAACACCCCACCAGAGTACAGTTATATTGACAACTTGACTAAGTAATTTGACTGTCTTATCCGCACACAATGACACTTGTCATTCTGATGGCACTGACATGTTCATTGACTTTTTGCTAATTCATTGACATTGAATTAGCAAAAAACCATAGTGTTTTGCTAATTGTACGCACTGTTTTGAGAAATGTACTTATGGTTTTGCACATTTCAATCCTTTTCTGAGAAATGTTCAAAAGCGACTGAGAAAAACTGTAATACATACATTATTAAAGCTAAACAGCTAAACAAATCGCGGGTTCTTTTATCATTTAAAAAACTGTTTTCCTTATGAGGCTAGAAGGAAATAAGTGGAGAGTACTTTTTTTGTGTAATTGATTATGATGATTTATTAGATATGCATGCACCTCCATCTTTATTAAGGAAACTGGACTCTGTCTATCAATGCATTACATGTTCGTGTGGTGCAGATTCACATACACATCATTGTTCACTTGAAACACATTGCACATCTTCTTAAAATGTTAACGTTAATGTTAGCATTAGTATTAAATGTATTAAAACATTTATTAAATATTTAATAATGTATTAAACATTTATTAAAGTATTAAACCATATTAAATAGGGTTTTATTCATTCATTCATTCATTTTCATTTCAGCTTTGTCCCTTTATTAATCTGGGGTCACCACAGCGGAATGAACCGCCGACTTATCCAGCACATGTTTTACACAGCAGATGCCCTTCCAGCTGCAACCCATCTCTGGGAAACATCCATACACACCCATTCCACTCATACACTACGGACAATTTAGCTTACCCAATTCATCTGTACCGCATGTCTTTGGACTTGTGGGGGTAACCGGAGCACCCGGAGGAAACCCACGCCAACACAGGGAGAACATGCAAACTCCACACAGAAACGCCAACTGACCCAGCCGAGGCTCGAACCAGCGACCTTCTTGCTGTGAGGCGAACGTGCTATCCACTGCGCCACCGTGAGGCCCAGGGTTTTATATCCATATATAAAATATATATCCATATATTTATATCCATATATCCAATAAATATATAATTTATTAAAGTATTAAACATTAGTATTAAATGTGTGATGTTTACTAAGGATGGTGGCACAGTGGCGCAGTGGGTAGCGCTGTCGTCTCACAGCAAAAAGGTCACTGGTTGTTCCCCCTTTGTTCACGTGGGTTTCCTCCGGGTGCTCCGGTTTCCCCCACAAGTCCAAAAATATGCACTATAGGAGAATTGGGTAAGCTAAATTGTCTAAATTGTATGTGTGTGAATGAGTGTGTATGGATGTTTCCTAATTATGGGTTGCAGCTGGAAGGGCATCTGCTGTGTAAAAAATAAGTTGGTGGTTCATTCCGCTGTGGCGACCCCTGATTAATAAAGGGACTAAGCCGAAAAGAAAATGAATGAATGAATAAATGAATGTTTGTTAAGGAGACTTCTGTGTAATGTAAGGGTTTCATGGGGTCACAAGGGTGCTGCTAGTGAGAGAAAAAAATCATAAAAAACATAAAAATAAATGACACTTAATAAAGGATTTGTTTTAAATAAAATTTAAAAATGTCATTAAACAGTTAATCATTTATTAAATAAAAACACATTAGCATAAAAGAAGAAATGGTGAGGCAAATCAGGTTTATTTCTGCAATGGTAATTCAAATGCACATAAGCAAGAAGATTAAAAGAATCATAAAATAATCACACAGGGCAGCACAGTGGCTCAGTGGTTAGCACTGTCACCTCACAGCAAGAAGGTCGCTGTTTGAGTCCCAGCTGGGCCAGTTGGCATTTCTGTGTTAAGTTTGCATGTTCTCCTCATGTCGCATGGGTTTCCTCCTGATACTCTGGTTTCCCCCACAGTCCAAATACATGCAGTATAGGTGAATTGAATAAGCTAAATTGTCCGTAGTGTATGAGTGGGTGTGTGAATGGGTGTGTATGGGTGTTTCCCTTGGGTTGCAGCTGGAAGGGCATCTGCTGCGTAAAACATATGCTGGAGTAGTTGGCGGTTAATTCCGCTGTGACAACCTCTGAAATAGAGACTAAGCTGAAGGAAAATTAATGAATGAAAGAAATAATCACATAACAATTAAAAAAAATTAAAATAACTAAGAATTAAAATGATTTAAAGCCGAAAAAACTAAAAGAAAAAAGAAACAAACAATACAAACTATTAAAATAACCTTTTTAATAATTTACAATTATAAAATAAAGCTTTGCTTCCAAAAATTAAAAACATTAAATAGAGGTATAAGCAACCATACAAAACATCTGTCTGTTTTATAGCACGAATAATGCTATTTATACCACGTGAATGACCTAAAAAAGAAACACACTTGCCTAAAATGAAAAATCTCATGGAGGTCTGAGAAAAAATCCTTCTTTTCATTTGGACAAAGGACAGCCTGATATAATTCTTGTGTTGCTATTGAGCGTCTGACACCTGGGAGATTTCCTTTCAGAAGGCCTCAGGCAGCACATCTCCACCCAGCGTGCCGAAACCAACCTAACATTCAGATAAAAAAATTATGATACGTCATGCCCAATGTAAAAATGATCAATACGATTACACAAAAACGTCTGTTGATTTTGAAAATGATTTCCTCCCTGTCTTATACAGCACACTTTTTTCCCTTGTGCCCTCCTAGTTGATTGTTTTGTATAATAAAAATCTGTGGTCTTTCTTGACTTGAATAGAATAGAAAAGAAACATAACACCAGTGGCAGGAAAGATTTCTCACATTGATATAGTTTTTTAAAAAAAAACACACATGGCATACACACATATGTTTACTAACATGTTGCAGTCGTACAGCCTTAAGCTAGAGAACAACTGTGTTTTGCATATTCAGACATGCCATATCACGAAAGCCCAACGTATTTCCTTCTGTTCAGATCAGCAGAACACTTTCTTTCTCTGAGCTGGAACTGAGAACTTCATGTTTCTTTATTGGTTGATGTTGCTATTTGTTCTCAATAATTGACTGGTTTCGGTTTTATTTATTTATTTATTTTCATTTTTATGTAGCATTGTAGAATTTTATGTCAATTTTTCTTAAAGATTATTTAAAAATGTATAAGTTTTATTTTAGAATTAAAAGACAGCTATAATTGAGGGAAATGTAATCATAATTACATCAACATATACACAAACAATAAAAATTGTGCCATCGTCTATGCATTCGAACTGAAGATGTGCTCTTTTCAATTACAAAGAAACTGTTGACTTCGAGCATCTGTCAATCAATGAAGAATCTTTTAGAATTATGTAATATCTGACAGAAGTATTGAGGTTTTTTTTTTAAATCCATAAAAATCTGGCATAAATACTGTGTAATTGCTATTGTCTGTATTAATCTTTTACAGGTTTTTTTTGCTTGCTTGCTTGCTTTTGTCAGACTTCATTGTCAGTGTGTAAAAAAAACAACCGCAGACTTAAGAATTACTGTTTTTAAATAATAATATAAACACTTAAAACATCATGAGGTCAAGTACATTTGTGTGAACCCAAAAGTTATATATAATTATAATAACAGAAACAACATTTACTTGTTTGTTTGTTTGTTTGTTTGTTTGTTTGTTTGTTTGTTTGTTATTATTAAATTTACATAATTTTCTATTTTTACTATTCCTCTGAAGTCTAAATTACATTGTTTTTATTCACCATCAACTGTCCAAACTTTTATGAGTTTCTTTCTTTGGTTCAACACAAAAGAAGATATTTTTAAAAAGCTGAAAACCTGTAACCATTGACATCCATAGTAGGGAAAACAAATACCATGGAAGTCAATGGTTAGGCCAACAGGTTTCCATGTTTTTTCAAAATGTCTTCTTTTGTGTTCAGCAGAAGAAAGAAACTCATAAAGGCTTGATACAAGTAAATTTGGGTGAATTTGAGTTTTTAAAAGATTAACAGTGCCCCCTATTGGTACGGTTTGAAAACAGATCCCATGTAGAAAACAATTATCCCTGACAAGGTCCCACTAGATTTGAACCAGATACTTAGTGAAAGTGATAGAAGCTTATTGCTTTGCTTTATTTGACCAACTTGTAGTGACAAAAAAATATGTTACAATTAAATAGAAGTAGTAGTATATTGCATTTGAATTATTGCAACTGACTATTATATTAAGACATTACAAACCACCAAATGTTAATCATTTAAGCAATTTTACATTTTCAGGTTTTCAAGTGTGCTTTGACATATTCCTCCAGGATTTAGTGGTCATCAGTGGTATATAGTGGTAACCGAAGTTTTACTTCTTCCCACTAATAAAAAGTCAGACCAAACAGATATGTCCATTACCCATATATAAAAATGCATTGGACCACTTGTCTATACTCTGGCAAGTATATTCTTAGTATTTAACCAAAGTTGACAAAGATTTATTTTCAGTAATCCTTATAGCAGATGACACAATGGTGCTTCTAATTAACAAAGCTACACAAAATGTTCCCCCAATGTTCCAATTTGATTATTTTATCATACAATTCAATCATTTGTTCATCCAAAGACCTTTATAATGCCTCTTAATGAAATTATCTTCAGCAGATGAAAACTCTAATGGCGGACAGCTACTTCTCATTCAGGGCTGTTTATGCTAATGAGGGGGAGATTGTCACTAATGGGTGAGGCTTTCCCCCTCTGATGACATGACGAAGGGAAAATATCAATCAAGGTGTTACTGCAGACTGTTTTCATCAAGTGTGATTATTAAAAAAATAGAATTAATTCAGTTTTACCATTAGAGTCTGGCTATATTCACACACTGTTGTCACACAACTGTTTAACCCCCTTTAAAGGTGATTTTTGCATAATAGGTCCCCTTTAAACCTAGGAAACATTCTATTTATTAAAAAAACAAACTATACTAACTAAGAATGGAGACTGTTCTGGAAATATTAAAGGTACAAGAAAAAGAAACTGTGTAAAATGTCCCAGGTATGGCCACTGTCATTTGGAATCATTTGGAGAGCGAGTCTGTCTGTTTGAGCGAGCACATCGTTAGCTGAAGGAGCCATACTATCAACTACCGCATACCCGTAAATACACAATCATGACACTCACCTCGTTTTGATATCATTGCAAAGCTAACTTTTGAACATGTCTTGGCATAATACAGAACTAGTTCGGTTTAAATCCCACTTGTTTAAAGAAGAGTTTATGACGTGTACTTTAGCTAGCCACCAGGGGGTACTCAAAATGTTTTATCTTCACTATTCAAGATATGTAAGGCACACTTAAAGGAACGCTCCACTTTTCTGTAAATATTTTACAAGTCCCCTAAAGTTGAAACATTTAGGATGGATCTGAAACTGCCCCAATATACTATATAATGCACTATACTGGATGTTGACCATTTTGTTGACCAACTTAATAAGCAACTTTTTACCCACAACCACAAATTTGACTGTACATCCACATTTTATTCAAAAGGCCCCATCCCTTTCCCCTAATCCCCTTTATATACCCTATGCAGCAGGGGTCAACCCACTCCTAGAGGGCCGGTGTCATGCAGATTTTAGCTTCAAAATCAATCACAACTAACAAGCTAATCAGGGTTTTACTAGGGGTGCGTTTCAATTAGCTCCCTTGTTCACTAGACAGTGCACTCATCAAGGAGTCAGGCATTTTAAATTCTTCAAGGGCACTAAATTGTTCGCACCCTGAAAATTCTCACAATGCACTGTGCATCGATGCACATTATGCTCTCATAATGGAAGTTTGGAAGCGTGAAACATAACTTGTGAACCAAATCATCAAACAGAATTTGCTATTTATTATTATTTAACACATAAAAACAATTCAGCAAACATTTATAAATGTTTAATGGTTGAAATATTCCTAGTTAATGAAACAATTGAATTATTTAGCTATAATGTACTTTTAAAAACTTATTAAAAATTATTTATTCATTCATTTTCATTTCGGCTTAGTCCCTTTATTAATCTGGGGTCGCCACAGCGGAATGAACGCCAACTTATCCAGCATATGTTTCACGCAGCGGATGCCCTTCCAGCTGCAACCCATCACTGGGAAACATCCATACACACACACAGACTATTTAGCTTACCCAATTTACCTATAGCGCATGTTTTTGGACTTGTGGGGGAAACCGGAGCACCCAGAGGAAACCCAGGCCAACACGGGCCAAACTCCACACAGAAATGCCAACTGATCCATCCGAGGCTCAGACCAGCGACTTGCTGTGAGGCGATCGTGCTACCCACTGCGCCATTGAGACGCCCTTGTAAAAATTATTCATTCATTCATTTTCTTTTTGGCTTAGTCCCTTTATTAATCTGGGGTCGCCACAGTGGAATGAACCGCCAACTTATTCAGCATATGTTTTATGCAGCGGATGCCCTTCCAGCTGCAACCCATCACTGGGAAACATCCATACACACTCATTCACACACATACACTACGGACAATTTAGCTTACCCAATTCACCTATACCGCATGTCTTTGGACTTGTGGGGGAAACCAGAGCACCCGGAGGAAACCCACGCAAACATGGGGAGAACATGCAAACTCCACACAGAAATGCCAACTGACCCAGCCGAAGCTTGAACCAGAGACCTTCTTGCTGTGAGGCGATTGTGCTACCCACTGCGCCACCGCGTCGCCCTTGTAAAAATTAATTTAGGAAAAAATATTAGTTTTACTTTTGTTTATAAATTCCAATTTTGATGATGTACAATGAGGATGTTCTCATGTCACACTCAGTGTCCAAGTGTGTAATAAACCAAGCTCATCACTGTCCTTACCAGAGGCTGATTTCTACTGATTGACGACCTAAGAAGTTAGAGAGCTGATTGAGACATACCCTATGTATACTTGAAACCTCCAGGCCGGTGTGTTGAGGCAAGTTGGAGCTAAACTATACAGGACACTGACCCTCCAGGACCAAGTTTGGTGACCCCAGCTCTGGAGTGACAGTTTTGAATGGATTAGGGCATAGTGATGAGCCCGAAATGTCAATCAGTTTATATATTGCCTTCAATTTGAAGGGCCCTTAAAAGTGAGCAGTTTTGAGCACTTCAGTTTGGAACTACATTTCAACATGGCGGCCATGATTGTTTTCACTCCAAAGTGTCCTTCGGAGGGTGAACTTTGGGTGAATGCCAATGTACACTCAAAAAGGATGCAATAATAAAGCAAAAGAACAACAAATGTGACACATAAATTTTGCTACCCAAAAAGAACCTACAGAGAACATTTCCAGAAAGTTCTAATTTAGTTCCCAAAAATGATAAAATGGTAAGCAACCGTAAACCATATGGTAATGGAGCATACTGTTTTGGCTGGTTTCTTATTTCCTACATTTTCTTCAGTTTAACTTGAAAGGTTTTGTGCTAAAGCATAAAGGATTGACCACTAAAACGAGATTCTGATATGTAGGCTTAAAAGTGTGGGGGTTTTTTCCCTCGCCAATATTTTCCGTGATATGCCTAAAGTTGTATAGATTATTCCATGTGTTATCAAAATAAGTTAGGCCTACAGCCCCTTTTAGACAAGTAGGTTACGCTTTGTACTGGTGCAGAGCGCATGTCGCTCTCTAGCGCTCATTGTCGTTGTGGTCAATGCAGTAATTACATGAAAATAGATCTGGGAAGAGCACAGCTGTCACAAGCGTGCGGGACTACATATTACAAGCTTATAGCTGCCTACGAATCTCATCTGTTCGCCAGGTATGATCATAATATTTAGGTAATAATATAAAAGAACCCACAGTCGTACGAAAATAATCCATATTAACGTGGTTTACGTGTAAACCCGTGTGTTTAAAGACCTGCTGGTTTTGTTAGTGTTTAGCATGCTAACGTTAGCTGGCTAACCATATGGTCTTAACGAAGCTCAGTAACGTTATCTTCGCGCGCGCTAAGCTACAAGAACTCTTAAGGTATCGGACGATTTCTATTAGACATGGATTTTCAGCATCTGGATGTTATTTTAAATTCTGAATTCTCGACATATATCGATGTGTAATTTGAAATGGTGCTAACAGGAGAGCTATTGGGCTACCGAGCATTGACAGCTAGCTCAATAAAGCTAATATTAAACGGTAAGACTCGACCAATGCATCACGAACATACAATTAATAACTTTGAAAATGTTAAATACATGTTTAAAATATGTTTGATATTTATTTTATTTTGTAATATGATTATGAAACTCACCGAGTTTTGTATTCACTGTATTCGGTTATCACTATATAAAGCAACAACAACAGCTGCCTGCCTTTGTTATTATATTAAACTAAGCCAAAGCAAAACATGATGTACACAGTTAGTAAAATAGTATATACTGTAAATGTTTCATGCCGTGCTGGTGGACCTTTATCAAACAACATTTTTATTAGCACCATAAATGATGTGGAATTTGGTTTGCTGCAAGATAACATGCACACAAACGCAGTTATATTGATGTTGCTTATCAGTTAATGTTTTTTGTTTGTTTTGTATAGCAGGGTATGTAGATCCACTGACTTGTGACTCGTGTGTGTTGTTGACGTCAGTTTGTCCTCAATCCAACAGAATGGCTCGTGGACACCAGAAAATCCAGTCTCAGCAGAAAAACGCCAAGAAGCAGGCAGAGATCAAGAAATCCAAAGGCCATGACCAGAAGACCGCGGCAAAAGCGGCACTGGTGTTCACATGTGCTGTCTGCAGGGTCAGTGGCAATTATAGCTGGTTATTTTTACCACAACAGATCATCCAGGACGTTCCTTACAACTGAGTTTTGGTGCCAACTTTTTAAACTTATTGAATTAAATGCTTTTTAGACATTGACTGAACAAAGTTAAAGGGAAGAACCCATGTTTGCACTTTATATGATGTAAGGATAAAGCTGATTTTATGTAAGGGTGTGTGTGAGATGAATGTTGGGAAACTTTGTTCTCAAGCTAGAACTTGTTTCTGACAATGAAAGTTATTCACTGATGGTAACAAATCAGGCTTGTCGGCACACCTTCCGCCAATTACAGTAACTTCGAGTCATGCATAAGCATTACACAGCTTTATGTTACAGTCAAATAGTGTTTGCAGTCACAATCCATTTTACCTTCATTTTTTTTTTGGATTGTGTGACATATGGGTCAAAGATGATAAACTGCATCAAACTGATTAAAATTTAATAGATTTTTTTAACCTGCACATTAGGAAGTATCGTGTTTAATTTTTCTGATGAAAAAGTATACATTTATTGCTTTTTTTTTAAAGATTGATTTACAGAAGACTACTATTTAAATGTTATTAAGTGTAATTTTTTTTTGATATACCAAAATCTTCTTGGGCATATTTAAGTTTGATGACACATACTATTGCTTATTAGTATACTTCAAATAAATACTAATTTTATATATTTATACCCTCACTATACTTAAGACCACTAGGTTTCACTAATTTCTCAGCAAATCTTTTACTCTGGGCACTTGTTTTTTTGTTGTTGTTTTTTTTTCTAATA
>CAIGQW010000415.1:576191-594653 GCA_903798125.1 Danio choprae | reverse complement strand
TAGGCTGCATTTTGATCTATTAGGCTGCATTTTGATCTTCTATTAGGCTGCATTTTGGTTCATTCTATTGGTCTTACACATTCATGTGGTGTGAATAGGCAAGTTGTGTCTCACAAGTTCTGCAGTGTGACCGTGGCTTTAGTTAGAAAAGAAGCCACATAAAATGCAACCAATCAGATGCAAGCACTAAAATTTTTAAAAAATGATATATGACTATACTCTTTAAAATAGCTAATATGTTTTAATAATCATTGTAATTCAGTGAGGCATATAAATTCCACAATACAACTATAACAATAATTTAAAATACCGGAAGAATATCATTAGAACTTTTTTTAAGCTGTGAACTATATTCATAATGCTTTGGATTCATATTGAACATTATAATTATTCTTGCAGTTATTATTCTTTGAAGAGATGTTTCTTTAATGTGTGAAAATAAGGTTTTATTTCTTGCATTAAGCATCATACATTTATGTTATGTGTATTATTGTTGAGTTAAAATAATGATTTATTAAAATAATTTTGAGCTAATATAATTTTTTTATAAATATCATATGTATAATTTGTATTATTATTATCATTTGTAAATGTCTGAATATTCTCAAAGTGGAAAAGCAGTTATTTTAGTTATATTACTTCACAATGAATGGCATTTGTTGCAAGTGGAAGTTCGTTTTCACTATAAATTGATGTTTTGCACCTTTAGTAATGTCGGTGATGTAACAAAGGCGATCAGACCTTTATGCAAATTAGCAGTTAAACCTTGTGGCTACAGTCAATAGAATTTAAATAATGGAGGTATTTCTCTACATTTAAGTCAGATCAAATGAGAAATAAACATCTCTTACCTCTTGTAGTTCAATGTTGATTACATATTCAGAATGATGTTATGTTTTTACCTAGGTTTTTATATAATTATTTTTTAGGGGTTTTTCACCTTTTATTGGGATAGGATAGTGGAGGACAGACAGGAAAGCATTGGGAGCAGAGAGAGGGGAAGGATCGGCATAGGATCTCGAGCCGGGAATCGAACTCGGGTCGCCATGAGCACCATGGTGCTATATGTCGGCACACTTAACCACTAGGCTATTGGCGCCGACATTTTTACCTAGGTTTTAATGTCAAGTCATCATTTTCAACTGTATGGTACCAGTAATTATAAGCATATTTATACTTGATCATTCAGTCCTAAATTGTATTTCTCCTATAGAACCAAGCAGCCATGGACAAGAGCCAACACGTGCAGAGGGCCAAACTGGCAGAGCAGGCCGAACGCTATGATGACATGGCCGACTCCATGAAGAAAGTGACTGAACTGGGAGAGGAACTGACCGATGAGGAGAGAAACCTGCTCTCTGTGGCCTACAAGAATGTGGTGGGAGCTCGCCGGTCCGCCTGGAGGGTGGTGTCCAGCATCGAGCAGAAGACCGAAGGCAGTGACAAACAGCAGATGGCTAAAGAGTACCGTGAGAAGATCGAAACCGAGCTGAAGGCCATCTGCAAAGACGTTCTGGTGAGCTTTGTAAAGGAAACAGCCAATGATAGGGATCATAACTGCTACAGAGCCTGACATTTTAAATGGGGTATTGCAAATAATGTCAGCACGGTGTTTGATTTTGGTATTAAGCAGAACTAGGCTTGAGGATAAACAACTGGGGACAGATTAACAGAGCTTCCTGTGGAATCAATTTCTTCTTTAAAATTGTCATATTTGTGGTCTACGGTGGGTTATTCGTTGAGTTGATCAGCAAAACTGCATCCAGAATCTAATGTGTTTATCTGTGATAAAAACTCAGAATGATACACAATTGGGTTTAAATGAATAAATGAACAGTAGTTGAAGCTTTTTTCAAACTTTATTTCTAAGAAATAATGATTGAGGAAAAAACATTGAAATTTAAGAAATGCGTTCAATTGTAACAGTAATTGTCCGTTGTGCAGCACCAAGTTTGCCTAAGAAATGATTTAATTTTCAGTTGATTTAAAGGACAAACAAAAAAAAAAGTTTTCATTAATTTAGTTGCACAAATAGGTCTTTTAATAATTTCAATGTTATAAAATGTAAAAAAAATAATAATAATCTATTGAGAATAAAACCGAAAACAATTAATTTGCTAATAAAAAATGGATGGAATTCGAGAAAATTTCACATTTCATAGGGTCACAGGGTTTCTGTTCTACATTTAAGATCATTACAACCAATTAGACATGCTTTTAGAGTTCTACATTTTTATAAGATGCATTAAAATGTAGTCTAGAAAAATTATAATGAACATTTGAAAAATATAAAATCACTATTAGAAAAATTGTTTTACTCAAATGTTATTAACTTTTATCAATTTCAAAAATGTCTACTATCTTAAGAAGATTTTAATTAACCTGGCTTTGATTTCTTAAACCCTATCCATTGTAAATTATTGTCTGAGGTCTTCAGCCTGTCATTGGTCACTGGTTTTGCCCAAACTGCAACCAGATAAGAAAAATAATGGCAGCTTTTGTTTGAACGGTCACCAAATCACCTCTTCCACTAGAGTGGTCCTGGACACATCCACAGAAAGTGAGACTTGTGCAACTGTATAAGGCTTTAATGAATCAAACAGGACCATGGCCTCTCTGGGTATTGGGCCGTTTTAGTTGGACTGCTGCCTAGGGCGTCTTAAACGGTGGCACATGGAATGTTATGTTTTGCCTTTATGACATTCCTTTCATTTTCCAGATGTTATTTAGACTGCATCCGCAAGAATGTGCTGTTTAATTTGGCATTAGAAGCATAATGGGTTGAAGTTGGCTTCTTCAATGAACAACCTGCTGCTAGATGTTACATCTTACATGCTCTGAAAAGCTTTACATCTCTGATTCTGTTAAACCTATCAAACCCTAGTAGATAATGAGATGAAGTGCCATGTTAAATTCTGCAGGTGTGAGGTTTTTGCGCTTTTGCTGCTGGCCCTGATGTTCATTGGAAAATTATGTTGGCCAGAAAGAATGATCTAAAATGATGATTCACATCAAGAATAGCCTGGAAAAAAAAGTGATTTTGCTAAAAGTGTGAAAACACCATTTGGGATGAGTGGCGCTGAAAGTACTGTGGTGATTCACCATCTGCAAAGAAGATATATAATTTAGTAGATTTGTAAACAGCCATAAAACAAGGACAAAGGACAAGTGTAAAGGTAAAGCTGTAAGTAAATGTTTATGTACCAGTTTGAAAATACATGAAGTTTCTGTGAAAATTCTTACAATAATACCAATGCAATACAGAGGAATGCAGAGGAAAGCTGCATGAGGAAGTGTAAATGATAAAGTGCAAATTAATTTACCATTTAATTAAATTAATTAAATTTACCAATACACTTCAGATTTCCAATCATGGCTTTCGAGTAACTATGAAGTTTGATGCATTTCCATAAGAAATGGTTAAAAAAAAAAACATTGGGTAGAAAGTGTGGGCACCCTTCATCCTCATAGGACTGCTGTTTTACAAGCTCAGTGTTACATTATTACTATTTTACTGTGACGTACTACTGATATGTAATATAGTTTGTAGCATCTCTCTGACCTGTTTTCCAGTTTTCTTCAATGCTTGATCAGTGAAAACTATTGTCGTACGTTTTGGTTCTGACACATTGTTTTCAGTTTGGTCTCGGCTACATCATTTTCTTTTAACTAAGGATGTTCTCATGTCAAATGATAACAAAATACTAGGCTTCAGAGGTCTTTTATAAATGTGACCTGGTTTCTGAGCTGACTCATTTTGAACCGGTTCATACTTGGTATTCAGTCCATTATGTTTTTGACTTTGCTGCTGGAAAAGTAGACCATTAGAAAGGTCACCGTCTTGTATGGTGGATTCACGTTTATGTGTTTTTTATCCACAGCATCTGCTGGACAAGTTTCTGATCCGCAGCACATCTCCAGCAGAGAGCCAGGTATTCTACCTGAAGATGAAGGGAGACTATTACCGCTACCTGGCAGAGGTTGCTACAGGAGACGAGAAAACCAGTGAGTTTCACAGACACTGATTATATAAGATGCACGTTTGCCTTTCTTCAATGTCACGTATTATGATTTGAGAAACCGTTCTGGTTTTTAAATGTTGAAATGGTCTTTGATGTTCAGCATGGCGTCTTTGAGTTTGAGACTTTGCCAACTTATCTATGACTTTTTGCCAGCTGTGCAGCCACACCTCCATCACACACACACATGTAGTTTTTTTGGTTTTCATAGGTGCATGTCTTTACTTGTGCTTCCACACCCTTAATGGCTGATTTTTTTAGGGAATGTTGTACAAAATGTTTTTTTTCCAAAAATGAAATGGTTTATGGTATTTTGAAACCGCATCTTTTTTTTAATTAAATATGTTAATGCTTATTTTTTAAGGTGTATCATCAAGAGCCATGCCTTTCTGTCTTAAAGGGATCGTTCAACCAAAAAAGTAGTGATGGGTCATTCTTGAATGATTCATTCATTTTTGAACATCTTGTGTGACTTGAGAAAGATGAGTCCTCTCAGGGAGTGATTCATTCATTCGCACATGCGCACATTTATCTATATCTATTTATTATCCATTTATCCATCCTCTATTGGGTTTGAGTCGATCGTTCGTCATGTGAAAGACAGAAGCCAATCATATACAATCAGAGCCGGAAAAAGATTTGATCCGTTCATTTCTTGGGTCCTCGGTTTTGAGTCATCTCTTTACTTGCCGTCACATGATGAACAAGCGACTCAAAAACCCCAAGACTGTGTGCATTGGTTAAGCTCATATGGGACTGTGAGTGTCACATAGACAAATGACTCAAATTTGAAGACATGTCAGAGGAGGTGAGCTGAGCTAATTATAGACAAAAGACCACCTAAACAATGAATGATTATTATCTCTTTCTTATAGCATTATTGTTATGACTTGTTTGTAGAGTGATCAGTGTTTGAGCTAGTTGTAGTAGTGTTTGGAAGCAACTCATAACATTTTAATAATATTTTGACAAATTGAACGAAATGACTCGATGAACGAGACTCAAAGGTCCAAGTCAGTAAAATGACTCAAACTTCTCATCACTACAAAAAAGAAAAATCTGCTATTACCCGACCTCATGTCCTTCCAAACCAGCAAAACTTTCATTCATCTTCCGAAATGAAAATTGCAATATTTTGGATGAAATCTGAGAGCTCTCTGACCCTCCACCGACAGCAAACTTCATGAAACTTTCGAAGCACAGAAAGGTATCAGAAATATGGTCAAAGCAATCCATGTGTCATCAGTGGTTCAACTGTTAGTTTAGTAAGCACAAAGAACAAAAAAAAATTACTTCATTCAACAGTTTCTTCTCTTCAGCATCCGTTCAGGACATATGTTCACAAGAGCACTATTTGCTTTGTTGCTGATGAAACTGTTGAATAAAGTCATGATTTTTTGATTTTTGTGTGCACAAGTATTCTCGTAGCTTCCTAAAATTTCTATTGAACCACTGATGACACATGGACAGTTTTGGACCATTTTCTTGCTCCCTTTTTTGGTCTTTGGAAGTTGCAGGAACCTTGCAGTCTGTAGAGCTATTGGATGTCATTTAAAATATCTTAATTTGTGTTCCATAGATGAATGAAGGTCTTACTGGTTTGGAAGGACATGGGGGGTGAGTAATTAATGACAGAATTAAAGTTTTGGGGAGAACTATTCATTAAAAAGGATTTTATTATGCTCCTTTTTTCGAAATATAATTAAAGTCTTAGATTTGTCAAGAATTTTCAGCTCCAAATACTTTTGCCGAAATGTTATTATACCAAAAGCACACAAAAACACGCAAGTTGAATAATGTTTAAGTATGTGAATGTAAACAGTTGTGGAAGAAATCGCATATCTATCAGTATATTAGATCTGTTAGACAGTCTATCTAGGATTTTGCAAGTCCAGTGGTTCTTGAGTTTAAAAAAATACAAAATAAATGATGCTGAAGATTGTGTATTTTCAGAGCAAAACTAAGAAGCAAATAATGCTGTAAGAAAATCATTTTAAAATTAAAATAATAAAAAAATTCTCTGCAAAACTGGAGGAACTGGTTTTACATGGTGACAACACATTACTACAGCGTAACTCAAGCAAACATCTCCCCTTGGGCATTTCTAAAGTGTTTATTTAAATTGCATTGTACATGTCTGGGAAAAATCTACAAATCTAAGTGTCTGAGGGTGAAACAACGTTGTAGAGCAACATTACCCACTAAAGAAAGTTGTGTGAAAAGCATAATAGAATTAGTTCACCTTAAAATGAAGAGTCATTTACTGAACACACAAGACTTTGGTTAAGATTTAAACCAGCTTCATGAAATGCATCCATGATAAACAATCATTTTAATCCGAGCCTTGTGAAGAGATGCAATTGCTTAATATTATGAACACATTTCAAAAAGATTCATCAAGGGACATTCAACCATAGAGCAGATCATGTGTGAAGCTCAAACATGGGACAGAAACCTCTCAGATTTCATTATAAGTATCTTCAGTTTTGTTTAGAAAATTAACCAAACGCTTGTGTGTTTGGAACAACATGAACGTGAGTAATAGACAGAATTTTCACTGGCAAATCCTGTCCAGTTTGACAGCCCACTAGGTTTTGAAACGGGCCATAATGTTCACATAAGTAGTGTTACATAACTGCCAGTATTACTCTTGAAGTGGCTTTAATATCTTGTTTTACTCAGTTGTTTGTCCTTGAGCGAATATACTGGCTCTGCTCCAAACGCTCTAGCTGCCTACCTTGAGGCTTCACATGCACGCCAGCAAGAGGACTGTTGCAGGCCATGTGCAGCCAAATTGTGCTGCTTATACCTTGTTTTAGCCAACACATTTCATGGATAATGCAATCTCATAATGCATCCCTGTAAGCTAAGTCTTGGGAAGTCTCATTATAAACTTTAAAATACATTACACTTTAAGTACAATTCTTGCTATTAACAAACCATAAACTGTTAGCTCTAAACTACTAATTTACGGCTTATTAAATGTCCTGTGAAATTAAAGTAATGCTTTTTAGATGTTATTGTATGTTAGTCTTAAGGATTTCTATAAGCTTGTGCGCTCCAAAACAGTGACAATATTTGCACTTGAAAGATATAAACATTCAAAGCCTTCAAAAAAAAAAAACTAAATGGATCAATGATTTGTGTTAACTTCAGTTTCTCATCTAATCTTCTGACCAACCAAGTGCTCTCTAGTGTCTGGAATGTCCTGCCCCCTTTAAAACGCTTCTCATTTGCTTTTTGTTTGATGCGCTTGAGTTCAACCACTCTCACTGTGAGCAAAAAATAATAATTATTGGCTGTTTTGGATAAAGGGGAGAAGCTACTATATGTCCCGCCCTGTCTTCATGTTTCTGTTGAGATTACGTCAAATTTCGAATAAAAAAATGCCCATTCCAAAGCACTTTGCAGGACCTTTAATAGTTAGTAAGGTAGTCATTGGGTTTAGGTGTTGGGTAGGATTAGGAATGTCAGATAAGTTCATAAGTACTAATAAACAGCCAATATCTTATTAATAGGCAGGTTATAAGCTTGTAGTTAATATTGGTCCTTAAACTGAGATGTTACCTACTTTAGAATACCTCAGAATCACAATTTTGCTTCATATAAAAAAGAAAAAAAAAGAAAAACTTGCTTTACTAGGCCACTAAATTGCCATTTTACATATAAATGAACAGCCAAATTGCATAAAAACTGACAGGGGTGTGGAAGTGAGTGAGAGGTTTCCCAAAACCATCACCTGACGGGGTTTGATGCTTTTGAACTCAAGAGGTCAATCAATTTAACCATCTTAATAGAGTTCGAAATCAAATGAAGTAGCCACAGACTCTGAGTTTATTAATTATATATCTGGAAATGAAGGCTGGAGGATGGAGGTTTAGATCTGAAGGTCTCGTGTCCTAGTTCATAAAGCTCTGGAGACACAAGCTGCTTGCAGATTAATTTGAGAACGTCCACTATGACGTTTTATGCCTCCTGTGCCTTGAACCCACACGTAATATCCTCGCTGTAGCTAATGTATCTACTTTGTATGTTAGAGGTATATGTTTGTGAATTAGACAAGAATTAGTGGAGGAACATTGAAAATGCAATGTCTTGTATTGTTATATTGTTATTTTAAAGAGTTTGGAGTTTTAAAGAGATGCATTTGGTTTTAAAGCGATAGTTCACCCAAAAATGAAAATTCTGACATTTACTCAACCTTAACATGTTTTTTATTTTGGTTCTGTTCAGAGGATATTTTGAAGAATCTGTGACATCCATGGTATTTGTTTTTCCTACCATTTAACTCAAAATATCTTCTGTGTTGAGCTGAACCAAAAAAAGCTCAAACTGGTTTGGATCAAGTCAAAGGTAAATAAATGATGGCAGAATTAAAATTTTTGGATGAACTGTCCATTTAAGCCTCAAATAGTTTAACATTTCAGAATGCATATTTTAGGCATCCTTACAGTATCAGTTCACTTAAGTATTGTGTTCTGTTCATTAAATCATTTTAAACAGATCTTAATTTTAGCTTCAGAATGTTTTTTTTTTGTTCATAGTACAGACTTGTGCTTGTGATATAGGTCTCAGATTTCAGTCACAATGGTCTTAAAGTGTTGGTGAGACCTCCAGAAACTCTTTATCTTTTTTTGAACAGTTCAATCCTCTTCTCGTTTCACATGCTGACATCTCTGCTGCAGATTGAGAAGCGCCACCTCTCCAGTGCTTTTGCAAATGGTTGCAGAAAACACTGCAGAGCATAGTTCAGACCATCCTGCTCCACCGTTTTTTATTTCATTAATGAGGCTAATGAGTGATTTCCCTCCACGTGTGGTCTTTGCCTGATTCTGTGCATGGAAGTAATAATTCAGCCTTTCCGATAGATGCATAAGGTTATTAGGGCTGCCTCTTCTCCCTGCAGGGTTTGATGAATTTTTAAGAGCCTGGTGTGTTTCTATGGCAGCACAGGAGCGAATGATCTGACTGGAGCTGCCATCTGTGGGAACGACAGGACCGGAGCTCTACAGCATATCCTAGATCAGTCTGTGTTTACGCAATATTATACTTAAGCTGCAGGTTTTTTCTCGATTCTTACAAGAGAGGAAAGAATATCACTGGTCTGTTTGAGCTGAAGCAGTCGCTGACCTACTACTGTCAGTGTGATGGGTTGTGTGATCATCGCCATGGCAACAGCATCTGGCTTATGCGTGTTGTCCAGCTGGGTGTCGGCAGTAGGCAGAAGCTCCTGCGGGTGCGTTTAATATATGCACCGTTTGTCCACTGTGTCCTCGAGCTCTCCAAGTGAACAATTACTATTGCTCATCAGGCACAAAGTGTGAAACGCTCGTTACAGATCTGCCTGTCTTTTTCAAATATTTATGAATTTCTCTCCAAGCGTGGATCAATACAGGCAACCGCTAGCTCTTCGTACACAAAGATATTGACTTACTAAGAGCTGTTCAGTGTGTGGAAGAGAAAACAATGGTCTTATTTTTAGCAGTTTGAGGAGAAAAATAAAACGTATACATGTTTCCCTTTACAGTAAATGTAATTTGGCACCGATTCACCCTGAAAAATACAAGGATAAACATTTAATTATTATAAAACCCATATGTATTTTAGTTTATTAACTATTTAGATATGGTACCGGTCACATAAATCCCTTCTTGCAAATTTTGATCGATGACTTAAAATGCTGTGTTTGTGTTTTGATTTCTTAAAATAGATTCACAAAAATGAATCTTCATTGTGGATGTTGAAACATCCTTTTTATTTGTTTTACAAATGAGGCATAATAATAACAACGTAAAAAGCACATTCAAATCCCTGTGCGATTCCTCACGTTTACATTTAGGCAGCAATATTAGTTTATTGTAAATATTTTATATGCATCTCATTTAAAGGTTTGGTATCAGTCGGTGCTCACCATGGTTATTTTAGCTAAAACGGTTACATTTTGAAATTGTATTGCAATTTAAAATCATGCTTTTTATATTTTAAAATATGTACATTTATACCTGTGATCTGAACGTGGAATTTTCTAGTCAACAGTGTCACGAGAGCCATCAATAAGCACATTTCTCGCAGGAGGTTTTGTTAAATAGAATGTCAAGTGGAACAACATTTATTTTACAGTTTTGGAAAAATTAGAAATGTCCTTAGCTGTTTTGTTCCGTATGATCCATCCTTACTGAATGCAAAACGCAACGAGGACTGCTTGTGTATTTTGTTGGTCTTAATCTGTTCTCTGTTAAACTGTTCAATGCGTGTTGCCTAAATAATGTTTTGTATTTTATATACAGATATCATCCAGAAGTCTCAGGAAGGTTACCAGGCCGCCTTTGACATCAGCAAAGACAACATGCAGCCCACTCATCCCATCCGCCTGGGCCTGGCTCTCAATTTCTCAGTCTTTTACTATGAGATCCTGAACTCTCCAGAGCAGGCCTGTGATCTGGCCAAGAAGGTAAGAATGTGTACTCATACATGTATGCAGTACACATAAAAATGCCTTATAGGATTTGTTTTGGTGAAATGTAATACTTAATGTTTGTTTATTTGTGTGTCTTTTTCTATGTAGGCATTTGATGATGCAATTGCTGAGCTGGACCAGTTAACTGAAGATTCGTATAAAGACAGCACACTCATCATGCAGCTACTTAGAGACAATCTGACAGTGAGTTCTTGTTTTCAATTTCTTGTAACCCAGAACTAACTTGGTATGCATTTATGAATGAGTAGAATAAAGCAAGGGTTTGCATGAGTTGAAATAAACATCACAGATTGATGCGGCGTGCAAACACATTGATGAATGATTTTGGTTGAGTCCCTGATATACTCAGTTCTTGTGTCCATTTTTTTAGTGGTAAAAAAGACATTTGAAATAGCTGTTCAGGGGTATGCTGATGGGGAACATCTTGCAACATCTTGCTTCATTCTCAAAAATAAAAAAACACCAAAAAATGACAACAGTAAGAACATAGCAGGTTTTATTCAGGTATTGATCATTCATCATTCAAGCATCTGATAAATGTGGATATGTTTGCACAAGCTCTGCAATTCAGAGCTCCAGTCAAGTCATATCTTGTCACATTTGTTTATATATGCATTTATTTATGTGTGGTTTTCTTTTTTTTAACAATAGTTTGCTTTAACACCACATTTTATGATTATTACTGTTGCTTGTTTTAGAGTAAACTAGAAAGCTTAGTTTAGAGTTATGTCAACATTTTATTTTACCGTAAAGTAGATTTCCAGTATGCTTAAGGGTAAGAACTGAACAAAGCAAATGAACTGGAGAAGATCTCCGTCAAACAAGGCAGAGCCTCAATGACACAACCAGTATTGCATAATCACCACAGACCAATGGTAGCTTGAAGGTGTTTGTGCGCAGAGCATAATTTCCTGAAAAGTGCTTTAACATGCCTTTTCAAACTCTTTAATGAAACAACCTCCAAATAGACTTTATAATAAACTGCATTTTATCATTTAAAATGATCAACTGTAATTCTAAGTTACAGCTGAGAAAGTTACATTTTCTTAGTTTTCACCAAATAAGATATAAAACCCTGAACTTGGTACCTGAATTGGTACTTTTAAAAAGGACACTCAAACAATATTGGATGAAATTAAATAACAGCTCTTATCTTTAAAAATAAGCCTTTAAATTGAACAGTATATTAACTTTAAAGCATACATACTAATATTTCATAAAAATATACAAATTTAATTTACAAATTCATACTAGCCTAAGCCACCTCATCCAACTACAATAATTTAACACTAAATAACTAATAATTTAGTGACTAATAATTTTGCTAATAACAGCAAAGTGTTTTGTATTCTTGGTATGTGACAATCTGGCTCCAAATTTCATCAATTCTTTTGCAGAAATAGACTTTATTTGCCTTTTCTGACAACAAAAACCTCCCTCTTTATTTGCTGCATGGCTTGACCTTACATGAGATCTTTTTTTTTATGTAAGAAATGTCACGCCATATGTGTGTATTTATTTATAAAAGGAAAGTATGAACATCAACATATACCCTGTGTGTGTATTTGTTTATAATAGGTTAGTATGAACATCAACATGTGATGCATTTTAATGAGATAATGATGCATGAGATCATTTGAATTGGAGTACACAGTACATATCACTATAAATAGTACAACTTGACAGAAAAGGTCACACCTGAGGCCATACTTTTTAAGTCACAGTCTATTGAGCCAAAACGTGCTGTATCTGCATTTTTATTAAAGTCTTTATCGATTAAAATCTCTCTGTACTCATCTAATCTAAAATTTTTTATTGCCAGCTTCAGTAGTGCTGTTATTGTGGTTCCATCTATCCATTTCTTTCCTGACTGTAAAACAAACAACCCAGTTCAGCATCCTGTGGAAGTAGTGTAAGAACTATTTAAAGCACATGTGTGAGCTGCTCATATTTCATTACCAACCCAACACAAATTTTGATGGTTATACAAGTAAAACGTTATTCAAACAAGAACAAATGTAGGGAGTCCATGTGAAATTGGTCAGATGATTGACTTTCCTCTTAGTGGATCTCATGATTGACCAGTTGATCCCACCCTCATGCTCTTAAACGTCCTCAGAGAAGAGAAGTTAAACCCTATTTATACTTCTCCTTGGAGCCATGCGATGTGCCACAGCCTGCATTGAGCGTACCCTCTGAAATGCTAGTAGGCAGTGGGGTTACTATCAAACAGTAGAATACACATGACATGTTCCTCGTATAATTTTGAATGGGGAAAAGTGTAACAGTCAATATGGCGAATGAATCCCCACCTTCTAGTACGTTATCAACTATTCTCCGGGGAGGGGCTCGGACCAGACATGAGTTTTTGCAGATTTTGTGTGATTCAAACGTTTAGAAATTAAACAAATTTTCTTTAATTTTATTGGTGATTCCTATTATGACATTTAATCGTAAAATTGGCTAGCAATTTTGGAGGATTTGATGTTTCCCCATTCGTACAGAATGCCCGAGCATAATGCTTGAGGGGCGTTTCAAAGATGCACGTGGAGTGGGTTGACTTGCTTTAAAGAGAATTTGGTTACTATCTTCCAGTTTGTTGAGCGATGCTACTGTAACAGTATTCCAACTCGCACTGATCCAGGGAGAAAAGAGGCGGGAAGGCGGGAATCGACAAACCACTTTAATCATAAACAAACACAAAACACAAGTATCCATCAGAAGCTCCACTGCGGGACTGGATACTTGTTAAACACTGATGCCACCAGCCTCGCTCCACTTTTATGATTCTTGACCACGCTCACACTCATTACAACTACCCAGACAGCCAATCACAGATCTTGCATTCTGCATCACCACGGCATGTAGTTGTTTTAAGTGGGGCATGTTAGGGTACAGAAAGACCTACCATCAGCACTTAAGTTTGATTTGAAAAATGACTATGTAAGACTGCAACAATCAATAATATTGTCAATAATATTGTTTGTATTATCAACAATACAATCAATATTCAAAATAATTGCCTTTAACATGTATCCTGTGAATCTTTTCTTTCTGTCTTTCTCTCTCTCTTAGCTGTGGACCTCTGACAATCAGGCAGACGGTGATGACACAGAGGAGGGCCGGGAGAACTAAAGCCAACTCCACAAAGAAGCTTTTCAGTCAGCACAGCGAGAGACAACGCTGACGCTTTTACAGTTCCAGCTTCATACTCACCAGCCCGTCATTTGTGTGTGTGTTTGGATTTGAGAGTGTGAAGGAAAGACCGTGTTTGTGTACGTGTGTTTGTTTGTTGGGGGGGGGAGGCAAACCTGCAGTTTGTCTTTCAAATTTGTTAACTGTGGATTGGAGATGATGTGTGTTCATGCATGTGCTGATGCGCGTCTCCATGAAGCCAACAGTCAGTGCGTATGTGAGAGCGAGAGAGAGAGAGAGAGTGAGAGTTTGCATCCTTTTCCGAGTTCGCTAGGGGAGCATTTAGTGATGGGTTTCGTGTGGCTTAGACTGAATTCTTCATTTTCCTAAAGAATCATGGGAAACAAACCAAAAGTCAGTATGAACGAGTACTTGTGACACATTGGGCTTGTGCAAGACATTCTACTTCAGCCGTCAAGTGCGTTTTCTCATTGGTGAATATCGCATACAATCTCTCTTAGTCAAACACAGACCTAAGATCAAAAAAAAAAAACAATCAAAAAAAAAAAAAAGACTTGACACATGGCTTATACTGTACCTTTGATATAAGAGTCTTGTTACCGAAGCAGTAAGTAACGCTTTTAATGTGCTTCTCTGATTAATACTGTTTTCTATTAGAATTTTTGGTTTTGTTTTATTTGTACTACTACTACTACTACTACTTGCTAAATCTGTTTTAGTTTGTTTTTTTGTTTACTCTTTTTGATACTCGGCTAAACTGCATGTGGCTTTAGTTAATCAGGGTGACTGGAGTTGGCTGATTGGGCTGCCTGTCTTTGGATTTTCATACAGAAACACTCAGCATTATTGTTATTTGTTATGGAGGGTGGGCGGAGGGATCTGGATTTCATGTTAGTGGAATTAAAACAGATAAAACACAAACCACATGTTCTGCTCTTCTTTTTGTGTTGCGTTCTGTTTGGGGTGTTTTTCAAACCTTGCTGTGCCAGAAAGATCATGGCTTTCAATTATTAGATTAGGTTTATCCTAATGGAAATACTGGAGAAATGGGGTTTATTCACGTAAAAGAAGATTTAAAAGTATTTTTAAGTAACAACAAACAAATGTACTTTCATAAAAATGGAAAGTCAACATCATTAACTTGTTTTCAAACCATTCTTGGAAAACAAAAGTTAAGTTAGGCAGAATAACTAGCAATATTAATAATATAATTTGTTAGTCATGAGTAAAAAAATATATATATGGCAATTGGAACTGTGGTTGTTTAAATGGTTCTTTCATCCAAAAAAAAAAAAAAAAGTAATTAATTACTCGCCCTCATGTTGTTCCAATCCTCCGAAACCTTCGTTCCTTTTCGTAGCACAAGCTAAGATATTTTAGATGAAATCCAAGAGCTCTCTAATCCTCCATGGAAAGCAATGTTCCTGAGATTTTCAAAGAACCACAAATATTCCAATTCCATTGTTTTTTATTATTTTTTTATGTGGCAAAAAATTGTCAAAACAGCTTTGTTTGCCTATGCATTTCAAATCAGATCAGAGTGCTCATTTACCATACGCAATATGACGCTTGTATGACCTGTCGCAGAAAGTTTTTTTTTTTTTTTTTAGTTGAACAAAAGTGTTTTTGGAGTGTCGTATGAGTACAGTTAAACAGTTAAGTTGTGTTCAGAAAATAAACAAAGGTGGCAGGAGATTGGAACAACACGAGGGTGAGTAATTAATAACCAAATTTACATTTTTTACATTAATTAATTACACTAATGTGAGGCTAATCAGCATATTTTTACATGTAGTCTCTTAATGTACATTCAGATAAGCAAGAATTAACACATCATCTGACAAGTTTGATATTTTCATGTCCTTGTTATTTTTGAGGTTTTTAAAGGAGCCAACTGCGATCTGATTACCTCTACAGAAGGACAGCATGAGGTTCGATAAACATTCCTTTATCCTTTTAACTTCGTTTTAATTTAGAATACTGCTTTCAGAGAAAACCCTTGAGCAGTGTTGTTGGTCAAGTGCTTGTCTTCAAAGAGCAGGTTTTCTTCTCGTGGAGCAGGAAATGGGTCATATACTCTCAGTGGAAGCTGCAGTCATTTGAGTCCTGCGCCAGATTCACTGGGCCGAGGAGAGGTGACTTTCAGGACAGGTGACTGAGGTAAACGCTGACTAACTTGCATGACCTGATCTCACCGGTGCTTGCTTTCCCTGAGCAAGCTGATGAGCAAATGCCATCCTGCATCTACAGAGATAAGAGCGCTTGGAAATTGTGATTGTGTGAAAACGGATTTATATTTTCTTTAAACGTCATGACAATTACACATCTCAGTGGCTATAAATTGCTTTTTAATACTGAATTTATTCCATTTATGTATTTGTTATATTATTGATTAATATTCACATTTTTAGATTGAATATACACATTTGTACATTACAATATGTAAATATTGTAATACTTTCTGTCCTTTAAAGTGGTTCTAAATGGAATTTCTTTTGCATAAACCTTAAATAAGTGATTTCATTTATTTTACTCAAGTTTTCAGATCCTGTTCTCTCAAAATCCTTCTGCGCAATATTTATTTTTTGCTTAAAAAATGTCTACACAATTCATGTCATCCCAACACAAATAAAGTTAACAAATTTAAGTGGATCGAACATAAAACAGTTAAATTGTCTCCAAAAAATCCTCATGATTTGTGACTTTCCAGCTCATTTTAAATAAGTAGTTTGAACAAGCAGCAAAATAATTTTTTGAGTGTGTCTTGCCCTAGTAATGCTGAACCTTAACCTGTATACCTTATACATCCATTACTTTAAGCAAGTACAAGTTTATTGCGCGTACTGTCAAATTAAGTGCAACCAAATCAAATTGAGTTGCATATTTTTGGCTGAAGGTTATTTTTTTGAAACAAAAAATTATATAAATAATTTATACAAAAAAAGTCTTTGTATAATAATTTCACCTGGGGGAAATGCATAAAAGTTGTAAAAACAGTATAAGTGAGTTTAAGATTTGGCTAGAAATTACATTTTGATACAGTGTAAAAAAAATGCATGCTTCCACGCTGGATTTTTGTTAGGACAACATGAAGGAATTAAGTTAGCTTATTATTTTGTACAAATTTAATTGGATTGAACATAAAACAATGAGGCCTCACGGTGGCGCAGTGGATAGCACATTCACCTCACAGCAAGAAGGTCGCTGGTTCGAGCCTCGGCTGGGTCAGTTGGCGCTTCTGTGTGGAGTTTGCATGTTCTCCCTGTGTTGGCGTGGGTTTCCTCCGGGTGCTCCGGTGGCCCCCACAAGTTCAAAGACATGCGGTATAGGTGAATTGGGTAAGCTAAATTGTCTGTAGTGTATGAGTGTGAATAGGTGTGTATGGATGTTTCCCAGAGATGGGTTGCAGCTGGAAGGGCATCTGCTGCGTAAAACATATGCTGGATAAGTTGGCTGTGGTGACCCCAGATTAATAAAGGGACTAAGCCGAAATGAAAATGAATGAATGAATGAATGGATAAAACAATGAAGTTTTCCCCCCCTAAAAAACTTAAGAATTGGGTTGTTTCAGCTTAAATAAGTTTGAACAAACAGCAAACCCATTTTTTGAGTGTACTGGAAAAAAAATGTTTTTAACTCTGATGTCAACTGGAATATAGTAAGTTAAGTGCTCTTTGAAATGGGAATAATTCACTTTTAAAATACTGATCTAAAAGAGAAAACTATTTTTCATTATCAAAAATCAATTCTTGTTTATCTGTCCATTACATAATGCAGTGGATGAACTCCGTGTGTGTGTTTGTGTGTTATAGGGAACGCTGTGCTGATCTCAGTCTGGGTGTGTCGGTGAAGAGCCTCAGCCTCAGGCTGTGGGATGGGCTGGTGTTTCCATTGAGATGTACAACACTGCTTCTGTGGAAAAGAGAATGAGTAATCAGCAGGAAGAAACTTCTCCGAGAAATGACAAAGCGCACTGTCAGGCCAGATAATATTAAACACCATCAGTGCCTTCAGCAGTGCCCAGAATAAGAAGCTCACCATGTTTTAAAAAGACAAAGAACATGATTCAGATTCATATGGAAGGAAATTATGGACACATTTTCAAGTTAAGCTGCTGCAAACGTGCATTTATTGAAGTAAATAAATACATATTTAAGTTTTGAAGGGGCGACACTTCAGACAAAACATTTTTTTAATCACCACTTTTGAGATTTTTTTAGTTTTCCTTCTTTTGGCTTGTGTGTTTTTTCCACCCTATAAAACATTCAGAAACATTTTTGATTGTTGTTGTCAAATTTTAATTGCAAACCTTATTTTTAAAGGTTATTTTCTCAAAATGAGCTTTTCTCCTGCATTGAATCATAAAAGAATTTTAAACTTGACATATTCTTGTGCTAGAAATTAGTGCTTTTTAATTTAATAATGCATCATTTTTATTAAAACGTTTTAGAAAACTTGTAGTACAAAAAATGTTTGTCATCTTAGCATAAACAATCAACCAGGGAAGTACGGCGACAACTATTCATTTTATTTTATTTTTTTGTTCTGCCACTGGACAAGATGTATTTATTGTATATCCTTTATTTACGAGCACATACCAATTGAATATCCCTGATCCAGTCACTGACAGGTACTTTGATGTTACAAAATGAAATTGGAATTATAGGAGAACAGGTTTGTCATCAGATATGGGAGGGCTGGTATGTAATTGGTGTCATTGATGTTTCTTTTGTTCATTATTCACTGATGAGATCATAACCTCTCCAGAGGGCCCATCAGTTCCATTCTTCTCGTTATATATATATATAT
>CAIGQW010000415.1:524518-546191 GCA_903798125.1 Danio choprae | reverse complement strand
TCAGGTTTTAATTTTTTTTATTTAACTGTATGGAGGGAAGTATTTGACAAGGATAAACGTTTTATCTGACAGGTTGATGAGGCTGTGGCTGTACTCCAGGCTCACCAGGCTAAAGAAGCTGCTCAGAAAACAGTCACAAACTCTACTGGTGTGCCAAGCGTCTAAGCCAAGGTAAGATATTCTTCGTCATCTGCAATATTTTTGTTTGCGCACTTCAAATGGTCATTCTCTTTGGGCAAACTGAGGTCATGATGTCTCTGTTTTGCAGGGTTTGCAACCTTGAATCTTCACTGGGAGGGGAAAAAAGTAAACATCGAAAAAAACGAAAACACAGAAAACATCGCAAAACATCTAAAACAATATTTAAAAAAGAAACTAGAAGGAGCCAGGTCTAGAGACAAGCATTCTAGGCCTAGTTAAGGCATTTTAAAAAAGGAATCTTAAAAAAAAAAAAAGAGAAAAACGTACTTAAAAAAAAATAAAGTTCGGGGTTAAAAAAATAATAATAATCTACAGTATAGGGAATAAACAGCCGTAAAGCGTTCATGCATTGTTTTATTGCTTTTAAATCCTGGCTATGTCATGTTCTTGGAAGGGAGGTGAGAACTGACAGAACCAGCAATGTGAAGTTATTTTAAATTGAAAATATGCTTGCTCCAATAAAGTTCATTTAAATGCATCATTGTCTTCTTTTGACTACAGAATGTCTTTCACCAGCGATTTGGGATTCCAACACGTCATGTTTTAAAGGGTTAGTTCACCTCAAATCATGCCGTTTAAAACCCTGTAGGCTTTTATCATATCTGAGAGGTTTTTTGTGCCACCATTGAAAGCCTTTCACACAAAACTCTGACACTTCTAATCATTTATAAAGAAATCAAACCTTAATCCATATTAATGAAGCTGGATAATCAAAGTCATCTGAAGAGACAGGATTACCTTAAAGGGATAGTTCACCCAAAAAATGTAATTGTCATAATTTACTCACCCTTCACTTGTTCCAAACCTGTTAGAGTTTGTCTTTTGTTGAACACAAAATAACATATTTTCAAGAAAGCGGGAAACCTGTAACCATTGATTTCCACAGTATTCGTTTTTCCTGCTATGGATGTCAGTGGTTACCGGTTTTCAACTTTCTTCAGAATATCATGCTTTGTGTTCAACAGAATACAGAAGCTCATATTGGTTTGTACCACTTGCAGATGAGTAAATAGTGAGTTGATAAAATCTTGACGTATTGTGGGTACCAAATATGCCAGACTAAAGGTTGCTTTGCAATCAGTCCTCATGTGATGTCTGTGATGAGCGTTTTGTAATCCAAAAGCTGCCTATATTACAAATCTTTCCGCTGTTGTTTATCAAGTGTTTCCCCCATGTTCAAAATAATAGCAGAGTATATCCACAATATGTTGAATTTCTTTTTAATGATTTATTAATTTATTCAATATTTTTAAATGTATTTTATTTTTAATTTATACTTTTTAAAAATAATTTCAATACACCCAGATGCATTTGGAACAATGAACATCCATTCTTAATCAAAACATGAAGAAAAATGGTTACATTTTATTATTACTTAACAGAAAGTGAAGCAAAACAAATATTGGGCTGTTCAAAATAATTAAAATAGGATATAATAAAAAAAAAATAGTAAAATGGCAATTTATGCATTTGTCTTTAAAAATAAAATTATATTTAATATATTACTATACAAGGGCCTCACGGTGGCGCAGTGGATAGCACATTCACCTCACAGCAAGAAGGTCGCTGGTTCGAGCCTCGGTTGGGTTTCCTCCGGGTGCTCCGGTTTCCCCCACAAGTCCAAAGACATGCGATATAGGTGAATTGGGTAAATTGTCCCAGAGATGGGTTGCAGCTGGAAGGGCATCCGCTGCGTAAAACATATGCTGGATAATTTGGCGGTTCATTCCACTGTGGCGACCCCAGATTAATAAAGGGACTAAGCCGAAATGAAAATGAATGAATGAATATTACTATACAAAAATGCTTGAAGATTTAGCTTTCTTGTCAATCACTGAACGATCTAATATTTAGTTGTATAACCATGGTTTCTGAGAACTGCTTCACGTCTGTGTGGTATAAAGTCTTTTGGCACTTTGAACAGGTCTTCCAGCCAAGAACGATTGTTCTACATACCACAATTCCTCTACATTTCTTGCTTTTTTTTCTCAGAAACAGCATTTTTGATGTCAGCCCACAATCGCAACAAAACTTTAGGTAGACAGCTGGTTACCTACAAATACGCATTCATATAAAATGACCTGCACCGGATTGTGAATGAGAACATGAGCGTTTTGTTTGCTTGCATTTTAATTCCAGTTCTCACCAGACTGCTGAAAAACCTTTGGCAACATTTAAAATTTGTATTCTCACATCGTATTTCCTTTATGATCAAGTAGACTTTGGCCATAACGACACAAAGCTTTCATTTTGTCTACCTAGCTGCACATCCCTCTCTCTTTCATTTTGACATTGTGAAAACTGTGTATGAAGATATTCTGTGCTCCTATTGGTCGTCATCCATCTGACTGAACCCGTTGTAAACTATGAAAAAAAAAATCTTTTTATCCCATTCATATCACATTATAAGTTCAAAATGTGATGTATCACTCTTGAAGTGTCTTTTTAAAACTGACCACTTTAAAGGGCCCTTCTGAATAAAGGATTTCGAAGGGTACAACTGATGGACACTTTGTGCCCCCATGATCCATTGCGCAGGAAAGTTGTTTGGCGTCTAACAGTGCATTCCATTCAGAACGGTTCATCCCTAGCCCCTTCAAAGTTGTCAGTCTAGAGGGTAAACCCTTCAATGAGCCCTTCTGAATGGAACAAGCTGTTTTTGTGTTAATGGTGTGAAGCATTGCGGACATGGCATTGGTCGTTGTGCATGACACTAGACAAAAAGAAATAATTGAGTCTTTCGTCTTGACGCCCATTTGCCACACGTAAGGCAAGGCAAGAATTTGAATAATTTGAATGAGGCTTTATGGGATGAACTGATTTGATTTTGGCTGTCAATCACAATTAAACGTTAATCAGCAAATGTAAACAGAAACTTGAAGCACGAGATCAACCCTCATTGCAGAAGTTCATACGTGATGCGTGGCATGCAAGAATGAACCTTATCGATTCTTAAAAAATATCTTAATTGTGTTCTGAAGATCAACCGTTTTCTTATGAATTTGGAACAGCGTGAGGGCGAGTAAATAATAAAGAAATTTTGCTTTTGGAGTGAACTAACCTTTTAAGTTCATGCTGTTCGGACTAGACCGAAGAGTCTCGTAACATTGTTTTTACAGGCTGTATGTGATTATTGGGTAGAACAAGGGATAGGAATGTTGGAATGAAAGAGGAAGACGAGTGCCAGAAAGGGGAGTATAACTGCACAAAAAAGGAGAACAGAAACTGCATGTCTGGCAAGTAACTTAATGTGAGCGAAGATCTGAAAAATGGCTTTTTTTTTTATTATTGGAATAAGTATGACGAAATGGGATTTTGAGATTGTTTTAATAAGAAGATTCTTATTCTGTTCTGTTCTGAAGAACCAATGAAACATTTGCTCAATAGCTTTTCCGTTTCTTTCCATCACAGGGAGCCTTTTTAAGATGCCCTGTGAGTGTCATGAAGGTTTTTAGATACGTTTATTAGAAGCAATGAAATTGTTCAGCCATAAAGCCCTTTCTGAGCTCATATGTATTTGATATTGTATTTGTGAGGAAGTACAATATGATTAGAAAGTTCACACAGTTATAAATCTCCCTCTCTCCCTCTCCCTCTCTCTCTCTCTCTCTGTCTCTCTCTCTCTGTACTGTATGCCTGTATTGTATAACTTAAATCTCAGAAGTATGCCTCTAAGACGCTCTCTTCATCTAAAGAATTGTTTACATAGTTTAGAGGTCTAGGTAATCATCAGGTTGGGGAGAAATGACAGACATGGTACAGACGTTCCTTCACTGTATTTGGGTGATGCCTCAATGGTGTATGACATCACTGTCCTAAAGGATTTTTTTTAAATTGAACATTAAAGGGGAACTATTGTGCAAAAATCACTTTTACAAGGGGTCTAAACACCGTTGTGGGGCAACAGTATGTGAATATAATCTGCATCTAATGGTAAAATATATTAGTTTTTTTATTTATAATAACGCTTGATAAAAACGGTCTGCAGAAACTCTTTGATTGACGTCTGTGCGTGTCATCAGAGGGGGAAAGCCCCGCCCATTAGTGACGATCTCCCCCTCGTTGGAATAGAAAATTAATCTTGTTTTTGAATCTACCATCATGCTGACACACAGGCATTTGTAGCTCCACCCTCTTTTGAATCTCATTTGAATTTCATATGGCCGAAATGGGGCAATTTGTATCAAAGCCTAAAAGGGTCTGTTTCAAAGAGTTCTAAAATATTATTTGTGTGGTATTTTGAGCTAAAACTTCACATACACACTCTAGGGACATCAGAGACATATTTTACATCTTGTAACATGAGGCATAATAAGTCTCCTTTAAATTAATTAACATCAGTCTTTAGCCAATTAGCCTTTACAGACCCACAAAATGACTTTGCTTTGTAAATGAACAGCCAAAGCGCACAAAGTTAAAAACATGTTTCTGCTAGCTAGTTAACTTTCTGTAAAGAAAATTGAAAAACAATTATATAGCATACTGTTATGCTATTTATGCTATATACTTTTATGCTACCCAAACTTAAATCAAGACTGTCATCGCATTTTATTTCTTTTTTTTTAACCAAAGATACAAATGTCTGAGGAAGCTTTAATTGCTTATAATAAAAAAGGGTCCAAATAGGCTGCAGGACTGAGAGAAATAAAAGTCTTTAATGCAGGCCACAGTCACCTGACCAGCACATGGAAAGAGGGCTTTTGTTTGTCGAGTGCTGAAATGCATGCAATTGGTGGACATTTGCTTTATTGCTGCACTTACTGCACAGTAATCATTGACAAAGCAGCTGTTCCATCAAAATCATTGTTTGAGCAGTTAAGGTTTCTCAATGGAAACGTTCAGATGATTGTGGAAAAAAAACACTTTAAATGTACAGTCATTAAAACAGCCATTTAATGTGCACTAATGGTGTTTTAAATGTTGTATATGTGTGTATGTATAGATGTTTATGTGGTCATAAAGGGATGGACTCATGTAGGTATTAAGTGGCCTAAAATGTGCCAAGAAAGTATCCTCCACGCTATGACACCACCAGGTAAATAGATTGTATTTTCATATTTACGAAACAAATTGTTCTTACCATCTGATAGTTGTCAGACCAGGCAACTTTTTCCAGTGTTTATCTGCAGTGTAAGCCTTTGGGAACTCAAGCCTCCGTTTGCTGACAGGATTGACAATGTTCTGATCTTCTACTGTAGCTCATCTATTTCAAAGTTCATTCAAATAGTGCTGGTCCTCCCTTTAAGCAAAGTACACAAGTTGTATAAGACCCCAAACCACCAGGGGGCCCCTTTGCTCTCAAAGATGAATTAATGACAAGGGCTGTGCAATTCACAGATTTTGGATTCTAATCCTTACAAAAATGCTCACCTTTTCCATTTAACCTCCAGTGGTGTGTTCCAGAAAGCAGGTTTAACTTACTTTCACATTAAATCTGAACTCTGTATTGATTAACCCTAGACCTGCTTTGAATTTTTTTCAAGCACACTCCTGGAGGACCACCAGCTCAGCACATTTTCTATGGCTCCTTAACCAAACACACCTGATTCAAATCATCAGCTCATTAGCAGGGACTGAAAGGCCTGTAACGGGTGTGACAAAGGAGACATCCAAAACAAACGTGGTCCTCCCGGAATGTGGTTGAGAAACACTGGCTTAGAGCATATGTGTGAGCCCTTCCAAAATTGAGTGCAGTGTGGAATTCTTCATTCCAAAGGGCCCTTCGAAGTGGCCCGTTTTGAGCAATTCTGTTTGGAATGACATCAATATGGCGGCCATGATTGTTTTGACTCCCATACCTTTTCTTCTTCTGTTTATTGGCGAGTAAGACTCTTAGTGCTTATTGCCCCCTGTTGGTAGTTGTACACCATTCTGTTACATGTCTTTGCTTCAACATTTGTTACATAAGCAATACATTTAATAGAAAGTGACTGGAGCAGATTATGTTCAAACATAACTTGCCAAAGCTGAGGTTATTTGCTCACATATTCTTAAACCTATCCAGGCATATAACACACCTTGTTTTCTGGAATACCCCCCAGATCATGTAACATAACTGTCACATGTGCTAGATCAAAGATGCCCAAACTAGAGCCCGTGGGAAAAAGTTGCCCCATAGTAACCTTTCATTTAGCCCACCATCCCATCTGAGAGGAGAGGGAGAATGATGGGGATGGTTTAGAGATTGGCATTTCAAATTTTATGTAATCTTTTATTTGTTTGTTTTATTTTTAAACTACAAAAAAGCTAACCGAAATTAAATGATTCAATGTAAATGGTTTGAATGAATCGGATTTAGTTTAAAATGTACATACTGTCACCCGACGGAGGGCAATGCAGAGGCTTTGGTGAGTGAATCAAGGCAAGATTCTGCTTGACTAGTGTATACAGCATTGACCTACACTCTTATAAATACAATTGTTTTTATTGGAATAAGGTAAAATGAAAAGTTATACTGCATTAGTTAATATGATTCAAAGTAAGGTTTTCTATTTATAAATATTATGAAATGAATTGGGAAATTACCCATGGCCAACTTTATGTAAAATAGTTTGGTATATTTATTTTCAGCCCACTGCTCTCAATGATATTCGGTTTTTGGCCCTTCGCACCAAAGAGTTTGGGCACCCCTGTGCTAGATACGTAAAAAATGTGTTCTAAGAGATGTGTAAATGGTGTTCACTGACTAAGCCGAAAAGAAAATGAATGAATGATTTATGGTCCAATTAAATGAATAGTCACTTTGTAACGAACTTTGTTAGTAACACACCAGTTTATGCTGGGTTAGTGGCAAGTCATGTTAATCAAGTTTTCTTTAATGTGTTTATTTTATTTCTCATTTGTAAGTTACTTGAATACTTATATTATACAAAATATCTTCTGGGATCACGTTGCTTGCTGCCCATTTTTTATTAAAATATAGACCTATAGACTTGTGATTACGCAAGTCTTACTAAAAAAATTATAACGTTAAAATTGACAAATGCTTCAATAGTTTCAGGTGTCTTGTGAATGCCACAGTTACTCAACACGATCAGACCCTTAAAGGGCAAGTCGGGCAATCTTTTATGGTTTATCAGGATGCACTTATGTTGTTTGATGTGACCTTTTTCAAAATGAGCAAGTGCTGAAACCTCTCTTCAGTCTGTCAAGAGTGTGGTTTTAACATGTGCCGCTGTTTTGTCATTTTTACCCCTTGCTTGTCGTTCCCACACTCAAAATACTTTTTGTCTCTAGTGATGGTATACAACATGAGTCTTACGTTAGTGATATTTTGTTGAATATTTTTTGAATACTTATATGGATTGCCAAATAAAAAAATATAGATTAAAAAGGCTTAAAATAGTCTTACACTAATTATTCATTTGACTGCCTTTAGCTTTGATTAGGGCACACATTTGCTGTGGCACCGTTTCAATATGCTTCCGCAATATCACAACATTTATTTGCAAATTGCAGTTTCATTATTTTTTTGTCAAGATATTGTATTGATGATGAGAGAATCGAACCACTGTGCAAAGTCTTCTCCAGCAGATGCCAAAGATTCTTAATAGGGTTAAGGTCTGGACTCTGTTGTGTCCAATACAGGTGTCAGTAACAATGTCTCATGCTTCCTGAACCAGTCTTTCACAGCATTGTCATCTTGAAATATGCCCATGCCATCTGGGAAAAAAATAAAATAAAATTAACCTCTTATTTTTCTTACCCTGTTTTTCCCTTTCACTCTGGAACATGGTAAATCTAAACTCATCAGACCACATGACCTTTTTCTATTGCTTCGGAATCCAATCTTTATGCTCCCCAGCAAATTGAAGCCTTTTTTTCTCTGATTAGCCTCACTGATATAGTTTTGTTAAGACTACACAACTGTTCAGTTCCAATCTCTTAAATTAAGGTTTGCATTGTGCATGTGGAAATGCTTTTACTTTCAGTATTAAATGTAGACTGATGTTCTACTGTTATTGTTGTTGTTTTTTTTTTTGTTTTTTTATTTTATCAGATGTTTAAGGGATCTCTGGTCTTTTTTTCCCACCACATTTCTTCATCAAAGATGATGGTTTCCCACTATTTTTCCAGTTTTTAATAATGCAGTGTACAGTTCGTAATCCAGGTTTAGTAGATTCAGCAGTCTCCTTGATGTTTTCTTTGCTTGATGCATACCAAAGATTCTACCCTTTTTCGGCAGATTAACATCTTTTCCAATGACCACATGATGTATGTTCTAACATGGTTGTTTAAGAAATGAGAAGCAACTCTCCGCATCAGTTAAGGTTAAAAAACTTGTTTCCAGCTGAATGATAATTGACCATGCAGTAATTATCCAATAGGAAGCTCTTCCTATTGCTTGGTTAAATCCAGGCGGAGACTTTTTATTTTGTCAGTCAATATTGTCAATGATGAAAATAAAGATAAATTCTGATGTGAGCCAATCAGGTAACAATTTAAAAAGCACCCCCCTTGCCCATCAATCTCATAACTCCCAATAATCTGGGAACTCCTATTACTCCCATAGGTATATTATGGTGATAGTGTGGTGATTGGTTTCCTGGGTTTTGACATCATGTCTGCAGCACTCTATTTCTGATGTCTGTATTGACTTTTTGATGCAAGTAACAAACACTGAGTCAGTCAAACTCTGATATAAATAATTCCTCCTGAGATTAGGCATTGAATTGACTGTCTGTTATTGATCTCAAAGGTTTTTCTCTTTGCATAACTTGTTGTGTCAGGACACATTGATGTGGGCCACAATCCACACTGATGAATGACTGATGAGGGTTACTGAGTTACAAAACATAGTGCAAGTGTTTGATAGTCTAGACTCGAAATGTCAGAGTTTGGAAGAATTGATTGGTAAAAAACAAAAACAGCTTGTGATTGTTGTCAAAAGATGTATTCAAAAGATGTTTTGAATAGTTTGTAATTCATTGTTATGAAGTTGCTAGGGTGTTTTTGGTGGTCGAGAGAGTGCTGGCTAGTGCTTGCAAAGGAGTTTTATTTATATATATATATATTAGTTTCACTTTATAGAGTTTAGCCAGCGCATGCTCACTTTTTCAGCACTGCTTCTTCCAGAAGTTTTTCCATTGGGTCTTTCCACTTCATGAACCAAAACAACCAGCTACACGGAGAATCACAGCATTCATTTAAAGAAATAAATGGTGTGAAATTCTGACGAATAAAATGAAATAAAGGTACAAGAGTTTACTTTAAAGGGATAGTTCGCAAAAAAATGAAACTTCTCACCATTGGTGCTTCTAAATTTTATAAATGTCTTTCTTCTGTTGAGCACAACCAGATATTCTGAAGAATGTTGAAAATTAAACTTTTTACATATTGAACAACTTTTTTTTTTTTTTTTTTTGCTCTTTGCACAAAACAATAGTCTTTGGGAGTTAAGACCATGGCAGCACTGTGGCGCAGTGGGTAGAACAATCACCTCACAACAACAAGGTCACTGGTTTGAGCCCCGGCTGGGTCAGTTGGCATTTCTGTGTGGAGTTCTCCCCGTGTTCGTGTGGGTTTCCTCCGGGTGCTCCGGTTTCCCCCACAAGTCCAAAGACATGCGGTATAGGTATATCCGTAGTGTATGTGTGTGAATGTGTGTGTATGGATGTTTCCCAGTAATGGGTTGCAGCTGGAAGGGCATCCGCTGTGTAAAACATATGCTGGATAAGTTGGCGGTTCATTCCGCTGTGGCGACCCCAGATTAATAAAGGGACTAAGACGAAAAGAAAATGAATGAATGAATGAGTTAAGACCCTTTTTGCTGTAATACATTTGAAATGACTTCTAAAAAAAAAAAATGTAAACAATTGTCAATAAAATATAAGTTAAATAAAAGGTCAATTGAGTGTACTTAAACATACTGTGAGATACATGAAAGTCCCCTTTTTTTAAATTTATTTTTTATTTTTTTAAGTACACTTTTTAATGATTGCATCGGGTATTGTGCCCATTGACTTTCATAGTAGGATCGGTAATTCAATGGGTGCCATCAACTGTTACTTTAAAATATCTTCTTTTGTGTTCAGCAAAAGAAGGAAACTCAGGTTGGATGTCATCAAATTTTGGTTTAAAGTATCCATTTAAGTATAATATTTACTGTAATGCGTACTAAGTCTAAAATTGTACTTTACTTTTACAAGGAATTAGGTTTAGATACTAGCCCAAGTTCAATCAGCGATGAATAATATTCATATGGCAAAGCTCAGCATTTCCTAAATGTAAGTTAATTTTATTGTTTTCTAAAAGAAGTTGGACAGGTTCCTTAAATTTTGTCCATATATTTACATTATATTAGCAAACATCACTCATAATCACATTCAGTCACTTGTTTCTCTGGATAAAGCTGAGCCTAACAGCACGTGTTGGTTTCTACCTGGACACAACTGGTTGCTCAAGCTTGATCTCTTGCACCCTTAACAACTCTCCCTGGGCCACTTATTACAATTACTCACTGATTTTCCCTCCTAGCCAGGTGAGCATAACATGTTGTCTCAACAGTTGTTCCACGAAATGCCGCGGGCATCAGAAATGTTCTTGTGTTTCAGCTGGCAGAGTGTGCCAATAAGGTCATGGGTTTGTTTCTCAGGAATCTATCTTAAAGGATCACTGCACTTTCTTTTGGAAAAAGTCTCATTTTACAAGTCATCTAGAGATAAACAGCTGTGTTTTACCAATTTTTAAAAATGATTCCCCAGTGCCTTGATTATTATGCCAAAATTAGAGTATAGTTTCTAGCTATATTGGCCTAGAAAATAGAAACTTTTCATTTTTCCATGTCTTAGTACACAATCTAACTACAGAAGAGTCAAGACTACAGAAGAGTAAAGAGAGCTTTAAATGGAAAAATTATCAAAATTATTATTTTTTTGGGGGGGGGGGGAGCGAGATGCTAATGGTCTAATCTGATTCAATGCTTTATGCTAAGCTAAGCTAAAAGTTCTCCCTCCAGCCCCAGAGATCGGCTGAATTAATAACAAAAATGGTATAACTCAACTGTTTATCTCAAATGAGATGTTGTTTGGGTACGGCCAATGAAGACTGGCATTATGTAAATGTGTTATTAACCTATACAGACTTTTAAAGGAATTATGGTTTACTGCATTTGTAGTTAGAAGTTGATAGTACATTTTAACTAGAACGCCCTTCCATGTCAGAATTGTCACTTTGGAACTCAGAAAATCACAACCCTGCATGTCTAGCATGACCTTCAACTGTACATAAACAGAAGATAAACAGTACCAAAATATTGTTAATTAGCATTTCTGTTGGTCTTTGCCTCAATAAACTATCAGCGCTATCTGTGCAAAATAGACACATCTGCCTTGGCTTTCTGACTGTGTCTGAAAACTGAAAATGCTCCCATTAAAGGACTCATTCCAACATAGGAAGCCATCAGGACTCAACTGAATCCTAATATAGCCTCATCTTCTGTCTGCGGAGATCTCTTCATCTGATCCATTTTGGAAAGCTTCAAGAATTTGCGCTTTGTGCCTTTGATATCCCACAATCCTGTGCATTCTATTCCTGACAACTGAGTTTAAAAATAAAGATGCCATCCCAAAGCTATTCTTGTGCAGAAATGTACAATATGTTTTTGACAAACGTTTCCAATTTTGAGGTCTATTCAATTGAGAATTTAGTATTGTAGTAATTAAAGGTGTCATAGAATACACTGAGACGATTCAATTCAATTCAATTCAAGTTTATTTATATAGCGCTTTTTACAATATAGATTGTGTCAAAGCAGCTTAACAAGTTCAAGTAAAGTCCAGGTTTTAGAGTTTAGTTCAGTTCAGTGTGGCTTAAGTTTCACTGCTGAAAGTTCAAACACTGAAGAGCAAATCCACCGAAGCGCAGCTCCACAAGTCCCAATCCGAGCAGGCCAGTGGCAACAGTGGCGAGTAAAAAAATTCACCAGTTGACGAAGTGAAGGAAAAAAAACCTCGAGGGAAACCAGGCTATGTTAGGCACGGTCATTTTCTTCTGGCCAAACTTCCTATGTGGAGCTGCAGTCTAGGCGCCGGCTGGAGAAGCTGGACATCCATCGTGTAAGCTGCAGGTAAGGTGAGGGTAGGGCACCAGCGGGAGGTAAGGCTGGCCCACAGGATCAAAGGTAGACTCGTTCGTCACTGTAGCCTTTCAGGAATCAGTCTCATGCACTCCATTACTCCATGGCCACCACGGTATCAGCTCGGGATACGGCCTGGTCCAGGGTACCTTCGGATAATCTCTTCACAGGTCTAGGATCGCATCGATGACGCTGCAAATCTTTAGGGACCTTGGGATGAGTATCCCCAGGTGGAAATAGAAAATAAAGAAAATATTTAGCGTAGCTGCTGTTCATAGTGCATTTAAACCAGAAAGAAAAGTGATTGTTATAGATGAAAATAGCAGTTATATAACAAATATGTAAAGCATATGAGAGTTTCTAACACAATGGCTGGTGTATTAAGACAGTAGTACACTAATACACCATACTGTTATGCAACGCATTGAGTGTATGCTTTACTAAAAAGATAAGTCTTTAATCTAGTTTTAAATTGAGAGAGTGTGTCTGAGCCTCGGACATTATCAGGAAGGCTATTCCAGAGTTTAGGAGCCATAAATGAGAAGGCTCGACCTCCTTTACTCGACTTTGCTATTCTAGGTATTACCAGAAGCCCTGTGTTTTGAGATCCAAAGAGCGGGTTGGATTGTAGCGAGACAGAAGGTTAGTTAGATAAACAGGAGCTAGATTATTTAAAGCTTTATAGGTAAGAAGCAATATTTTGTAATCAATACGGAACTTAACAGGTAGCCAGTGTAAGGAGGATAAAATTGGGGTGATATGATTATATTTTCTAGACCTGGTAAGAACTCTGGCAGCTGCATTTTGTACTAGCTGAAGTTTATTAATAGAAGATGCTGGGCAACCAGCGAACAGAGCATTACAGTAATCTAGCCTAGAGGTCATAAAAGCGTGAACTAGCTTTTCTGCATCCGAGATATGTTTTAAGTGTTCTCCGAAGTCTACTTAGAAAGTGTCTGGCTTAATAAATACGAAAATTCTCCAGAAACGTCTTTACATGTTCATTTACAATGCTAGGAAATGAGCCTAGGATGAAATGCTCATGCCTTATTTGGCAGGATCAATGGAAGGCCATATGGAATATTAAAGGTCCCATGAAATTAAAATAAAGTTTTTAGATGTTAGTATCTAGAAGAGCTACACTATGTCCCACCCTCCCTTCGCGTTTTGGTTGAGATTACGTCAAAACTTGAATAAAAATGCATATTTTAAAGCACTTCACGGGGCCTTTTAATGAGCTCTGCTCTAATTCAATTCAATTTTATTTATAATGCACTTTAAAACAAATCATTTTAACGTTTATGTGAATTTTCCAGGTTATAGACCAGATAACTGGCAGGTGGGTGAAGATCCAATAGTGCTTGACGATTGTTCATCAGCAGAGAGTTAACATTTCTAATAAAAAGCACTAAAATTGATTAAAAAAAATTATAAAAATTGCTCGGGACAGACGACAAGCCAAAAACACTGGCGCCATCTTGGAAAAACTGATGTCAGAGTATGTCAGCCACTGATGTTCGCATATCGTTATGCACTCCAAAAAATATCTTAAATAGAGTAAGCAACCTAGTTTGTGTAACGTTTCTTTCAGTCCAGAAAAACAAGCGTAAGAGCTGAACGATAAGACGCATAAACATACATTAAATGCTTACATGTGTCTCTTGCCTCATTACAAACATACACTACAAATTTCACAATAATTAATACACTGTAAAAAAAATGCTGAGTTCCAGACAATTCCTTCATGTTGTCCCAACACAAACTGATTAAATTACCGTACCGTAATAACCGTTTTTACAAATTTAAGTGGATTGAACATAAAACAATTAAGTTGTCGAAAAGAAACTCAAGAATTGTGTTGATTCAGCTCTTTTTATACAAGTAGTTTGAACAAACAGCAAAAATATATTTTTTTAAGCGCTTCAACTTATGAATTTAAAAGCTAAACATACTTTATTCTGATGAGAGGTCTTATTTTCAAAGGTTGTCTTTCCTCTTTTGGTCGTAGTGTGTGTGTGTGTGTGTGTGTGTGAATGAATGTGTATGGGTGTTTCCCAGTCCTAGGATGTGGCTGGAAGGGGATCCGCTGCGTAAAACATATGCTGGAATAGTTGGCGGCTCATTCCACTGTGGCGACCTCTGAAATAGAGACTGCCAAAGGAAAATGAATGTATATATAGAGTTCCGTTCTGGCACATATAAATATTCATTTTGTTCATCCAAGCGCTCTCTTTTTGGTTGCAGATCATTAAATCGTTATGCGTCCTTCTAAATAAGTCTGTAATCAGTTTTGTGGGATCATTTTGTATGCAAATACTGCTTTACAATGCACTTCTTGTTACGCCAGTTAGGCAACAAGTCAGCTAACTATACTTTTAGATGCAGCCTGTAGTTCAATTTCTGAGTTAATTGGGACTCAGAAAAAAAGTTGGCACTTTATTTGTGGAGACAGTAACTTTGTCATGCACTTTGGTCTTAAAATTTTTCTTCAAATGTGTTTCTCACATGTAAAACAATGACAGTAACTCATGACTTCATACTACATTAATGGGTAATATCTTTAAAAAGAATGAGAGAAAAAATAATAAAGTTTATGGTATAATGATGCACATACTAATATTGTTATAAGGGTTAAATAAAAAAATACTGACTGCTGAAGCCATACATTTTAACCATTTAAACCAGTTTGTTTAATGGTTTCTAGTGTGTTTTGGGACATATTCCATTAGGATGTATTTGCCTTAACATGCCACCGGTTTCCCTTATTAACATTAGATCCATTAAAATTATTAGAAGGTTTCTATTTATTTGTTTTTCATCAGGGCTTCCCTTAAGTTGAATGTGTGCTGTAAAGCCTCACCCACAATTGTATATAAAGCTATAAAAAAACAGAAGCAATAAAAGAGCAGGGCAAGTACAGGAAAGGAACACGGGACACGACTCACTTGATCTCCATCGACACCAGTTGCTATGCGCAGAGCATTACCGTGAGATGGTCATGCGCTTTATTGGTACACATGAATGAACATGCCCATTATGGCCCTGCTGTTACTGATACTCAGAGCCAGCAAGATCGTGAAACAGAGCATACAGCTGTAAGTATCTGCACATAAACATGAATCTCTTGAGTATTCATTTGAGTTCATTTTATTACCTATAGAAATGAAAAGTAATTAAAAATAAATTACTGATAGCAGTACTAATGATGGAAATGTGCAAGTCATTTTCCTCCCAAAGTCATATGAATCAAAGAAATAATTCTCATTCTCATTACTGTGATAAAACCAAACAACGTTACGCAACATTTAGCAATTATGCCTTCATTGTAGGTACAGTGCATCCGGAAAGAATTCATTTATTCCTGTACACAGCAGATCTCATAACTCGACCTGCAATTAGAGGGATACAAAGTTAGCATTAGCTCTACTGTAAAATATCTGGGCGTTATATTAGACAGCGGTTTAACTTTTGAAAATCATATCTACCATGTCACAAAAAACGCCTTCTTTCATCTGAGAAATATCGCTAAGTTACGAAATATGCTATCCATCTCAGATGCAGAAAAGCTAGTTCATGCTTTTATGACTTCTAGGCTGAATTACTGTAATGCTCTGTTCGCTGGTTGCCCAGCATCCTCTATTAATAAACTTCAGCTAGTACAAAATGCAGCTGCCAGAGTTCTTACCAGGTCCAGAAAATATGATCATATCACCCCAATTTTATCCTCCTTATACTGGCTGCCTGTTAAGTCCTGTATTGATTACAAAATATTGCTCCTTACCTATTAAACTTCAAATAATCTAGCTCCTGTTTATCTAACCAGCCCGCTCTTTAAGATCTCAAAACTCAGGGCTTCTGGTAGTACCTAGAATAGCAAAGTCGAGTAAAGGAGGTCGAGCCTTCTCATTTATGGCTCCTAAACTCTGGAATAGCCTTCCTGATAATGTGCGAGGCTCAGACACACTCTCTCAGTTTAAAACTAGATTAAAGACCTATCTTTTTAGTAAAGCATACACTCAATGCATCGCATAATGGTATGATGCATGAGTGTGCTCCACACAGGTGAGCTGGCTTGACAACCACCTGTAGAACACACTCCTCCTGTCTTAATGCACCAGACATTGTGTTAGAAACTCTCGTATGCTTTACATGTTTGTTTATATAACTGCTATTTTCATCTATAACAATCCATTTTTGCATCTCGTTTAAATACACTATGAACAGCAGCTATGCTAATTATTTTCTATTTTCTCCTGGGGATACTCATCCCGAGGCCCCTATAGACTTTGCAGTGCCATTGATGCAATCCTAGACCTGTGAAGAGATGATCCCAAGGTATCCTGGACCAGGCCGTATCCCGAGCTGATGCTGTGGTGGTCATGGAGGAATGGAGTACATGAGACTGATTCCTGAAAGGCCACAGTGACAAACAAGTCCCAACTCTGAAATCTGGACTTTACTAGAACATGTTAAGCTGCTTTGACACAATCTACATTGTAAAAAGTGCTATATAAATAAACTAGAATTGAATAGCACTTCACATTTTCTTTAAAAAAAGCTCCAGTTTTTTATGTTACAGCCTTATTTCAAAATGGATTAAATTCATTTATTTCCTCAAAATTCTACACACAATACCCCATAATGACAATGGGAAAAAAGATTGTTTTTGAAATTGTTGCAAATTTATTAAAAATAAAAAACCTGATAAATCACATGTACATAAGTACTTTGTTGATGCACCTTTGGCAGCAATTACAGCCTCAAGTGTTTTTGAATATGATGCCACAAGCTTGGCACACCTGTCTTTGGGAATTTTTGCCCATTCCTCTTTGCAGTACCTCTCAAGCTCTATCAGGTTGGATGGGAAGCGACGGTGTACAGCCATTTTCAGATCTCTCCAAAGATGTTCAATAGGATTTAGGTCTGGGCTCTGGCTGGGCCACTCAAGGACATTCACCAAGTTGTTGTGAAGCCACTCCATTGATATTTTAGCGGTTTGCTTTGGGTCATTGTCTTGCTGGAAGATGAACCGTCACTCCAGTCTGAGGTCAAGAGCACTCTGAAGCAGATTTTCATTCAGGATGTCTCTGTACATTGCTGCATTCATCTTTCACTCTATCCTGACTAGTCTTCCAGTTCCTGCTGCTAAAAAACATACTCACTCAGCATGATGCTGCCACCACCAGGCTTCACTGTGGGGATGGTATTAGCCTGGTGATGAAACGTAACGCCTGGCATTCACTCCAGAGAGTTCAATTTTAGTCTCATCAGACCATTTTGTTTCTTATGGTCTAAGGGTCTTTTAGATACCTTCAGGCAGGCTGCTATATAAACTTTACCAAGGAGTGGCTTCCGTCTGGCCACTCTACCATACAGGCCTGATTTTTATTTTTAATAAATTTGCAACCATTTCAAAAAAAAATTTCACATTGTCATTATGGAGTATTGTGTGTGGAATGTTGACGAAATAAATGAATTTAATCCATTTTGGAATAAGGCTGTAACATAAAAAAATGTGGAAAACGTGAAGAGCTATGAATACTTTTCCGGATGCACTGTATGTATGATTGATTATCATTTTAATAAATTGTTTTTGAGAACTAAGGGAACTGCAAATTAAATAAACATAAAATATCTGGAGGCAAAATAATAATTTGATTATTTTCTTAATCTTCTCAGCGAGGCTGGATTTATTCAATTAAAAACAATGAAACTGGACAGCTATTGCAATATTAAAAAATAATATGTGCTGCTTTGATGTTTAGGAAACATTTCTTATTTATTTTTTTAGGAGAACAATGATTTATTTTGGGAATATAGTTAATCAGCTATTTATTTAATTTACAAAATGTGTAACAATATAAATCACCTTGGAATTATAAGGTTCTCAACATTCAGTTAGTCACATATTCTGATTACGTGATAACATATTTACATTATGTGAAGAGGTCAATTGCAAAAACAGATTAGAAATCATTAGATTTTTTTTCGTTTTCAATATTCAATGTAAAACATGATTTCTGAAAACTAAAAAGCTTCAAATCACGTATTTTGCAATTCTTTAAAAAAAACTCATCATATGATTTTGTGAACATTTTGGGACTTTTTAAAATAGATTATATAGAAAATGTATACCTGTTTTTGCAATATGGAATGCAAAAAGTGTAAAGCTCTTAGCTAAGCTAAAGCCATCCTTCACCTTAATGGCAGCTTGTAGTCCTCTGATGCTGTCAACCATCTATGGATTGTCAGAAAAGTGACTAATTTATATGGATTTTTATAGCTTAACTTGTATGAAAATGTACAATTTTTAAAAGCCCACCCCTAAACCCAACCGCCATTGACAAATGAGTAAAAATGTACAAATGTGCCAATTAGCTACAGAATAAAAGAGCTACACATTCCCATAAGATTGCGTTGGTCAGCCAGGTTCATGTGAACCTGAACTTCAATATTTTCTCACTGCAGCAGCTTCTTCAGTTCCTGTTTGTTTTTGGTCCACTGCAAAATATATATAATAGTTTGTGCCACAGTTGACTTTATTTTGCAGTCTGAATCATTTTTACCTTGACTTTATATATAAAGGGACAGTCTGCAGCCAATGATAAGTCTTTGCTTGCCAATACTGAGTTACATAACATGACGCTGACATGCTTCACTTTTACATGCTTGAGCAGAATTGCATAGTTTGACATGCTGTAGGCTTTCTTACATCAGTTCTTGAGGAGAAGTGCCATGTACAATGGAGTGCTTACATTGTTTTCTTTATGAATCTTGTCAGATCATGAGTTCATTAGTTCATTTGATCCATTGTCTTTGTGAACTACACAGCAAAACAGACAAACTAACCTTTTAGACCTACTAGAATCTTTCTGGTTTCTTCTCAGACTGAATAAAATGAGTTGTGATTGATCTGTGTAAATCCCTTACCATTGATCCGAGGCTTTTTGTACGTCTTGTTGCACATAGCTGACAATACTGATTTAGTTGAAGAATGTGTTATGGTGCATGAAAAAAACACCTAATTCATGTTTTTTCCTGTTTATATATTTCTTATGCCACAATGTGTATTCATTATGAATAAGCCATCAGAAATCACCTTATTTCTTAAAATACATTTGAAAACAGACCACCCATCTTTAGATCCATACTGAAGTCAGCACAAAACATTTTCTATTGTCATTAGTTCATTTAGGACAAGCTTTAGCGAAGAGTGAATAAAAAGATTGTGCAGTCATGACCACGGAGTGTTCACAGCTTGTCATAATGCAAAATGCAGTATATATATAGATTATAAATTTACCATAAGGTCTGTTTAAATGTATGATTTGTTAGTTTAACCTGTATATTGTGGAATTTGCTGCAAATGTTTGAAATGACGCAACAAACACATGTATGTTTGAAATGAGGCAACTGCTGAATATAAGTGTTTAATCCACATTTATGCATTGTGTCATATCACTCAGCTCTTACTGTGATTTTTCACAGTGATAGGATGCCCCCTTTTTGAGTATTATTATAATTTAGCCAATATTTCATCCAAACACTAGGAACAAACTAGGTTACCCTGGTGGCAGCTTTAGCTTTAGTAAAAAAAAAATGTTGACAACTGAAATATGATTATTGGAAATAATGGATTATTTCATTAAAACATTATGCTGTGTGTGTTTCTCTCTCTCTCTCTCATTAAGTGTGTGTGTGTGCGTGTGTGTGTGCGTGCGTGCATGCCTGCGTGTGTGTGTGTGTGTGAGCTGTAGGAGCAGAGTAGACATCATTAATATTCATGATCCTTCCAAATGTGGGCAAAACCAACCATCTCATATTAGGGCCAATGGTTAGAAATGACCCTGTAAAATTGTTTCTGGATCATGTTTGCACTTACCTAAGCCACATATCTTCTTTTTAGTTATCCAAGAACAATTTAACACATTTTATTAATGCATTCTATGGCACTACCGAGCTGTACCTGCACTGCTCAAGATACTGTGTGGTCTGGTATGCAATTCAGCATTTTTAGTTATTTTTTGTGAATTTCCCTTATATAAATCTGATGCATGACCTTACACAAACATGTACTGTATATAAAATCATAGTTAATATTTTTGAACATACTGTGTGTGCACATATTTGTAATTTAATGGGGGGAAAATAAACAGCCATTTTTTGTATATTTAAAAATATTTATTGCATATGTTCATATATGACATAGTTTTGTGTGTGAAATCCGAACATGAACATGCCATGTATGGGTTTATATGAACAGGGATCATGTTAAATGACATCTACACACAAAACCATTGCAAAAAAAGGAAATTAATTCAATTGAAAATGCTAATTATCCTTTATGGTTTTATGGTGACTATAAAACCCGATGAATTAGCCAAACTTGGTCATTTTCTGATTGTATTGTGTTTCTTCTGGTTTCTTTAGCAGCTGAATAAGGGATGTGTATTGCGTAAAGCCAGGTGAATCTGTTTCCCCGATCTCTGTTACGTTAGAATAAAAAAGGAGCCAGTCACAGAATGCATACATATGCACATGGGCTGTTTTGCACCCAGCACTGAGATGCAAATGGCTCTGTGATTGTTTTGTAAGGTGCTATTGTTTGCATGAGTAACTGGGTGTGTGCATTGAGACATCACTGCTTTGTCTGACGTAAGACTTGTGGTGTATTTCAGCTTTGTGTTTGGATCTGGAATATTCCTTCTGTCACATGGAAGACATTACTGCCATATTATGCATAAGGATTGTGGATTGCACTGTGTTTGAAAACGGGAAAGTCACAGAAGCGCATTTTCTTCATAAAACACTCTCAGCGTGCGCCCTGTCTTCATTAAATAGTATCCCACAAAGGGAATATTTTGCTTGGCTCTGACTGACTTCACATGAGGAAGGTTTGTGTTTAAACTCCCTATAATTAGACCCCTGGTTTGAACACCACGAATTGCTCCATATGGAAATATGTTTTTAAGTGTGTTTGCCATTTAGCTGTGCGTTTTGACCACAGTGAGTCAAATAACCAGGGTTTCCCGGTATGCAATATTATTGGACACATGAAACCATTTATTTTGCAATATAAATAACTTAATCTTACAAAAGACGACTGTGTGTGGTACAGTGTAATTTCATGGTATTTTAATGAACAGACTTGAGAAGAAGATTTTCCAGAAAGTACTACAAATTAATGTGGTGCTTAACGTAAAACGTAGGTTAATACTAAAGTAATAATAATATTATTATTATTATTATTAATAATAATACTACTACTAATAATAATATATATATATATGAAAACTGTAATGAAAAAAATCTGAAGACCTCATATTTGAAAACCACTTTTATAAGTCATTTATGTTTTATTGATTTATGTCTTTTATGAAATAAGAAAATAAACAC
>CAIGQW010000415.1:393213-524118 GCA_903798125.1 Danio choprae | reverse complement strand
AATGAATGAATGAACATTCAAACTTGTGAAAGTATAACAAAAACAATGGATATTCTGTTGAAAAGGAAGAAAATTTAGAAGAAAGTGAAGAAACGATATCTATATTATCTGATCAAAATAATGAGATATATAAAAATAGTTAAAATAGGCTACCTTTTAGGTTGTGAAATGATATAAATCTTATTTACATTGACAATAATACTTTAAAACAAGCTTCAAAGTGCTATTATTTTTCCACATTTGTGTAATGATTTGTTTATCTCAATAAGAACACATTTTCTTAATTTAGATTTATTTTTATTTTTTAAAAAACATGCAGAAAACAAAACTTGCAGATTCAATTCTTCAATTTGTGTCAATTACAGTATTATCATGTACAATTAAAATGTATTAGACACCGACAATTGCATAAAGAGAAAGAAAAAGATTGTCCTCTTTTAAAAATGTGTGCTCATAAAACACGAACATTAATGTGTAAATGTAGGCTACATGTCTGTCATATTTCAACTGAATTAATATTTGTATTAAACTATCATTTTTTATTTATACATTTGTTATATTAACGATTTATGGTATATTTGATATGTATGTGAAAAAAAATACATGTAAAGAAACACTTTCATGTACAAGCCAATATTTTAAATGTGGTAAAACTGGGTTTTGAATCCATCACAAGAAAATCTGCCTTCCGTCTGTTCTCTTTAATTATTTTAGCTTTGAGGAATGTGCGCCGACTCTCGCGAGAGTTGAGTTTGAACTGATATGTGAGAAGCGAGCGAGACGGATGCCAGTGAGTCAGTACGAGCGAGCGGAGGACGGGACACACAGGACGGCCCGACTTCAGCCCGACAAAACAACTCCCAAAAGTTCCCGCCTTCCAACACCGCACTCGGAGTTTTTCGCCTTTATTTGTTGCCTGTAATGAAATGCTTTTACGCGGATGACTTGAAAGGTGAGTCGCTGTTGTTCTCGTTGCTATAAAAGGCTAGTTTGACGGGTTGGCTAACGGTCGTGTGTTCGCTTTCAGATTCACTCGCGCTGGCTCGCGAGAAAGCACACATTTTACAGCTTTATTTCAATAGACGAGTCTCACGGTTGTCCTAATACAACTAACAACGTTGTACGCCTGCTAGCTGGCGTGTAGGGACGTAGAATCGCTTTAAAGGGCCTGTGGTGAGTCCGACATTAGGTGGACCTTCCGTAGGCATGTAGCCAGCTATCGCATTGTCCGTTTCTGTTAAGTTTAAATTCACACCTCTGTAACCAGGAAGTCTGCGAAAAAGAAACATTTACCCAGCTTTATCGCTGAGGTAAAACGACACGAAACCTTTGATCTGCATTATACGGTGATAAGGTGTTTTCCACCTATTGTTGAAGGCTTAGAGAGGTTTATTTAGCAACAGATTGCACGCTTAATTTGACTAGAGTTATAGATCACAAAGGCAGTTTTCGTAGTGTTTTACGTTGTACTGACATTGTTTAACGTGTTTTTAATGTATAGTCTGTTGGTTTGTTTCCTGCAATGGCTAACATGTATGAACAAGTATACTTACGTATAATCGAGAGTGTTTTGTTGAAAATAAGGATTTGTGTATGTCGCCAAATGCCAGTCCTGTGTCATACAGTCTGGGTTCAAAGGGTGATTATATGTAAAGATTGTCCCCAACTTCCCCGAGAGAGTGTTTTGTTGTAATGGTAAAGATGAGCTTACTAGTTTCTCGGGTTCAAACTTAGCTGGAAGTGGTGTGACTTAATTTCAGATATGTGGAAACTGTTGTTTTAGAGGTGAAAAATATTGATTCAGCAACCACTTACACATATTAGTCGCTATTTGAGGTTTCAGGTAAAGAAATGTGTTGGGAGTGAACATTCTGACCCATCACAAAAACGAAGTGGCGTCTGTTTTGATAATTTTGGGAAGTGGGGGAATAGAGGATCAGCATTTGATGTAAATCCTGCATGGAAGCAGCTTATCGTCAGTGCAGGCCTCATGAGAGGATCACGAATTCTCTGCTTGTTTGCTTTGTTTTTAATGGTCAGACATATAATGTTGATTAACGATTTAATTGTTTTGCTTTGCCCCCGTTACTTATCGTTGTGTCATGTTTTAGTAAACATATATGCTTTTTTTATAGCCTTTGAAAATAATATCTTAAAGGCTTGTTCAGCTTTAAATTTGGTCTGCTTTTAAATTGACACTTTCCTATTAAACCTGAGTAAAATAACATGTTAAATGAAAACGATTAATTAAGATGAATGATTTGATTATATGTATTCTGATATCATGTACAGTGCAAGCCAAATACATGATTTTTTTTGTTAATATTTTACTAAGGAAAATTATTAAATTGGCCTATTTTTTTTCTTTAATGCTGTAAAAATATTTACAAAATGAAAATGATTCACTTTTTGTTCAGTTTTGATTGTGGTCCACATAATATTCACACTGGATCCAATAAAACCTAATAAAATAATAAAAACTGTAACATTAAAACATAGAATTATGATAGTGAAGCATTTAGTTGTCTGTTTTGCTGTTATGTCACTGACTGGTAAGTCTAATACATGGGCTAATATTTTATATTTTACTTGTAAATCTAATTAAATGGCCACAAATAACAATAAATCAGAGTATTTTCAGCACTTGCATTCGTTAATGACCAAAATGTTGACACATTTCCCTTCCAATTGGCAAAATGTAATGAGTTTAAGCTGCACTTTTCTCATGGTAATCTGAAAATAATTGTGATTAGATCAAATAACTGTGCTGGGATGATTAGTAGTTGGGACAGGCTTACTTTAGTGTCTACCAATGTGGTCTGATTTTGATCACCAGAGTAACAGACTGACTGCAAACATTTATCAGTGTTTTTGAAATTGTAAAAAAGATTGTAAAAATATATTAGCAATGAAAGAAGTTTTAAAAATACATTTCAAAATAGTTTCAAAATACTCATGTCAGTATATATTTTCTTTATATTGTGCATGTAAATTAATATATTTTAGATTTATTCATTTGGTGGACATGTTTATCCAAAGTGACATTCATTTATCAGTCCTTGTTTTCGCCTTGGAATCAACCCCCTTACTTTATCAAGTGCTGCTGCTGTGCTTGAGCTACAGAAGGAACTTGCATGAAAGATCAGGCATCCTATGTTTGTCTCAACATCAACTAATGTTTGCAAAATTTAATTAATACATGTACAAGGCCTATTAAATGCAGGTAGAGTTTTTTTAATGTTTATAAGTGATCATATTAAATTTCTTTTAAATTTAATAATAGTTTCTTGCTGAAAAATGGGTAAAACTTAGTGGTTTAAAAGATAACGGCAAAGTATAATGATTTTGATTAATTTGTATTTTGACGCTGAACTATATTCTTTGTGTCTCTTGTTAAATGTTATCAAATGATTCTTGTTCTAAATTTGATGGAACAGATTTTCTTGTAAATAAACTGTTACACACTAAATATCAGCAGATGTCATTGTTAGATGACGGTCCAAATGATAAATAGTCAGTAGGTGGATAATTTGATTAGAAATAAATGAATCAGGATACATTGTAATGTATGGGAAGAAAATAAAACAACCCAATTTAAAGCTTTTACTTTATATTGGTTGATGCATGAGTTAGTTTTCCTCATTGAACAATAAACATAAGTATATTTATCGACGTATATGTGAGTAATGTTTATATCAGAACATTATGAATATTTAAAAAATGTCAAAATTAAAGCAAAAATTCAGATTCTCACACATGCCCTTTATGTTGTACATGTACTTTAAGGCAAAGCAGTCTTTCATGTAGGATCAAGATTCAGATTTTCCGACTGCTTTTTTTTTTTTTTTTTTTAATATATATCTGGATGATCTCATATACTGCCACAGGTTATTAGACCAGTTTGGGCTGGCTGGATGATCAAAAATGAAGCAGAGAAAAGTTGTGATTAAGTTCTGTTAGAGCAAACCAGTCTGACGTTCTGAGGTCTGTGTGTATTTATGTTGTTTACGAATTCCCCACGGTCTTGTTCTTGACCTTAATCAATGTCTTGGGCTTGTTTCTTTCAGTGTAGTTGGAGGACAATGAATGCTTTATGCCTGAGCTGGAAGTGCTGTGCAATCAGGTGGCTTGCAAAACACACACCAAACTGAGCTAATAAGAGTTGTGTGTGTTTTGAAGGCCAGGCATGCCTCAAAATGGAAAGTGATGTTGTTGTAACACAGTACATTAATTTTTCAAGGAAAAAGTTTGTGAAATTAAAATCAGAGTCTCTGCTGTAGGGACAAATGTTTTTAGTCTGCCTCGGGTATCATTGTTTAATCGCTGGTTCTCATTTGGTAATGTGGTTGAGGAATTCTTTGTGTGCAGAGGTCAGGGCCTCATTAAATTGACCGCAGCATTTATGCATGCATTCATCATAAGCCCCACAATGCAGTGATCCATGCTGCAGCCACTTATCTAATGACTAGTTACTTTTTAATTCTCACACGACTTTCATTTGAGCTGACAATTTATTGGTTATATTGTATAATACTGATTAAAGGCCCATTCTCATTGGCTGTATAGATACAAGATTTGTCAGTACACAGTTCATTCTGCAATTGAACCAAATATGAAAGCACCCTTAAGATTAATACTGCTTTGTCAAATTTAACTTGTATTTTTTGTTTTTGTGACTAGTTAGTTTGGTTATTTTATCAACTTTTGGTTCAGCTACATCTTAAAGTCAAGATAATCTTCTTTTTTTATTTAGCCCATGAAATCATACTGTTGCATACAAAAGGTAAAATTACCATTTTAAAGGCATTATCAAAGTTCAATAACTAATGAGAATAACTACTTTTTCTTTTCTTTTCTCTTGTGTTATGGTTTCAGTCAGGGGTTTGAATAAACTTTATTCTTTATATAGAATTATCTGCGTCAGCCTATATTTTTGTGAAAAAACAAAAATATTCTTCAACATACATTTGACTGCAGGTTCTAGGTAAAATGTAAAAACACTACAGGTCAGTATGACACCAACAAATGTAGTTTCTTTTCACACTAATGATATTTAGGCCCAATCCCAATTCTATTTTTGTACCCCTTCCCTTTGGCCCTTGAACAGAGTGTGAAGGGGAAGGGCTTCAAAATGTACTCCTAAGAAATGGGACACCACTACAACACCTGCACACATCATCATATGTCATCGCGACCTCTTGCTTCATATGAGATCGACGAAGGCGACTGCCGTCGTTATTCCGGTTGCGTTATTTATTGGTATTTATCTTAAGGAAATCACTGAAGGCATATATCATGTTATCATAATGATATAATGTGGCAATAAGATCATAACTGTACAGTGCATTTACACCGTGGCCATATTCATCTATGTAAACACACGAAAACAACATGAACATTATACCAGATACTGTAAAAAGGTCATTCCCAGCCACTAGACTTTTCTGACTGGGTATTCAAGTGTCATCAAGTGACAGAATGTTGTGGGACTACTTTGCAGGAGTTATTATTAGGGATTATGGATAACGAAATTTTTTTATTTTAGCGGTATTTTTAAAAAGCATGACGGTAAAACAGAACACCGTTATGAATATATTAAAGCAAATGCTTGTTTGTTGTAAAAATTCGTAATAATGACAAAAAAATTAATTTTTGCATCTCCTTACTTCCGTGTGCAGCCAGGCTGTCGTTGTAGATGGTGTATTCTAGGAAAATTTCTTACCTCTTGGTTTCGAGTGTGGTCCTGAAAAATCTCAATTTCAAGGGCTATTTAGCCCTTCCCCTTAGCCCTACGCCTTTAAGCTAAAGAGAATTGGGACACCCCTACCCCTTCATGTGAATGGTAAGAGGTAGAATTGGGATTGGCCCTTACAGGGACATATCAACAAATAAAGGATTATTTTTGTGCAATCTATTGCACAACACCAAAAAAAATTACAAAACAGTGTCTATGATGAGTGTTTATGATTTAGTAGAATAGGTTTCCCTCACCTGTCTCCATATGGACAACTTTTCTGGCATTGGTTGCTTTATCTAGTGTTGAAATTTTTCTGATTTTAGTAAGGTGAAGCAAGGTCCACAAAATGGGTAAAAGCAATGTAAAATCAAGGTAAAAACGATGTGGTCGCAGTGCACTTTTCTCTTTTTTGAAGCAGACGTAACACCATTGGTATATTTTAGGGTAGGGTTTAAGTATGACAAGCACTGCCTTCTTATGGAAGGAAGGTGTACAGGAAGGACGTCTGTCTGAAACGTAACATAACGCACCTTAAGTAACACGTCAGATTCGTAACAATGACCGCACTCTGTAGTAGATTTTTCATCTGAAACATGCAACGAAGCTAACTGGAACAACATTTGTTACATTTTTCAAAAATATAGACTGAGGCACGTATTTCCAATGAGCCTGGGCTGCTTTAGTCTATGAGCTGATGTGACTTATCACAAATGAGGTTGAAATGACAGTATATGATTCTATAAAATATATTTTATAGTGTTTGTAGTATAATGATTTTCTTGATTATTATCAAGCCCATATATTATGAAATCTCTACTTCAAATTTAACTATAAATGTGTAATAATAGTTCTAAATGAGTTAAAAAGAGAAGACCACACCTGTAACTAATGAAAAGTGCTGACAGAGTCAGAATCAATCTGTTTGTATAGTTTGTTCATTAAAGCAGCAATCAAGAGAACTGCAGCACATGCTTATGAGCAAACATAGTCCATTGAGTTTATGCTAATATGGTTATTGTGCTTTATTTTATTATATAGTTTAACTTTGTGTAATTTTTTAGTTTTCTATATTAGCCACGTGTCTTTGTTCGTAAAGTTTACTTGCTTATGCATAACTGTTTTCTTTATATTGTGTGAAAATGCTTTTCTGTTCACGGCTTGAATTACTTTAAGGGAGTGTTTCCTTTACTGCTGTGGTGACTGTGTCTTGTGAAATACTGTTCAGGAAATCCAGGAAGACACGTGTTTGTTAAAGGATGTGTGTACATAGTGTCTGCCATTTTTTTTGAGTTTTAACCTGGCAGGACTCTAGTTCATGTGCTGTAAACAGAAACTGCCCTTTTGAAAAGGACCATAAACATGACTCGCTTGGTTTTTATGTAGGAGAATAAACAGGGCTGATATTATTGTCTTGGTATACAGAATTTTTCCACGTAATCCATGTGCATTTATGTAATTCAGCACAAAAGCTGTCATTTTCTAAAAGCGATAGATAAATCTGATCCACGCACTTTCGCTTTTGTAAGAACGCTTTATATCTGGAACATGATGGCATCTGATGCACTGTTATGAAAGCCACATTTTTCCACTGATTTTAACATTTGTCTCTGTTTGTTTGTCTTACACTTGCCAGTAGTTTTAAACTCAGCATTCATGCTCGCACACAGTCGTTATTTTCAGCTCTTTCTTCAGCAGACATTGTGTACAGCAGCCGGATATAGAAAGTCTGTGTTTAGCCCTCATCAATTGGAGCTAAATCTTTCTGCTGAATGACCTGGGGAGGCCAGCTGAACTAGCTGTGTCTGGATCACATGGTAACGTCTTAATCTCCATCCTTCATTCAGGATTCTCAGAGTGAAGCTCCCTTTAGATTAGCCACTCAACCTATAGCAGCATTGACACTATCATTGACCACCTAGCTTTTGTTAATCCTGCTGCATGTCATGATATTATGACACCTGTGTTTGGTAATCACCTACTTAAAAATCTTGATTTCCAGTTATAATTTCAGGTAGTAGGCTAAATTAAAACATAATTTTCTATCATATTCATATAACATTATTTTTAACTTAAAAACAGGTGATTGTTAAGGAGTTGATTTCTTTTTTTTTTTTTTGCATATAACATTATTTTCAAAGGTTTAACTCAAAATCCGGTGATGATTAAGGCGTTAATGACAAGATATCAGTAATAAATTTGAGATTTCTATTTTTTCTATTAATGTTTTTCTATTAATTATTTTAAAATACAATGTTTTGTTTTAACAATATTTTCTCTAATAGCAAGTTTTTAAACTACTAAAGACAGAGATCACTGAGCCCTATGTTTTCATTTGTAGCTTTGTTCTATTCATTTGTAAATTGTTTATTTGTTCTGATCTTATTACTGTCTTCAGTGTTGTTTTGAATTTTAAGTTAGACTGCTAGTTTATTCTGTAATAACAAAATTTGAGTAAATTCACATTTGAGGATTAGTAAGATTTCATTGGCATGTAAAATTGTGGAAGCATATATTATAAAGCAATATTACATCATGGAACAAAACAATAAAAAAACGAACATTTTTATTTTATTTCTTCCGTACTAGTGGGGCCACTGCACAAATGCTTAGCACTGAGCTGTGCTTTGAGGGAAATTGAAATTTGCACAATTAAATTAAATAAAACAATTATACAACAATCACTTTTATATTGAAATAGAGGGGACTGTTCTTTGTACGTGGATTATTTTGCTCACTGGATTTGATTGTTGACTTCGACAAGATCTATGATAGTTTCATTCTTCAAAACTCATCAAGGAGTTGTTGTCATAGTTCAGAGTATACTCGGGAGCAGACTTATTTCTTGTGAACGGGATTAGATTCTTATTTCAAGCAAATGTCATGCTCAAAGTATGGCAGCTTTTTGATATTTTCTAACAAGACTGCTATAATAAATTGGGGGAAATAATAATAATGTAAAATTAACTTAAATTTTTTTTAAACATTTGTTATGTAATCTGCCAACCAAAATAAAGGAACAAAGACTGTCTGGGGGTTGTGGTACCTTTTCAAGGGGTTCAAAGAGATTTATTTTTGTTCTTTTTAATGACTGATATGCACACCTTGCTATATACTTTTAATATGCCAGTATGAACCTCAGCTTTAATAAAATTTTATCTGATATGATAATAGACATGGCCAGTATTCTTATTGAGAGATTTCTTTGTGAATTAATAATTCTATAATTTATGGGAGTCATACACATTCGGGTGGCTTGATACAGTGCAGGAGATGCAGAATGTACTACAAATTGTACTACAAACACAAGCTGAAACAGTAATCTCTGATCAATTCATCCAGATATTTTAATCTCATTCACAAACTTGTTTGGAGAATCAGTTTTGCGAACAGACCCCAGTTGTATGTTTGACTTTGTAACATTTGTATTTATATTCCAATTGTTTGGCTTAATCATTGTTAATCAGTAGAATGATGACATCAGTAGAACCTTACAAACACCATTATTCCTAAAATACTAAATAATAGTTTTTTTTCTTTACAAGTAAACCACCAAAGTAAATTAATTGCGCCTTCACATACTGAATTGGGCCAGAGAACATTTAAGGAGGATATGTTTGTTTATTGCCTCAGTCCATCTCTGTACAGCATCTTGCACAATAAAGTGTGATCATGAACTGTAACATCTATCTCAATACTTGTGTACTTGTTGGAAAAGCAGCTTGTTACTGGAAGTGATGTTTTGAAAGAGTTCTACTTTGAACTGTTTGGTCAAACCCAATTAAGTTGGTTGCATCTCTACTTAGTTACACCCTAACACTGCCAACTGAAATGCTAATGTTTAGCACTCGTGTTCATTCTGTTCCCTATGTAAACGCACAGGATGCAGGGCTATTTTTGTTTTATTATGTCTCTTGGCACAGCGCCGGTCGTCAAACAGAGGTCATTTTTTGCTCTGTAAATATTGTATAAGGTTCATTGAACACTACTGGTTGTAGTTCCACCTGTCCTAGTTAAGTATGCTGTGTTCTTTCCTGGTTAGATTGGAATGGAGACGGATTAAACCGATCCTGAATAAGCCTTTTATTTTAGCTGCTCAGCTGACAGCAGTTTGGAAAGCAGCTCAGGGCTTTTTGGATTTGCCATGTCAGGCCTAATATCTGATCAAAGATGTGTGTCTGGTATAAATATCAACTAAATCATGCAAGGTGAAACCCGGTGAGTGATCAGGAAGTTAAAGGGCAGCAATAAGAGTTGACCGAATGCACGTTGTCCTGGTGAGGAAGTCTGTCCTCTGTGAAGAATGCTCCCGGAAATTGCTTTAATAAGCTCATTACAGAAATCCCACTGCATTCTATACACATTCCTTTTTCTCTTGAGCCACACACAGGACTCTTGCCAGCTTTGTGTGTGTGTGTGTGTGTGTGTGTGTGTGTGTGTGTGTGTGTGTGTGTTGAAGCTGCTGGGACAGTGGCAACCGCTCTCATGCTGGCATAATCAGCAATTGTGCTGATGAAGAAAAGCCTATTTGGTTTCTTGGTGAACACACAAACATAGGGCAGTTGAACTCTGCTTCACAAAATGCCTTGTTGCTGACATCATTTCCTCCCGGCCCTCAGCTGACTGGAAAAGTGGATGGAGGCAGAAAAAAAAAGGGGGGGGGTGCATGAAGGGTGGGATCCTTTATACTGTGGTGGCGTCTCCACCCTGCCTGTTGCTTTGGCTGCTCTTTCTCAGTCACTTTGGATGGAGGGAAACTACAGCAGCTTAGCTGGTTTACTTGGTTCCTTGGAGTCAGACGTGACTGTAATGGCCATAAAAATCACTGAATGTCTCGCTCATCTGAGCTGCTCTTTATGATGCTGCTGACTGCTGTTTTATGAGTCAAATGGCTTCCATATGTGAGAAATGGAGTTGCAAATTTAAACGGTACGTTCAATGGGAAGCTGGTTTTATGGTTTAACTCTTTTCACCAACAACCCCCTTTTTTAAAAAAAAAAATAACTTTATTTTTTATGTCAGGCCACCTTATTTACTTATCCAGGAATGACCCATTGAGTTACAATGTCTCTTCTACAAAGCCTTATGCTTTTTATTACAGTAATGGATACATCCAGATATGTCATCTTTTGATATTTGATGTTCTCATTGTCTATTTGAAAAATAAGCTTATTAGCTTAGTTGGGCTGCATGGCAAATATGATATTTAAACCACCTGTGGAATGCGTCAGGTTCAATGTAATCAAGCTTTTTGTCCAAAATGGATGATTTATTTTAAATAAAACAAATGTAAGCTCGCAAATTGTTAAAACAAGAATTGTGATGTTATGATGTTCGTGTTGTACACCAGAATGCACACAAATAATGTTGATGCTACATTGTAAAAATAAAAAATTCTGTATTTTGTGATTCATGTTTTTTTGTTGTTTTTTTCACAATTTCCAACTTTTAACTTTTTTTTTTTTTTTTTTAAATGGAAAAAGTGGCTTATTAACATTATTATTAGTTTAAAGTGAAATATTCTCTGGTTTGGTGTTGTATATTATGGTGCAAAAACATTGTAATAAACTGCTTGCCCATTTTTACATATTTTACAGACCTATTTCTCTATATATTTTTTCTTATACATTATATAATTTCAAACTGCTAAAATGTCAGTAAGTCACTTTGTTAAACTGTAGAGTTGAAATTTCAACATCAAAAATTGACAGAGCAGAGACCAAAGTCCCACAATGCAATTCACAACCGTAAATAAACAGAAAACACTTGTGTTAACAGTTAATTAACAGATACTTTTAGTGTAGTTGACAAGATACTTTTGTAAAGCTATGCTCAACTGAACTTTTCCTCTCTTTGTTTTTTTTTTTTTAAAAAGTGGACATGCTGTATGTCAACTGGACATTTAGCAGTCAGCTCTTTATGAGGGTCATAAACAGATTTTGAATAGTTAAAGATGATTGTTGTGATAAGGAAGCAACATTCAGAAAATGGTTTTCCTTCGCCCCAACTTGTTCGCCTGGATTGTTTGTATGTTGTCTCTAGGGTACAGTGTGTTTGTTTGCTATAAAAGCATTTACACCCAATAAATGAAATTCTGTGCAGCTTTTACAGATGTAATTACCTCCTCCAGTGTTTACACGAACTCCCCAAGACCCCTTTGGTAAACAAAGGACCCCCGCTGGAACATTGCTACTTTTGTCTTTTACTCGAACATTGTGACACATTCTCTTCATAAAGCTTCAAGGTTGAATTATTTAGAAATGTAATATTTATTCCAATTATATTTGTTATTATAATATCACAGAATGATGCTTCGTTGGGGTTCTGAGCTCACAAGTATGTCATTTTAGTAGTTCTTATGCTGTCTTAGATTAAAAGGTTCAAAAACCAGACACCTTAGTTTGATAGTCTTTGATAGTAGCATAGTCTTTGTAGTGACTGAGAAAATAGAGCATGGGAAATTGTCCTTGATTAACCAGAAAAATGTGAGTAATGTTGATATGATGTGTCTAAACAGCATACCACACTGGTTAGACGATGTAGGTGTGTTTTGGGAATGTTCAACAGTGTCAGCTGTTTTACGTTGTAGCTCTTAGAATCGGTTTCATTTCTTTCTTAGATTTTTTTTCGTATTGGCTCTAGCATCAAATTTGATAATTTAAAATGAGCATGAGCTGTTTGCACATACATGTTATCAGGACAAGGCTAAATCCATAGTGCAGATGTTATCTGGCACTTAATGTTTGTTGTGTTGGGAACGCAATGCGCACTAAATGAGAGTGATGTGCATCTTGACTGTCTGTTAATGGCATTTTATCTTTCTTGAACGTTATCTATTTGCCATGGCATTTGTCTCAAGGGCTCATGCGTGTTTTTACGTGTGTTTTGACAGGACGCTGCTGTGGTATGCCATGTAGTTTAGATGCACACAATGATTTACACTTCAACGTGTGTAAATGCACTTATGCCATATGTGTGGGTTTATGTATATATGTATACATGCCATCTCTTTTGCATTGTAACAAAGACCCATAAAGTGCTTGGAAACAAAGCTAATAACAATAATAAATGCAATTATTAAAAAGAACAGGAATGATAATGATACAGTTATATTTATTAATTAAAAAAATGAATTTAACAAGTGTATATAATAATAATAATAAACAACGTAATTAACTAAAACTAATTTCTTATAGTTCCTGAAATTTAATTTGTTGTTACATTTGTATAATTGTAATTGTTAAATGTTCAGTTTCATAATTCAAGTTGATCAAATAAAACATAATGATCAATAATTTGATTTTAACCAAGTGTAGAAAATGTGAATGCAGTAAAATTAAACACAGATTAAACAGACTCAGGGAAAAATAAAACTGATTTAGTAGTTCCCTAAACATCCAGGTGCTTTCAGAATAATTATAATTATTAACAAAAAAAACAATGTTTAGGACTTGCTTGAGGTCTTATTTCAAGACTCTTTAGTATACAAATCTAGCATGCAGTTCTGAAAAATATTTTGGGTAGAACAATTGTTTCTGTGGGAATGTGCATCACTATTCTTTACACAATGCCTGAAAACAAAGATGTCACTGACCGTAAAGTAGTACTCATTTGGCTGACTATCTGTTTCCTTTAAACACACAAGCAAATCCTCTAGTGTGTTTTAATGGCAAGTGTGAAAGAAAAAGAAAACCCAGCTGGAAAGTGAGTTTGTATTTGCACAAGGAGGTTAAAGTATTTCTGGTATGACTTGGAGAAGAGAGGCCTTGATCACGAGAGAGACATCTAATGCAAACTTTCAAGAAGGTCAGAGTGTTGAAAACTCCTTACCTGCTATTTCTATGATCTCTCATGTGACAGACGAGCATACAGCATTTTTGGGAAGCTCATATGACTTGTCACTTCCTCATATCTGCATGCTCTTCATTTGAGGCTGAAGCTCTTCATATTGTTGCATCTGATACGTTTACACTTAATCACATGCTATTCAAACACTTTTATATTCTGAAAGTATTATGCTACCCCCACATATGGACGTTTAACCTGCAGTATCTTTCTGATCTGTGTTCTGCAGCAGATATTTGATCAATTGGACTTTTTTCTTCTTTCATCTAAGGACTACATCCAGATTTTTTTAGTAAAATAAAAGGCCATCTGACACTTTGATTCATCTGTGCTACTGAGGTCTGAAACTCGAGCTCTCAGCAGTTTTTCAGACAGAACAGATGTGTTAGTAGACTACAGTCTCTCTAGTGTATTTGGGAAAGGCCTGCAGGCAGGGCGAGAGGAAAACGTATATGCAGAGGATGGGAAGGATCCTCATTCTTTCTTTTCACACTCTGTTCTGTGTCAGGTTTCTTACCCTCCTGGTTTCTGTGGCTTCCACTGGCATGCAGCAGTTTCTTCACTTCTGGTATACTGTCAGTGATGTCACTTCCTGTTGGAAAGTGATTCTGCAGTCATCTTGTAATTGTTTCATTACTGTGAATATGCTGTTTTCAGCCTTTCATCAACTTTTCCACTGAGTCAGTGCTTCTCCAAAAAACTTCTTGGCAGTGTTTTAATGTGTTTTTCAGACAGCAGGAGTCAATTTCAACTTTAAAATTTGCTGTTAGCATAAAATTCATGAGCTGAACACTGGAAATGTGTGCTGTCCATACGTTGAGCTGTGATGTGTGTGGATTTAGTTTGAAACTCACACCACTTTCTTTAACCTTTTATTTTAAAAAGCAATAAAATTATAAATAGGTCTGTAATTGTGTATACTGTCAGGGAATTTACTGTTTTCAAGCTTTTGAACCATTTCATAATCTATCTTATAATATGTTAGGGGATTAAATGTATATCAGTTGTAAACAACAACATTTGGAATTGTATTTTTTAAATGGCTGTGAATTCTGTAAACGTGATGGGATTTACTATTATAGTTCTAGAATAACATTACATTCATCAGGGTTAAGCAAGTTATTGCTTTGACATAATTTTCTACTGTCTTCAGATCTGCATATTTAAAAAAAAAAATTCTTAAATGTCCTGTGAAGTGCTTTGAAATGTGCATATTTCTTCAAATTTGACGTAATCTCACCTGAAACAAAAAGAGGGTGGGACATAGAGCAGCTCCTCCCCTTTAAAAAAAAACAGCCAATAGCGTTTGGTTTTTATCACGACTCTGCCCGTGAGAGTGGTTGAGCTCAAGCACATCAAATGAAAAGCAAATGAGAATAGGGCGGGGCATGTCAGATACTAAAGAGCATTATATCTGGTTTATATCTTATAAATGCAAATTTTGTCACTGTTTTGGTACACTCTAGCTTATAGACATCCTTAAAACTAGTCATACTGATACTAACATCTAAAAAAACGTTATTTTAATTTCACGGGACCTTTAATGTCAATGTACCGTGATCTGATAGAATAATAATTTGATTAATTTTTAAAACTGAAGATGGTAGCATGTAAAGTTAAATAATTGTATTCATATGTATAAGTTCTCTGTCTTCCACTGTGTAAGATGTGCAGTCTGTCTCACTCCGTTTTTTTTCTGTTTATCTCACAGATCAGGTCGAGATCCAGCCTGGTGACTCCAAACTGACACGTGTGTCCCAACTTGAGCTGCCTGGCTCAAGGGAGCAGCTTGCAGAGAGTTCACCGCCATGTCTTAACACCTCACGTTCCCCTCTGAAAACCCTGTCCCCCCTTCCCTCTCTCTCCCCTCCCTCCCCCTCCTTCTCTTCCTCCCCTGCCCTCCCTGTAGACGCTTCCCAGTCTTTTGGAAACCACAGTGCCTCCTTTGGAGAGATGAGTTTGCATCAGCAGCAGCAGGGGTCCGAGAGGGACCTTCCCTCCGCTGCCTCATCCGTCAGTCTACCCTCTGTACGGAAGACTCCTAAAAAGCAGCGGATCTCGCTGCGCTCACTGTTTCGCCGTCGTTGCGGGGATCCCAAATCACGCAAGTCACGGGCACTAGCTGCCGGAGTGGATGGCATTGCTAGCGTGGAGAGCGTGCACTCGGAAATGTGCCAGCAGCAGGATCACGCTTCAGCTCTTTCTGCGGCCGGTGTGGCCTACACCTCGTCTTCATGCTCCTCGTCCTTAGCCTCCACCTCTGAGCTTCTGGAGTGTCCGCTGTGCCTGCTGCGCCACACCAGAGACCGTTTCCCTGACATCATGACATGCCACCACCGCTCGTGTGCCGACTGCCTCCGACAGTATCTCCGCATCGAGATATCCGAGAGCAGGGTCAACATCAGCTGCCCAGAGTGCTCCGAACGCTTCAACCCCCATGACATCCGGATGATACTCAACGATCGGGTGCTTATGGAGAAGTATGAAGAGTTCATGCTGCGCCGCTGGCTGGTGGCAGACCCTGACTGCCGATGGTGCCCTGCTCCAGACTGCGGGTAAGTGCAGACTTAAAAAAGAAAAGAAATTACAAATAAAAATAATCCTGTTTTTTTAAAAGCTTTGTATTGGTAGGATTTGTTTTTAAAAGAAAAATTCTGAGCACAATAAATAATTTATTTGATCAAAAATACTGTAAAAACAAATAAATCTTTTAGAATGCAATTAATTGAAAGTGTGGAAAAAGTTATGCAGTTTTAAAACTGATTACATTTTTTTTGTATTTAGAAATAGAAAGTTTAGAAGAGCATTGATTTGAAACAAATTTATTTGTAACGTTATGACTTATTTCACTTTTGATTAATGCACTCAAGTTAAACTAATCCAAATTTAAAAAGGATATATTTGAAAAAAAGTAATAAAACTTTGAAAGGCACTATAAATGCAACATTTGTAGTAATTTGTCTTTTTCTGTCGTCAGCATTGTTTATATAGTCTTTCAGTTTTAATTATAGTAGTACATTAGGAAAAGCCAAATCAAAATGAAGCTGAAATACATTTTTAATGTTAACTGAAATAAAAAAAGTACTGAATATTTTTATATTCAAGTCAAAAAGTTTTAAAATGGGTATAATAATAATAATAATTATTATTATTATTATTATAGGTAGTGTTTTTGAAGCATTAATGAATGTACTGAACCAAAGTATAAAAATATAACATAAATGCATTGTACATCAAGTGTGATAGCACTACATTACGTCATCAATACAGCACAATGCTAAAATCTTGTTGCTTTAACAGCATGATGGGAGTTTCCATTACATTGATTTATTTTCATTTTATTTCATTTTTTCCCTGGTTTGGTTTAAATGGCTGCTCTGGTTTTTAACTGCATGGCTGTGCTGTTGCCACAGCTGCTATGTGTTTCCACAGCTGCTATATCTGCATGTGTGTCTATTTGCTTGTTTGTTGGCTGTTTGTTTTGGCATTTGAGCCATAGACGTGGTAGAGGTCATTTTGTGTGAATGTGTGAGCAAGTATAAACAGCGGCTTTTAATTGACTTATCAGTGTCAATACGCATGTTTACATTCACTGCTATAATCAAGCTTTTGACTAGTAAAGCTAGTCTTAATGCCTGTGATCATGTAAATTACGAATGCACCAGTTTGATGTTATTAGTGTTGAAAGCAGTTCATATTTTTGTGGAAACAGTGATATCATTTTGAGTAGGAAGATTGCTTTTCAGCAAGGATACGGAAGTAATAAATAGAATTTTCAATTTTAAAATGTTAAATGGTAATGCAAATGTACCTATTTCATATGTTGAGGAAAGGATATATGATTATTTGTACAACAGGGACCAGAGAGGTTTTATTTGAACTTTGATATTGGTCAGAGATTTAGCTTTAAACTATTTGCTGTGCTCTTACTCTGAGCCAGATCTATCTGGGGCGTCATCTGAAGTTGGCACACGCCAGTGGCACAGTATTGTGTTGGGATCAGCGCTTTTGGAAGTCTGACACCGGTGACACTGCCGGTTTGAATGGAGTCTTTTATCAGGCCGCTGGAGAGGCTGGCAGCATATCTTGTCATGCTGTGCCCTGTGTTTTAATGATAACATGACCTTTTAAGCAGCCTGTTTTCTTATTTCCTTTTTGGTAATCGTTTTCACTTGCTTATTTTCTCAGGTGGCAGCGTTAAACCAGTCACGTCACAGGATGTGTCTGTTGTGTGTATAACAGAAAGATTAGGTGCTTTTGCTAGGTAATTTTTTATTTTTTTTAAATGCACGTCAAAACCTCAAGTGGTTGCACTTAAATATATTGAGGTCTGCTTTTGAGGAGAATTTCTGGAAATGAATTAGTGGTACCTTCAGAAGTGTTGTACCCAAGTAAGTTGCATATGTGTTTGGTTTTACAAAGGGTTTTTCCTTGAACTACGTGACCGTATCAATTGGCTTCATCAATTTTTGTAAAACCTCCCTCTTTTGAGAAAAATCAGAAAGGCAGTTATGTTTTACTTAATAAAATTACAAGAATAATGCAAAACACCTGAATACCGCCTCAGTCTCATTTTGAGCAAGGAAAGTTTTACACTGAATATGTAAAACAGGTTTGTGTGTATTTCTGGAAGCATTTGTGATTGAGGGACAAACATTAGATGCACATAAAAAGCGAGTTCAAGCAACCACAGTTACAGTAACAACTGTCATTAAGGCTATATTTACACTGTTGCGTTTTCATTTTAAAATTTGTTTTAGATTTAAAATGCTCCTTGTCCAAACTGACATTTCAACTGTTTCAGAAGTCAGGGTTCAACGCTAAGGATTTTCCACTGACCTGATCTAGCCAGTGGTTGAGATTTTTACTTGCCCTGCCAAATTTTTCACTGGCCCCACCAAAAACAAACAAAAAAAAATTAATAGTTAATAGCTATTTCTTAGCCACATAGTTTAAATGTCAAAATAATGTCTGTGAATCTAGAATTTAAATACTTTAAAAATGTTAATAAATGTATAATGAGCAAAATTCTCTGCTCTTTTTGTTTGCATAAAACTTCATGGAAAATGTGCAGTGATTTTATTGCGGTTCTAAATTATTTAACAAATGTGGCTGACTTGCCAAACTGTGCAAAACGCACAATTTTTTTCCGTCGTGTTGTACCCAAGTTTCTGCTTCCAAGACGTTAGAAACAGTTTTCTTTTAGCCTCATAATTTGATGTTGCCATCTCTTTGCTGTACGGTTGTTACCAGGTTACAGAAAAAAATAACATGCTTCCAACATCCAATCAGATAAGAGGAACCGAAGAGCAATGTGGTATTTACGACATCACAGAGAAGGTAGCATTTAAAGGCTTAAAAGCACAAACTGTTTCTCAATTCTAAGACTGTATTTGCATGCAATTGACAAATAGTCACATTAATTAAAAATCAAACTTTAGTGACAAGGCAGCACTGGCCCAATCGAGCCAGTAACAATCCTGTCTACTGTCCCGAGCATCTCTCACGCTGGCCCCAGGCCATCGGGCAGTCCTTATTGTTGAGCTCTGCAAAATAGTAAAACAGGTTGAGTAATAGTAAAACGCATGATGCGTGACCATACTTGCGGTATACTGATTGTCATATATGAGGGACAAATTTGGGATAGATGTACAATAGTCCAGAAGGCCACTTAAAGAGCGATTGTGAATAGCTGCAACCCCATTTTCGAAAATTTGTGTTTAGTTCATCTATACTGAAATGGAATACTAGCATTTTCAAGCTAAAATAGCGTCTTTATCAAAATACTGTTTATCACGGGTTGAAGATGCCAGAGTACTGTGGATGCCAGGCATAACCAGAACAAAACTGAAGAAAACAAATTTAAAACTTAACTAGTGTAGAGTCCTCATTTCTCTTAATTAACAAGTGGTGTTTTTTATTTTTTATTTGAAAAGACATCTGTTGATTAATCTGTTGTTTCTTTATGGATTGGGCCTTTGCATATCCTAGTTCCCACCAAAATCAAGTAGATTTCCAAGCTGTCTTGAATGATTCATGGGTTATAAAACCCAGAAACTATACAGTTGCTGGTCCTTATTGACTTTCCTAGTCAAAAAACATACTAGCAAAATAAGATTAAAGATTAGTGCTGCACGATATTGGAGAAATCTGATTGCTATATTTAAAACCTAACAGTATTCAGGTACAGATATTAAATAATCGCAGTGCAAAAAATGCTTTTTGTTGTCTCGTTTCTAGTTCAAATATCTTCAAAAGGATTAAGTCAAAGATATATTATCTGCCAGTGGGGTGAGCAAAATAAACTTGTTTTCACTTTGAAATGTAGATATTTGGACTAAGAAACAAGACAAAAATACTAAGTAAATTATTATTTTTTTTATTGCATAAATCGCATACATTGCGTGTAAATAAAGTAATTTATACAAGTCTGTGGCTTCTGGTTGACTATAATTCAGACTCCACATTGCATATCTTGCGTGACTATTGCGTATGTGCACATTGCGATATTGATACTGAAACGATATATTGTGCAGCCCTATTGAAGATTTCTCAAAGTGCTAGTAGCCCTTAACATTTTATGAACTGCAAAGAACCTTGATTAATGTTCTACTGAAGAAAAGGCATCTATATCTCAAATGAGTGCATTTGCAGTAGGGCTGTGCGATTAATCCAATTGCAGTTTGAAACGTTGCAATTAGCTAATCACAAGAAGCTGCGATATTAAATATGCATTTAATTTCCCCCGGCCAGAGCAAATGTGTGCATGGCGTCTGTGTGTGACAGTCTTACTAGCCAATTGAGTGCACACACTTTCGGTCTGCCCAATCAGAATTGCGCAACCGAACTATGCGGAACGCCCACAAAAAAAATACAAACAGAAAAGCGTGGACTAGTGGGATGATGGCGTCTGCCGCTTCAGAAGCATTAATAGACTAATATCAAAGAAAAACAGGACATTGGTAATATGGGATTATTTTGGTTTCAAAGTCACAAAAAATGTAAGTTTAATGCTTTGATATTTCGCGTACATTCACGGCTCACGATGCAGGTATGTGCGTCGCCTAGACTGACTGTAATGTAATGTACTATACAAATATAATTTGTCATTTCATTTTCATAGTACAGTTATATATGGATGCATTAGATGCAGAATTTTAAAGCAGTTTAACGATTTAAATGCTTCTTATTGGATATTACATCATTCAATGCAACTATATGCATGACTTTATGGAGAGCTTATGACCTACTAACTACAATTTGCTTTAAGAACATGTTAACAAATTTAGTTACAAACTAGCTAGTAGTTACAAAGCCCCTAGTGTGGACTTTACCTTACAGTTTAAGAAAGGACTTACGAACAGCTGGTGCAATCCTAGCCAGGAGATAACTAATGCCATAATGCACTACCTCGCTAAAGACACGGTGCCTTTTAATGCAGTGACCAAAGAGGGATTTAAAAAAAAAACTCATCTAAATGCAGGATAGGAGATATACACTTCCGTCGCACCTATGTTAGCCATTTGAGTACCACAGCTGTACGTTTAACGTCATGATATTTTGTGTAGCATGTGTGATAAGTATTTTGTTGTCGACAATATAAGCTACAGAAAGGCTCTTATCAGCCATATTAGTTTGCTGAGTGTTCTGTATTTTTATAATTATTATTTTTTTGTTTGTATTATAAGCTCCCTAATCTCCCTAATTTGAGTTCAACTTACTTACAGAAAGGTAAGGTCATTTTATTTGTGCTTACTCTTTGCTCTAGAGAAAAATGAGTGTTTAATTTCTGAATATTTAAAAACAAATTTGAATAAATGTTTAAGTAAATCAATATCTTTTCAGTTCTTTTTTTAAACTGAAACTCACTGCATTTTGGCAGTAAGAAGCTACGATACAGAATATTGAGCTGAAGCTTGACTTCAAAATTTAATCGCAAATCAAATAGAAATCGCAAATCTGTCAAATATCGTGATAAGATATTTTGCCCAAATCGCACAGCTCTAATTTGCAGTTAGTTTTATAGCTAGTGGCATTTTGTTTTTGCTCAAACAAAATAAGCACATATTCATAAAGGTGTTCATTAAATTAAATTGTAATAGTCATACTGTTCCAGTTTTTGAAGACATGATGGTTCTGATGGTCGGACATTAGAAGGGCGCTAATAAAAGTTAATGTGAACAGCAGACGGTGTGGGTTGCATTGATTCTGCATTGTTGCACCGCAGGCTTGGCTGAGGGTCTGCTGTCTTGGAAGACAAATGTTGTTTAAAGCTATTCTGTGTTGAGCGGAAAGGCTTTGTGCCATGTTTCATGCTGTGTGGCACATGCAGGGCTTTCTTTGTGTTTTGCAAGAGAAATCTTGTTTGACTTTTAGTTCTTGTGCTGTCACTATTCTTATTTTGACAATAATGTCTTTTGTTAGTGTTCATTGTAGATCAGACAAGGGGCGTCTCAATTCTCCTGCATCGTGTTTACTCTTACACACTCAGACTCCTGTAGAAATATGGGCAACTCTAATAAAAAAAGCTACTTTGTTTGTGGAAACAGATGTCGTGGAGGAATTTCTTCAGTGGAAAACAAACAGTTGACCCAAATGGTAACTGCCTTGCACAAAGGAGTTTTAGCATCTTTTGTATGAGAATTAATTGTAGTGTAATTATATCTGTGACATTCAAACATAACCCTTTCAGGGCTTTTTTTTTGTTGTTACCCGACTGATCCAGTTGTATTAAAGCTCTATTTTAGCTTCTGCTGTTCTTTCATTGCATCATATGACTGCTAAAGAGTCTTATGCAGCTTTTCTGTTTAACACACAACACTTAGCATAGTGATCCTGTCACTGTTGTCTCTCTGATTTCTCCATCTGCTCCTTGTGACTTTCCAACAATCATTAGCTTTGCAGACAAGCACAATTTGCAGCTTAATAGGTTCTCATTAATAATGATTGGGTCACAGTGGCCATTGGCTGCTGTAATTGATGATGCCGTCAGTTCAGATTAGCAGGGCAGTTAATCTACATTGACCAAAAAGAGCTCATCTACTTTTCTTTGCCAGTGATAGCTGCAGTGACGTGATATGGCGTATTTGTTTTGGATGAAGGAAAAACAAGAAGTATTAATAAAAATAGCTGTAATGGATGTTTTCTTTGCTAATACATCTTAGTAAATATTTTTGTTAGATGGGTGGCCTCAGATAACCATGAGCTCATGCACCTTTTGTAGTGCATGGTTGTGAACAGTATTTGTCTGTTTGATTTGACAGGTATGCGGTCATTGCCTTCGGTTGTGCCAGCTGTCCAAAGATCACATGTGGTCGTGACGGCTGCGGGACTGAGTTCTGTTACCACTGTAAACAGCTGTGGCACCCAAATCAGACCTGTGACGCCGCTCGACAGCAGAGAGCCCAGAGTCTCCGGCTGAGACCCTTTAGATCATCCTCACTCAGCTACAGCCAGGAGAGCGGCGCTGCTGGTAACACACACACACACACGCACACATGCATGTACGCCTTAAAGTCCACCTGATTCAGAAGTTATTTAAACCTTAAATAAATTAACTGGCGCACATTGTGTTTCAAGATAGTATTAGTTTGTGATTTGATAATGGGAATAAGCCATATCGTACTTGATCGTGCTCATTTGACAGATACTGTCAGTGGTATTTTCAGTGGTGAAAACATTAATATTCATTCGATATTTAGATGTGTATAAATATTTTTTTGTTTAAGAAAATTTGAAGTGACAAGTTAAATTATGATAGGTTTCCAAATTCTAGGTCATTAATGAAAAACACTGGGTTGGTCATTTCTATTTTCTGAAAATTCACGACTTTAAAAACAAGGTTAACACTTTAAATTAATAGTCCATTAGTTAATGTATTTACTAAAATGAACCAAGTACGAAGAATCTTGCACAGCATTTATTAATCATAGTTTAACATTTACTTATGCATTATTAAAATATAAAAAAGTGCTTGTTAGCTTATGCACTGTAAGTTAACAGGAACTAACAACTTTAATTTACAAACATTAACAAAGATTAATCATTCATTCATTTTCATTTCGGCTTAGTCCCTTTATTAATCTAGGGTTGCCACAGTGTAATGAACCACCAACTTATCCAGCATATGTTTTACACAGCGGATGCCCTTCCGCTGCAACCTATCATTGGGGAACATCCACACACACTCATTCACACACATACACAATGGACAATTTAGCTTACCCAATTCACTTATACTGCATGTCTTTGGACTTGTGGGGGAAACCGGAGCACCCGGAGGAAACCCACGCCAACACAGGGAGAACATGCAAACTCCTCACAGAAATGCCAACTGACCCAGCCGAGGCTCGAACCAGTGAGCTTCTTACTGTGAGATGATAGTGCTACCCACTGTGCCACCATGAGGCCCACAAAGATTAATAAATACTGTAATTTATTATTCTTTTTCTTTTTTTTTTTACTAATTGACCATTATTTTAAAGTGTTACCAAAACAAGTATCTGCTTGGTACGATCAGAAATATCATGAACCTCTGGGGTGCTTGAATAATAAGGGGTCTTCTAATCACAATCTATGTTTTGTACTAAATGATCAAACCTAGGCTGAAAACAGCATGCGTCATGTCTGCAAACAGTGGTCTTAACTGTTTTGTTTGTCTCCCTAAGCCGATGACATTAAGCCATGTCCCCGCTGTGCGGCCTACATCATTAAGATGAATGATGGGAGCTGTAATCACATGACCTGTGCGGTGTGCGGCTGTGAGTTCTGCTGGCTGTGTATGAAGGAGATCTCTGACCTGCACTACTTAAGGTCAGTGAGCAGAACACCACTGCAGTGTTCACAAAATACAGCCATATGATGTATAAGACGTGTTAAAAGACTTGAGAACTGAATTTTATTTTTTGAGCTAGATTTGACATATACTCTGTTTGTTTTCTGTTTCTGGCACAGTCCTTCGGGATGCACATTCTGGGGTAAGAAGCCCTGGAGCAGGAAGAAGAAAATCCTGTGGCAGTTGGGCACGCTTGTGGGAGCTCCGGTTGGCATTGCACTGATTGCAGGCATTGCCATACCCGCGATGATCATTGGGATACCGGTGTATGTGGGTAGAAAGGTGGGTGTCCAAGTCTTTGAATGTTGAGAATAAAGCGTGAGGTGTAATTGATAGCTTTTTGACTTTGATTAATTTTGCATTGTGTAATTTTTAAACCTAGCCGTTTGAACTATTTTATCAAACAGTCAAGTCATATTTGGTGTTTTTGCATTGATTGCTATAGTAAGTGTCCGCATGGTGCCAATAGAGATTTTCATCTAGGACTGAGAGAAGTTGTAACTTTCTGAAGCCTTTTAAATACTTATGACAATATTGCAGAATATTTTGCAACTGGCTTTTTAACGTCTTGGGTGACACAAAACTGTGGCTGTGTGATATTGAAAAATCTGATATTGCAATATTCTGTTTTATTGTACATTTTGCCATATTAAAATAATAAAAAGATAAATATAAAATGAATATAATACAAGATTAGATAAAATATTTAAATAATTTTAATCGGATGACTTAATGACCTCTATTAAGAATTAGTTTGTAATTAATGATTGCAGTATTTTATAAATGAAATATCAAAATCAGGTGTTATTCTAAAGACTTAAATAAACAATTTTGTTAGACTTGAATCACTTGACATTTTGTTTTCATAGGCTGTATTACTACTGTAATTATACTAAATGTTTTATGATTACATGAACCACAAGTTGCAGTTACACAAAAACAAAAGTAATATTATAACTACTATTTTAAAAATTGTGCTTTTTTGCGTGTTGATCATTATTTTTAGGCTAAACCTGCAGAGCATAAACTGTATGCTTTTAAATTTGCATTTGAGATTTGCCAGTATAATTTTAATAGGTTGTGCAGCCGTAAAAAAATAATATTTATCATGCAGCCTTTTTAAAACTATGACTATTTATAGTGAAACAGATTCCAAAAAAGACTGCAGTGCTACGTTTTGTTTTATAACGTAAAGGCACTCTAGTTAAACATTGTACAATAATGTAGAAGCTTTAAACTTTATTGATATTGTGTGTAATTTGTATTGTAGTGCAACTAGTTAATGTATCGCCAAGTTATATTTACAGCAGATCTTATTTTGATGACAATTGGAAAACCCCCCCCATAAAAACACAAAGGAGAATTGGTCTTTCAGGTTTTAACTTTACCGCTACTGTACTCTATTAATAAACATTTCATGAATGCCAAACTGTCTTGGCAATCATGGACGTTTGTCTTTTATTTATGATTAGACAACCATTACAAATCCTGCATTATCAACCTTAATTTGGGCTGTCAACTCGCTGGCTCATGACGTGGGCTAAATTGAGGAAAAAAAACACATCGGTTGATTTCTTTTAATCCGACAACATTTCCTGTGACAGCTCCTTTTGTGAACCAGTTTCTCTGAATTCTTTTGTCATGACTACAAGATAATAAGGGCTTTCATTTTGTCTGACTAGAAAAACACTGTTGCTATTATAAACCCCGTTAGAAGCTTTTGCCAGCACGTTGACATCAATTTGACGCGCGCTATTCTTAAATCATTATTAGCAGATTGGAGATTTGGATGTCAAAATAATAGTCATGTTATGTATATAAAATTTGTGTCCTGCATTAAGGGTTTGGTATTGTGTGAGTTAAAGGGGACCTGTTGTGCTGCATTGTACAAGTCTCAGGTGTAATTTGCTGCAGGTTCCTTTGAGATTTTCCTGTGGGCTTTTGTAATGAAGGCTTTCAATTAATTAGCTAAATAAGGTCCATGGTAAACATAACTCATGTATACTTGAATGTTTTGCACTACAACATAGACTGCATAAACGTACATCCATACACATTTTATCTAGTTACACACTGGGATCCCAGGGCTCCTGGAATTTCTGGAATATAATGCAATTTTAAAAGGTCTCCGAGACATTGAAAGTCATGAAATATATATAATATATATTGTACCAAGTCATGGAATGTCATAGTTTTTTTAAAAAAATATTTTTGTTAGTCATTTAAAATTTTAATTCCCATTTTATCAAAAGGATTTTTATTCCATACCATGTTTATTTCATGAATTTTGGTTATCATTATAGTTGAACCTTTTTTTTTTTTCGTTAGTATTTTATTAGTTTCCCACTTGTCAAGGGGCAATCGGGCATCAGATTGTACCTGTACAAATATTGTCTGGTTTTTGTGTCTGCACAGTGCTCAACCAGTCCCTTCTGGATTTTGTGGGATTTTTTTTTTCTCCGAATTTATTATTATTATTATTATTTTTTTTTAAATTTATTTATTTATTTTTTTTCCCAAAAAAAATGCAAGCTGCTCTAAATTGTGCTTTTTGCCTGATTTTGTGCTATTTGCTTGATATTTGTATTAAATTCAACGATTGTAAAATCTCAAAACTCTGGAGAGACTGCTCAACACAATAGCTACCTGCTTTTCAATTTTTTTTAATTTTTATTTATTTTTTATTATTATTTTTTTTAAATTTTAATTTTTAAATTTTTATTATTATAATAATTTTTTTTATACAGGTCATGAAAATTCAGCTTTTTAGCCAGTTAAAGTCAGGGAATTTGACTTTTGGCATAGAGTGGGAATCCTGTACACATTAATACACATGTATTAGAAAATACACATCACAATTTTTAATTATTTTTTTCCAATATGGATGTCTGATTAGTATTGTCAGGTTATGTTTGTCACAGATGTCGCTTTACTCATAAATTGAAATAAGCAAGAAAAAAAAGGAGGAAGTTTTTTTAGAAAATTTATTTATATTTAATTCCCCGTTGGAAAATCTCAAGGGAACCAGTGGCAACTTAATCTTCCGGGTTTTTGACATCACAGTAGGGTGTACTGCACCTGTAAAAGTGTGTTTTCAGAAACATTGGCTCTCTATAAAAAAAGAAGTGATTGGATTTCTACCATTGATAGACTGGTTGTACACACATCGGCATTCAAACATCATGTAAAAGTGAATTTTGCATAATAGATCCTCTTTAATATGCAGCCTGTCTCTGAACCAGATTAACCCACTGCAAAATGGGTCACTTGTACAATGATTAATAACACTTCATATATGTGCCGTTCAATCTGAATTTCATTATGTAGGGATTTCCATAATGGTCTGTTTATCTGACCTGAATTCAAACTGAGCTGCGTGAAATGTTAAATGTGATGATCTGTGTGTCTTATCACACACTTTTATGAAGTTTTTTTAAATCTTTAAGATATTTATCAGATGATAGAGTGGAATATTATGTTAGCATTATTAGTAACCAAAAGCGCAGTTTTAGTAGAGATAATCAATGTGAATGAGCAGTGTAACGGTAGAGGGATGCTTTTAATCACTCATTCTTTGAATCTGTTTGATTCAGATTCATAATCGTTATGAAGGGAAAGACATCTCCAAGCACAAGAGGAACCTTGTCATAGCCGGTGGCGTGACTTTGTCTGTCATTGTGTCTCCAGTGGTTGCTGCTGTTACTGTTGGTAAGTGGATTTTTTTGGGGGGAACTTTTTAGTTTATATTTAGCATTTTGTACTCTTATGAAAACACCTAATGTTTGTTCAGAACTCATAACCCAAAGTATTACATGCATGCAGTTAATTCAGGTGAAATTTTTCGTATAAATAAATGAATAACACAACTTTTGCTATATCATAAGATTCATCATATAAAATGCGTTGTTGGATGAACTCCACAAAACAAGTACTATAGTAAAGTTACATATAATAAAGTATTTTTTCCCACTAAAAAGTACATCTTTGCAATTATTACAGAAATATTGCAAAATTATACTTGAGCATTAAAAGGGAAAAATAATCTAAAAAAAAATCAAACAATTGTTTTATTTTATTACCAAAGCTCATCTTTTGCTAATTGTTCCAACTATAAATTAATAATGATGACAATTTTTATTTTCACTTGTCCGCACACTTGTCATCATTTACTCACCCTTCTCTTGCTCCAAACCTGTTTGAGTTTCTTTTTTTATTAAACACAAAGGAAGATATGACGAACAATGCTGGTTGCTGGGAAATATTGACTACCATAGTAAATTTTTCCTACTACAGAAGTTAATGGGTACCATCAACCAGCATTCTTCAAAATATCTTCTTTTGTGTTCAACAGAAGAAAGAAACTCATAAAGGTTTAAAACCACATGAAGGGGACTAAATGATTTTATCCATTTAAGCTCAGAATTTGCCATTCAATTCAGTAAATTGTTAACTGAGGTGACTCTAGAACAAATGTGCAGTCGGATCCGACTTAATGCAAACAGTTGAACTGAAAACAATATGCTCGTTCACAAATTAAATTCTACGATCATATCTGAGAGTGGTTGACTATTTCTACTGTTCAAAATGACAAGGAACAAGATGTATTTTTATGAAATGTGGAAAAAGTATGATATGCTTTTGGATTTAGTGAAGAAAAAATGTAATCTTCCCAAAATGTCAATACTACACTAGAGTACAGATACATCAAATATATAAAATACACCAAGTGAAAATACTTTATCTGTTACATTCTATTGCTAATCTCAATGCAATGTCCACACAATTGCTATTGTTCTTCTTAGCAGCTACCCCTATTTTATTATTAATTGTTTTTTTACTTTTTGGTACTACTACTTTTTAAACTTAAATTGTCTTTAAATGTGTAAAATTTATTTCAGCTAGTTTATCAAGTATAATGCGAAAATAGCTCAAATGAAAAAAAAGTTCATAGACAGAAACCTTCTCTGAAATAATATTATATAGACCTTAATTAAAAAACAAATGTGCAACATTAAAATAGAAAAAAAAGGACTAATTCAAAATATCAATAAAAGTCATGTTTTTGGTGTGAACAGACATTAGCATTGCTCTTTTATTACAGAACAAGCCCTGGTATTTCCTTCAGCATATGCAAACAAGATTGTTAATCTCTGTAGATTAAAGGTGGCTGTATGTCTTGTGTAGCAATGTTGCATAACCATTATAATGCGTGTCTGTGCAGGAATTGGAGTGCCCATCATGTTGGCATACGTCTATGGTGTGGTGCCCATCTCTCTGTGCCGCAGCGGTGGTTGCGGCGTGTCTACGGGCAACGGTAAAGGTGTGCGCATAGAGTTTGATGACGAGAACGACATGAACGCTGGCACCGGAGCAGCTGTGACTGGTAAGTGAATCTCACTGAAGCCAAACTCATGGCTGTTCTTAACACATTTGTAAATCTCAATGTCACACGTTGTTTAAAATGCCTTCACAGTCCGTCCTTCTCTGTGCCATTCTCTTATTCACAGGTTCTGTCTTGACTATCACTCCCTCAGGATTTGTCTATCACATTTCACACTTTCACTCTGCCTCGTTCATCTTTAATGCAAATGTGTGATGCGTGCTCTAGTTTAAAGTGCACTTGCTGGAGTCTACTAGATTGTGTTAGATTTACTGGGTAGTACGCTCACTAGACTCGGATTGAAGGTGAACCATATTTAAAGACAGGAATCATTGTGTGGAGACCTTGAGTTTAATCTTATCCAGACATAATTGTTGATACTCAGGAATCAAGTAGCTTAATTTCTCAAACACCAAATAATTTCTGCAAAGCTGAGGTAATGCTGGGAACAAGCAACTTTTGTTCTGATGTGCAGTGCATGCTGGAGGAAAATAATTTAGAACGAGCTTGACTTATGTTAAGTTTTTTGCATTCTTTTTTTCTGGATTCTTTTTAGAAAGCCAGACATTTTTAGTAATCAAAGAATGCCTCATTAATTGAATCAAAAATAATCTCTGCATAAAATTGGGGCTTAATTTTATTATTATTATTATTATAAATGGTGTTTTCTTTTTTTTGGAAAATTTATATTATTTTATTAGAATTTATATCTTTGTTTTCTTTTTTGGCAGCACAACAGGAAATTATATTTAAATCATGAATGGAAAATTATATCATATGCAATATTCCTTAACATTTTAATAAACATTAATTACGTTAAAGTTTCCAACAGACATAGCAATTTTGATATTTAAATGTAATATTCACAGACACCAGTACATGCTTGACACTAGTACATATTTGATTGTGCTGCATCCTATTTTGAATATACCTATCAAACATTTGCCAAATACTGTAACATTCAAATTTTACATACACATTATTATTATTATTATTATTATTATTATTATTATTATTATTTATTTATTTATTTTTATTTTATGTGTTCTGTTCTTCCCGATTGTATCTGTTTTCATAATGCTTCAAACCTCTATGAATGACTATAATGTTCCCTTTGTATCTCAACAGACACCACTTCAGTAGCAGAGACCAGACAAAACCCCAGCATTGGTGAGGGCAGTGTAGGGGGTCTGACAGGCAGTCTGAGTGCCAGCGGGAGCCACATGGAGCGTATTGGAGCAATGAGAGACAACCTGAGTGAGAACGCCAGCACTATGGCCCTTGCTGGAGCCAGCATCACTGGCAGCTTGTCAGGAAGTGCCATGGTCAACTGCTTCAACAGGTCAGTGATGCCTGGCTACAGGTTAAGTTGTGCCTCAGGGTCAGCGTAACCCATGGTGACGGGTATACTACTCTGCGAATGCTGCACTATGCAGAAGTATAAATCTGCCTTTAGTCCCTGCTACATCAGGGTTTGCCACAGTGGAATGAACCACCAATTACTCTGGCATTTGTTTTATGTGGCAGATACCCTTCCAATTGCAATTCATAGATAATGTTTTGTAAAACGAAATTGCTAGAATCTCAGCGATGACACTGAAGTTGTGATATTGTGACCTTACATGCGACCTTAATGGAATTCAAGTGCACTCAATCAAGATATTTTGCCAAAACTCATCGATTTGGATCAAAATCATAGTTGTCTCACAGGTCCGTTCATTCAGTAGTACTCATTCATCACATGGCATGTTCCCATAAATAAATGGGAGCCATTTTGACCAAATCAGACAAGTGGACACAAGAATGCATTTTAAAGGGTTTGTTCACTCAAAATGAAATTTCTGTTATTAATTACTTACTGTCATGTTGTTCCAATCCTCTGAGACCTTACCACACAGTTGGAACACAATGTAAGAAAATTTTAAATGAAATCCGAGAGATTTGTCATCCTCCTTAGACAGCAATGTTCCAGAGACATTCTCAGAGATTTCATCTAAAATATCTTAATTTGTTTTTCAAAGATGAATGAAGGTCTCAAGGGATTGGAACAAGACGGGGATGAGTAATTAATCACAGTAATTTCATTTTTGGGTGAACTAACACTTTATTACCAGGTGGAAACAGGGTTTTGGTTTGAACAGACAAATTGCATTACAGAAACTTCAATAAACACATTCAGGTCTGGTGTGAACATCATTTTACACTGCTGCTTGTGTCTCAGATTGGAGGTTCAAGCTGATGTTCAAAAGGAGCGATGCAGTCTGAGTGGAGAGTCTGGTACCGTCAGTCTGGGGACAATCAGTGATAACGCTAGCACCAAAGCAATGGCTGGATCCATTCTCAACGCCTACTTGCCTATGGACAGGTCTGTATTTATAGAGCTGAACAAATCTAATGATAGTTTACAAGCACAGCTCAGTGGATCTGTTTATTAGTGTTGTAGCACACCAAGCTTCAATCAATGGGTTACGTTTTTATTTATTTATTTATTTATTTTTTTGGAGCAGAGATGGCAACAGTGTCGAGGTGCAGGTGGATGTGGAATCTAAAAGAGGGAAGCTCCGGCACCACAGCGGCAGCAGCAGTATGGATGATGGCAGCACCGGAGGCCCCGGGGCCAGCACTTGCCCCTCTGGCTGTCTCCATGACGGTAAATGTGTCACTTCTCACTGGGCCAAGGAGCCGTCCTCCACTTCATCCTCTTCATCTGGCAAGAAAAGTAAAGGAAAACTGCGCAAAAAGAGTGGTGGAACCAAGATCAATGAGACGCGTGAAGACATGGACGCGCAGCTGCTGGAGCGCCGCAGCACCAACTCCAGTGAATTGGACTCTCCGTCTCTGAGCGGTAGCCTACCATCTGTGGCCGACTCCCACTCCAGCCATTTTTCAGAGTTCAGCTGCTCTGACCTGGATGCCTGCAGACCCCCCTGTTACGAGTCTCACGTCCGCCATCCCAACACAGGCGGAGCCGTCAGCCCTCTTCCCGAAGTCGAGAATGACCGGCTGGAAAACTGTCCTGCTTCTGGGAGCCTCCCTCAAGTTATGGTAGCCCCAATCTCCCCCGATGGGGCAGCAGAGCGTCCTCTGTGCTACATTGCGGAGGAGAATGTGAGCTTAATGTGTGCGGCTGATGTGGGCCAGAGCTCGCCTAAAGAACGCAATAACAACCTTCCTCAGCCAGCTAGCCCTGTGCGCAACACCTGCATTCAAACTGAGATATAACCAGACGGGTCGACTTCACCCAAAATGCTTTCATAGCTAACCTCAACGCCCACTTTATTACCAAGGATTGCACACTGAATTGAAGATTTTTTAAATTCTTCGGGGGTTACATGGAGGTGTTAATGTCCTGGTTAGATGGTCGATTGTTGAAATGTTGGAGAAAGAGTGCCACTTTTTACACTGGTCAGCGGCAGGATGCGCCTTGAGGTTTCAGAAAGTTCGCCGTGACCAAAGGTTACTGTTTGATTGGCAGGTTTTGTTAAGGCCTGTCGGTCTGTGCTTCTAGTTGGTCTAAAGCTTGGATGAGGTTTGGAAAGTCAACAGATGAATGTAAGGCGGCAAGTGATGCACAGATACTGAGGATGATGATGATGTAGCTGTCAATCACATATGCCTATTTCAGTGTTCTGGGTCGCTGTGATAAACAAGTACATGGATGAATCTTTCAAAAACCTGTCTTCGTAATTCAACCCAAAATTAAAAGCAGCAAACGAGAAAAATGGCTTTCCTCGAATAGGAAATAAAGCCTGTATTTAAAACAGGTTAGATCTGTATTGAGACAATTTCATGGTAATTAAAGAGGGAGTTGACCCAATAATTAAGCCAGCTCTAAACCCGTTTGACTTTCTTTATTTGGAATTTAGAAGAGCCGAACAGTTTCATCTCCTATTGACTTTTATTGAATTTAATGTGAACCAAAACTAATTCAAAACATCATCTTTCACGTTTCACAGAAGACATTTATGAGAGAGTGAACTGTCCTTTTAAGCATATGTTTCTTTAATTTCTGTTTTAATATGCGAGATATTTTGACTTCCTTTTTTTTTTTTGTGACTATTCTCATTCTTATTACGATAATACAGTATTTTTTTCTCTCCCCGTATTATCATAAAACAATTATTTAAATCACCATAAAGGCAGTACTGCAAATAGTACTGTGACTTAAGTATGTCATATTTATTGCAGTAATAAGAGTGAGAAATGTATTTATTTATTTTTTGTAAATGAAAAAAATATGCAATATTTTCCTAAAAATAATGGAATCGTGATGCTTCAGAAAGTCTTCGTTTTCTTTAAATAACATTTTCCTCCTCCTTGATTTTGGGCTGAAATATGACGTGACGTGTTCTTGACAGAGTTCATGTGATTGACTCGTGTATTCCGGCACCTTCACCACACATATACACACATATACTCTCAGTTACCCAGCATATAGCTTTAGTCAGAGGAACCTGCACCTATTCAAAGGCAACGAGCAAGTCGAGAGGGAACCGACTCACTTTTTGTTTTCTGAGATGTTGATACAAGATGAGCCCATGAGGGACCAGGCAATAGTAGATCTTTCCCTTTTCACAGCAGTGATTCTTGTAGATGGTTGAGTATTTAATTTTTTGTTGTTTTTTCTTTTCCATTTCTTTCATCTAGCATCACTGCTTATTTTCCATTTTTGGGAAAAGTAGATGTTTTTGAATTGAAGAGTCACTGAGAAGCTGAATGAAGTCGTATTGCGCCCCCTGCTGGTAGGACGGGGATCTTTGACCAAACCCATGTTTCAAACAAACAAACAAAAAAAGTCTCTTCAAAGCCAATTTAATGCTAATTGTCAATAGAATTACTGTCTTGGGTGCAGTGGGTTTATATTTATGAATCGGAAGGATTTGCATTGTTTATAAAAGAGAAAAGAAAATCTACTTTCATTGTAAAGGCTAAGATGGTAAGCGCATTCAGGTTGTTTAAGTGATTATTTCTTTGTCATTTTTGTATCTGTATTGACTCATGGTGCCTTTTGGATCATAGAAAAACTATGTTTGTTTCTCCGGTTTGTGTCTTATAAATTGAAATGTATGGGATGAGGCTGCATTGAATGTTAGCGAGGCGGCGTGGCATGGTTTCCTATCGTCTCTGTGCTCACGGTTAGAAACCACACAACCGACCGCCTACCAAAGACAGCACTCAGGCTCACTGACGACGACTCGTCTCTTCAACACGCTCACCTCCTCGTCTCCTTAATGTGTGTGTCTCTCTGTGTGTGAGTGTGTTTGCACTGTTCATCCCAGTCCTGTTCGCGTCTACAGCCGGGTCTCCTCCAAGAGTGGACTTTTCTTGCTGCCATTCTGGTGCTGCTCGGTAATCTCTCGGAACTGATCCAATGCCACAAGCTGCTTTGTTTTGTTGTTCTTTCTATTTCTTTAAGGGTTTTTCTTACGTTTTGAGCCTTCCTGCCCATATCTGTTCGAATATTACTTCAGAGACTAGGGCCGATTGATTTCTAACTTGTTCAAAACAGCTTGATATTTGTATATTTGCTTTATAATATGCGTGTAAATGCATATCTAATTGAAAATAAAAACATGAATCCAGATGTGTGTGTGGTATTTGTGTTTTTCATTTTTACGCAGTGGGATGATTAATATTGGCATAACAATTTGAGTAAAGTTCAATTGAGGGCTTTGTTGAAAATTTGGTTAAATTTATGAAGGGTTAGTTCTCCCAGAAATTAAAAAATGTAAATTGCTCACCCTCGTGTAGATCAAAACCCATAGCAAATCATGATGCCATTCAAATGTCATATAAATTTCACATAAACATCATTTGAATTTGGTAACTGACTCATTGTTTTATTAAACAAGTTTAAGAAATTAGCATTTTTGCTTCCTGGAAATGATTTCATAGTAATTTGATGCCCCTTGTCTCCCCAGTAGATCATGATATAATCGCCTGAATTTTCATCAACATCAATTTTATGTCGTCTTACAGCTTTTGAACATTAAGCATAATTTATTTTTTAATTAAAGTATTTTACAGCATGGCCTTAGACCTGTGTCTGCCATTTTTATCATGTATACAAAACTTAAGAGTGATTTGTTTTTTTGTGGTATTTTTATTTGGTACTTTTCTACCCAATATACCTTTGGGATATCTTTTATGTATTAAATTCATTTTTGTAGCTTGTATCCAAATTATTGTTCACACTTTTATATACTAGGCTACTGCCTATTAAGTGACCAAACGAAATGACATAAAACAGCTGACACTGACATCACTTCCTTGCAGAGAAAGCAACAGGGAAATGAACGAAAGCCTCCATTGTAAATGTGATTTGGATTTATTTTATCATTTAATATGATGCTGTCCTCCTCAATATGTTCACCCTGTTATGGGCAATATTAAAAATAGACATATATTTGAATAATATAAATTCAGACTTTTTTTTTTTAAATTTTAGGTCAAAATGTCCACTTCTGTTAGCAATCACCTGTTGAGCTCAGTCATTATTATTTCAACTCGGCGTTCTGTCAATTGTTTCCAACAGGGTAGACATGTTAAGTCTTCCTTACTAAACTTGGCTCAAATGTGCTTGGAGTCATAGTTCACCCAAAATGTACCATGTACAGTTGGTATCTTTGTTCTGTTGAACACAAAAGACGATACTTTAAAGAAAGCTGAAAACCTGTAACCACTGACTTTGAAAGTATTTGTTTTTCCTACTAGGAAGTCAGTGTTTACAGTTTTTTCAACATTCTTTAAAATGTTTGTTACAAGTAAAGAGAGAGTAAATGACAGAATTTTGCTTGTGGGATGAACTGTCCCTTTAAATTCAAAGGATGCCGTTTGTTTATGTTGTCTCGTGTCTTTATTATTACAATTCCTTACATCTCCATATGATCATTACAGAATCCATGTCCACTCAGAACGCCTGTGATTGGCTATTCCAATCATAAACTCAACAGCCACGCGTGTGATTGGTTAAAAGTAAACGGCGCTGCAAAAGAATACGTGGAAAAATGCTAAATCTGTGAAGCAACGTACGCAGATCTGAACATAATTCGGCGAATTTAGTTTTATCAATGTTCACATTTTGCTTTCATTAGAGTCGTAATAGATTGAATTTGATTTTACATGTGCGTTTTTTGTGCCTCATAATGAATTTTTGCAGCTTTTTTCGTTTTGGTGGCGTTTTGGCGGTCGAGTTCGTGCAAGAACCACAGAGCTTTATTTTTCGCGTGTTTAGCAGGTATGGTTGACTTTCTTATTGTTGTATTTCTTATAAATGTTTGGATAGGAACCTAATTGTAATAATATTTATTATATTTTATTAAAATGCTCTTCATTTGTGTTCTGGTGATCGAAAAAAAAGAATCTCGCGGATTTGGTACTTGATATGAAGGCGAGTAAACAATGACAGAATATTTAATTTATTGTGTTATTTAACCATCAACCTTATGATTGTTCAAAATACTTAATATATATCATCTTTATGTTTTACTTCAGATTTACAGAGCTTTTAAAATTATGAAATTGTTAAATCTAATCGGAAGAACATTTCACCTAGAAGTTTATAAAGCCATTTATTAGCTGATGCAATTTTTTTCCCCCTGAAACACTTCTTTTGCTGACATCCCAAAGAAAGAAAGAAAGAAAAAAAACAGCATCTGTGTTATTGTACATTCATACAATGTGAAATCGTGTGTTTTATCTATGCACATTGAGACAATAGTTAACTGAAGGCTGAAAGATGTCCAAAAAAACTACATGAGCTACATGTACATGCCTATATTACACAACTACAATGAACTAGCTATTAAAAATATATTAAATCCTGAGAAATGAGACATTTTTAATGTAGCAAATTAAAATCTTTCTATACAATTTCATCTGAGAGTGTTAAATCACTCAATATGTGAGCCACAGCTTCTCATAAAAGGCACATTCTCTCTCATATACACATTAACCATCCCACCATAACTCAAAAGATCCTATGTGTTACGCACTTCCCATCCGTGCCATGCTCACACGTGCCTATTGAAGCCAGTGTTAGAGAGTATGAACAGTTTTGCATGCTTTGCATAGTCAGCATTGCATCAGACACAGTATTCCTAGGAGAACGTGAGATGAGTGTTTGCTGGAAGGGAAACTTTAGTTGAGGCGCATGACGGTCTGCACAGAGATGAATGGAACCTCGCTGTGGGACGCTGGCATCTCTGAGCTGGGAGTCTCAGGCTCGGTGGATCCGCTGTGTCTGGCTTTAATGATAAGAGGGTCTGTACTTCCTGCAGATCTTTGTTCATCTTATCATTTATTGCCTCGCTGTCAACCTGCAAAGATGAATCAGTCAGTCTGTATCATTTATGTCTTATTGGAGACAGTTATGGACATTAAACTCTGGATTTGTGCATATACAGAATCTTGAAATAGAAATTTTTTTTTTTAATGCACAACATAGTTAGAGTTTTTGTTAACCATTAAGACCGTTCATGGCCATTCTCTCTAAGAAGGATGACTATAAGATATTACCATTCTCATTAATGCACAACAACTTTATTATACGCATGTGCTCCAGTTATGTTTTAAATGCTCAAGCTTTTCAAATGCTCAATTTTGTATTTTTAAAAATTATTAGTTAGCTGAAAAACTAAATAAACTAAAGTGAGCCCTATTGTTTCTCTGTTATCAAATAACTAGAGTTGAGTAAAGCCTCATTCACACTACCAGTGACTTTGTAGCTGTCTTTCACCCTGGGTGTTGATTAAAGTCTTGGGTATTACCACCTTGAGGTTGCTCATTTATCAATAATATTCGCTGGCAGTGAATGGGTTTTGTTGCTGCTTAAAATCAGTAGTACATAAAACATTTAAAGGTCCAGTGAAATTAAAATAATGTTTTTTTAGATGTTAGTATAAGTATGTTAGTTTTAAGGATATCTAAGCTAGTGTGCTCTAAAACAGTAACAAAATTCATGTTTAGAAGATATAAAACCGATATAAACATCTAAAGCTTGCTGTTTTTCACTTCCGCCTAATTGGATAAGCATTTTTTTTCAGGTCACCTCATACTGCAGTTTCTCATCAAATTGTAACCAATCAAACCAATCTCTAGTATCTAACATCTCCAGCCCCCTTCAAAATGCTTTTCCTTTGCTTTTCATTTAATGTGCTTGAGCTCAACCGCCCTCACTGGCAGAGCTGTAATAAAAACTAGGAGCTATTCTATGTCCCATCCTTTCTTCATGTTTTAGTTGAGATTATGTCAAACATCAAATAAAATATTGCACATTTCAAAGAACTTCACCAGACCTTTAATTACAATCATGATCAGGAAAAAAAAACATGTGATCTGTCATTGTGGCTATTTATCTGCGACAAACGGCAGTCTGTGTAGGTCTGCAGGACAGAGAGTTGGTGCAGGAGCTGAGAGAGGATTATGTGAGATCTACTGATACTCGGCAGTCACTCTTCATTTGCTTAAAACTAAAGGATTCTCAAATTTGTCAGGTTGCTGTACATGCCCACACTGGTCACTGTCTCTGCTATCATTGGAGATAACCTATTGCTAGCACTCCATTGAAATGAATGGTTGCTGCGTGTCGCTGGAGTGAATAGTGCTTTATATATATAATACATTTTGACCACAAGGTTGCACTGGTCTGAAACTTGTTGAGTGCTGAAGACCATACAGTTTCATAGCAATATGTCAATAGATGCATAAAATACAGCATTTGTTGGCAAAATATTTAATGGGTGAAATGGAGACTACTAGATAGTGTTCAACCCATCTTGATGACGTACTGAACCAGGTCCAATACGTAGTGGACATGTGCGTGAGCGGTTGTTGCTAGAAACACTAATAAAACACTTATAAACACTTATAATCATTATTAAATGACACATTAAATTTTATTTAGTGTTATTAATATCTACACCTCCCCCAACCCTAAATCCAACCGTCACAGTAGAATGGGCATTACCATAGTAGACATTATAATGTCCACTAGGTATTGGTCCTGGTCCAGTATGTCATCGTGCTACAGACTGCAGCAAGGAGATCTTGAAAATAGGTCATGGCTGTGAAAATAGGTTCAGGTCATGGCTGTCATAACACACACCAACAGTGTGTTCCAAACTGTAGATTTATCATTCTCCGAAAGGCACTTTGGAGTAAAAACATTCATGGCTGCCATGTTAAAGTGTCATTCCAAACCAAAGTTCTCAAAACTGGCCACTTCGAAAGGCCCTTCTGAATGAAATTATTCCGAAGAGTAAAACTGATAGACATTTCAGACCCCCATGATCCTTTGTTCTGGGAAGTTTGGTGTCGAACAGCACATTTTTGGAATTAGGGCAATAATGAGCCATACTGAATGGAACGCAGTGCAAAGTCTTAAAACAACAAAGCAATGTGGAAGTATACCCTCTTGTCCGATTGCACAGATTTCTTCACTTGCCATGTAAAAATGGTTTTGACCAATCTAGTTGAATTCTATAATAATTCTTTTTGTCTTTGTCTGAAAATTTTAGAATTGTTTTCCATATCCCTTGCAGCTCAAAGATTTCTAACGTTGGAAAAAACTGTGAAAAAGTTGCAAAGATGGTGGCACTAGCGGTTCTGGGTTAGAGATTCCACATTTGTTGTGGTTAAAGTTCAGACCGTCCTCTATCTGTGTGCCAAATATGGCTACTTTTTACAATATGGTTCTATGACCATAGAATTTCAAAGCAGAAGAAGAACACCACCAGTAAATACAATAGGTTTATGTGCATGTGTGTGAAGAATTACAGGCCAAAGTTTAGTTTTTAAGGACAAGGGATATATTCATTTATGAGCAATAGTTATAAAGACCCTTGCCTCTGTAAACACTACTAATCAGCTAAACATAAGATTAAAGTGCACTAGGTAATACGGCTGATTATAGTGGCTGTTGGCTAAATAGGGATTTAGGTGTATTTATTACATGACAGATTGGCCAGTTGTTGCATTTTTCAATAATATAAAAAAAATGTTCAGTGGATGTTCAGCTAGGTCTCAGTGAATCATTCACTTAATTGATTAATTCATAAACACTGATTTATTCAGTAAGGCCATATTAAACAAGAATTTGGTGTCTAACATGTAATTTATCCCATATTAAATGTGATGCCATTTGGGAAAACATCACACTTTGTGTTGTAATATAAGTTAAATTAAATGTTTCTTAGGTAATTACGTTTATATTATGTTAAAATAATTTAGATTTTCAGCTGGACTTTAATTGCAATAGTAAAAGTGGGTAATTTACCACATTAAAAGTTTAAGGATTGTTCAGTCTGCTATATCAATGTAAACTAGACAAAATTATATCAGCAACTAATTAAGTATTTTTTATAATGTTAATGTTTATTTATTTTTATTAACCCTTAATGTTGGGGACATTTTTATCTTATTTATTCTTGTTTTTTTTTCAACCTTATTTTCTCTCATAAAACTACACTATAGGTATAAAAAAAATAGTTAGAACCAAAAATGGCCTTTTTTGTATCCATTTCAAGTTCATTAATGCATTGTTTGCTTATGGGTTTTTGTTCTGTTAACATGGCTGCATAAACTTTAACTATCATATATTTACTTAATGGGTAGTATTTAGGTATCAAGTTTGGCCTGCAAAGCCTTTTTTTCCTGTGCTTGATGAGCATTGCAGGCCAGCTCAGTTGAAATGATCTAATTATAAGTATAGACAGTGTGGTTTGTATAGTGGTTTGTGCGAGTGTTTTTTTTTTCTTTTTTGCAGGAATCTGCACAAAAGATATTATAATAAAGAAGTATAATAATGTTATTTCTAAATACTTGCTTAGAATTGCTTAGCATTTGGCATATGGAAGATTACCATTATTATTAATTTATCATTATGTAAACTGGAATTCATATTGTTCATATGATTCTAATCAATTAATTATACATGTTAATAAAACAAAAAAACAAACAAAAACAAACTAGCAGGCAGTGACGGTGGAAAAAAGTTATGTATTAAATTTTTAAGATCCATTTTCTGAAAACCTTTTAATTAATTAATTAATTTATTTATTTAATTTTCATTTGATTGTGTTTTTTATGCATGCTTGCCCACATTCTCTTTTGATTGGCTGTGATGTGGGATAGATTTTGCCACTTATAGTATAAAGACCTGAATTTGTAGTGGTGTTTAGAACCATAATGTGCATTATTAAGTGTACTCATTCAACTCCGTAATGCACCTCAAGAACGAATGTACACTCCAGTAGTAAATCAGCAGGAGCTTTGAGGCTTGTGCTGAATAAATTCCCATGCTTCACCAGAAGATGCCGTCTGCAGGACTTGAGGCACACTCAGTGTCTGAATTCACTCACAGCTTTTCATTTGCTCTTTCACTAGTGTATTCTAGTGGAGTAATGTAGAAATAGTGAATGAAGAAATGTAGTTCTGCAGGGCTGACATATTTTTAGGCCAAACTCTGAAACAAGTTGCCATGTTACCACTTCTGGGTTCATTGTGCTGAGGTCTGTTTTTTTAATACCTAAAATAAGGTCTGTGGTTAGCACAAACAGAAAAACACTTTAGTTTTTTTTCTGATTCTGGTTGTGGGCATGATTGGAACTACAGAGAATATTGAGGAAGTTATGGGTGTGCACTTGCAGTTTGGTTGTCTTTTTTTGTTATGGACTTAGTGCTTACATTGGCATTTCTTTAACAAATTGGCTTTCATGATGTATATTTTGTGATGGATTTTGTCACAACAATCATACAAACTACCAAAGAAATGCAACATGCTGGGCAAAACCTTCTTATTGTGACTGAACACCTGAATTCTTTAGCATTGCATCCTTTTTATGGTTGCATATTTGATATCATGTCCTGTTTTTTGATTAATTTTGATGTTTTTGTGTTGAGTTCATATTTCCAGAGTTTGTTTGGAAGCAGGACAAGACCCATCTTTTCAATGGCCTCAGTCAACTTGATTTAGTGTGCATCAAGTTGAATTGGATGGCAGCATTCACACTTTCAATTGCAAAACTTCAGTTTCAGTTAAAAAAAAATCTTTTCCTCCATATTTCCTTATTTCTCTAAGCAATATCAGTACCTATAAGTACTTCTTGTTTGTATTGCCTCTTCCTCTTCAGTCACTAAATGCCTTCCTCATTTGTAAGTCCCTTTGGACAAAACGAAAGCTGCTAAATGACTACATAGCAGTTAGTGTAAAGAGTGTGTTCATTATAATCGAACCGAACCAAGTGTGAACACCTTAAGTTTGTAGGCGAGAGGATTGCTGTTTGGATTCATACTACATGAACGCTTACACTATGAAAGCAATCTGGTCGAATGCACTGTCGACTATCTTTGTAAGTAGTCAAAAGTAGACAAGCTCGAAATGTTGTTAATTATGTAAACAGGCCTATTAAGTGTAAAAAATGCTTATTAGTTTTTACAAATTTAAGTGGACTGAACATAAAACAATTAAGCTGTCCCAAAAAAGCCTCAATAATTGTGTTGTTTCAGCTCATTTTAAATAAGTAGTTTGAACAAACAGCAAACATATTTTTTTGAGTGTAGTCCCAAGAAACTTATTTCCTACAGAGGCTAAATCGCACTAGTTTCTTTGCTGAATCTGAAGGGCAGTATTCCCAGATGTAAAAAGATCAAAGCACATCTGAATCCATATTCTACTTTACTTCCTGTGTAAGTAAGTAACTTCACTACAAAAAATGCTTTTCTTACTTTGAGTTTTTATCGGGTGACACGGTGGCTCAGTGGTTAGCACTGTTGCCTCCTGGCTGGGTCAGTTGGCATTTATGTGTGGAGTTTGCGTGTTCTCCTCGTGTTGGCGTGGGTTTCCCTTGGGTGCTCCAGTTTCCCCCACAGTACAAAAACATGCGCTATAGGTGAATTGAATAAACTAAATTGGCCGTAGTGTATGTGTGTGAATGAGAGTGTATGGATGTTTCCCAGTACTGGGTTGCAGCTGGAAGGGCATCCACTGTGTAAAATATATGCTGAATAAGTTGGTGGTTCATTCTGCTGTGGCGACCCCTGATGAATAAAGGGACTAAGCCAAAGGAAAATGAATGAATGAGTTTTTGTCTTGTTTCTAGTCCAAATCTCCAAAATAATCTGCACAATATTTTAGAATTGTTAGCACAATAATCTTGCTTTTTGTTCTGATATAAGATTATTTTGCTTAGCCCATTGGCAGATTATTTGGCTTGTTTTAAGGAAAAACTTACTTAATTTTGACTTATTATTTCTTAAAACAAGACAATATGTTTTGCGTGTCTAGAAGATATTTTTGATTTAAGAATTTTTTAAATATTTTAACTAGAAACAAGACAAATAAAATCTCAGTAAGAAAAGCATTTTGTTGCAGTGTTCCACAGATGTGTCCTTCACTGCCATCGATGTCCCACAATCCCGTGCATTCTTTTTCTGACAGCAAAAAAAAAAGATGGTGTCTCAAAGCACCTTCAGGTGTCAGATTGTGTGTGAATGTACAAAAAAAATACACGGTATTCAAAACATTCAGACATTGAGATTACTTTGTTCTTCTGCAATATGTATTGCAATATGAAAACAATTCCACCTTATGGTTTGAATAGCTCTATTTATAAAGAATTCATTAATTATATTGATTGGGATGATTTTGTAGTTGAGTGAACCATGCATAAAGTATAATAAACAAATTGTGTATAATAAACAAGTATAATAAACAAAGTGCTTTATGGTATTCTGGCGAGTCTTCAGGTACAGAAACTGAATAATCAAATTTAAATTAGCACTGTATAGTCTTCATTCCATAAATTCAATAAAATTAACCTTTGTTAAAGTTATAAGTATTATAATTTCTTGTGCCTGTATGCTTCTTTTGAAATGTTTACACAGTCACAGGGCCTAAAAACAGATGCAAACTTGAACTATTTTTATGGTTAAGTTTTCTAGTGACTCCACAAATCTGATGTATTCTGAACTGTGCGGCTCCTGCAATGTGACTATTGCAGATGCGCACATGGTGGTATCAATGGTGAAATGACATATTGTTTTTGACAAGCATTTTCCCCTTTTGACAAGAAGTTAGTATTGTGGTAAGGAAAAATTCCTGTAGTTATCACCAAAGCTCTCTCTGTTTTGCTGTACATGATTAAATCCTTATGCTGTCTGTCTGAAATCAGTTTTACAAGGTGTCTTTTTACCACCTGACCGGACAGCAAGGAAACAAGTCAGCGACAGTTTTTTTTTTTCATTTTTGTCACTAAGCTTTGTGACTTTTGCATTTTATCGTTATTAATGTTTAGCTACAATCATATTTTTTTGTGATTTCCCAATATAATTGTTTACTTTTTTTGTGATAAAATAAGACGTGCATTTGATGACATTTGTAACATTCTGTTCTCATTTCACAAGTAGATATATCTGAAATCACAGCACAGCCATTGTTTTTAACTTATTTGTATGGTGATTTATCAGACATTTTGTTTATAGACCCTGATTTTAGCAGTGCAAATATGACTGCATATAGTCACAATGGGCCACATTAGGGCATTTTACACTTCAGCCTAGATTATAATTAACCCTGAATAAACAGAAACCTGGGTGTTCTGTAATCAAGTTTTACACTGCTCATACTATACTTGTGGTTAGTTGTTAGTCCTGGGTATTCATTAATCGTTGTTTCACAGTGTACATTCACAAACCCCAGTTTAATGCTCTAATTTGCATATTTGCTAGTGTCACTGATTTAATGAACAGCTTTTCCGTGCATCTTGACAGTTGTTAAAAAAATCTTGAAAATCTTGTCTTGGAATGCACATAGGCAATTTTGCATACTCGCTTTCCATCTTTAAATATTTCTTACAAAAAAGGTTTAAAAAAGGGTTCTAAAACCACTTTCAGATTACAGGTGTGAAGCATTTCTTTACCCAGGGTTAAAAGTGGTGTTTAGAATTATAATAGCCTTAAAAGTCTTACTGTCTGACAATAGAAGCATAAAAATATGTTGGCGGAATTTGGTTGTATTGGAATATTTAGAGCAGTACACTGTAAAAAATGCTGGGTTCCACACAATCGATGTGTGCTGGGGCAGCATGAAGGAATTAACTTAACTTTTTAGTTTTTACAAATTTACGTGGATTGAACATAAAACAATTACATTATCCAAAAAAAAAAAACAACTCCAGAATTGAGTTGTTTCAGCTCATTTTAAATAAGTAGTTTGAACAAACAGCAAACATAATTTTTTGAGTGTAGTCCCAAGAAACTTATTTCCTACAGAAAATCGCGCATTTTTGAGTGTATAAAAAGCAAAAAAAAAAAATGAATAAGCTAATAAGCACATGACATCATCTAGCGACATTTACCTACATTTCATCAAAGGTTTGGCAGCTCTTTTGGCTGGTGAAAGTTTACCTTGAGCATTAGCCAGTAGACTTTCTCTTAGCAGATTAGTGACCATCTCCAGTTCCTGCTCGGCCTCCTGCACATTTGGGTCCAACTGCAGTACTTCCTGTAAATCAGTGCTGGCTGACAGGTAATCCTGTGAGAGAAAACAAAATCTCTGCAATACTGCACTGAGTTCAATAGCACTGGACTACACGTTGATTTTTTACGCTTTACTGCGCACTTTAAAACCATCATTTGCAATTTTTAAATGTAAAAACCCACTCTTTTGACTACACAGGGACAATATCTGAAGACAAAATACAAACCTTCAAGCCTTTGTGTGCCAGTGCTCGTCTATAAAACGCTTTCTTGTTCTTTGGCTCCATCTGAAGTGCAGAATCACAGTCCTGTTTGGCTTCTGCGAAACGTTCCAGCTTGAGAAAGCACAGCGCTCTGGAAAACACAACCAGATTTCTCATTGAGCGGTGCGGCCTGACTCTCTGTTTTATGCTGGAGTTGTCAGAGTTAATTGCTGACTGAATGGCTCCGTCTGAGTAGCTCTAGCCTCAGCACTTTCTAGAAGGCTCCATCAAACGGGAGACAGGACAACATGTACAGCTATTCAGGATTTGTTGCTACTTAGTATTTAGTGTGAACTGCAAAGCACCAAATTGCGGCTGTGTTCAGAATGCAATACTAGCACATTGCCTACTTCATATACCGTGCAGTGTATACTGTATAATACATGTATGTGAAACAGTATGCATTATGAAACAGCAGTATATGCTACTGTTGTCAAACGACCTCATTTTGTAGCATGTTTAATTTAGTGAGTGGCTTGCAGTCTTGCAGTGTTATTTTGCAACTTCAAACATATTTTGCACTAAATGCCATAAATCTTGGCAGTCTGATCCAATTATTATTAGTTATTATTAGAATGTTTCCAGTGCGCGTTGGATATTTGTCAAATGGGAGGTTGCTGGAAGTTGCCGGAGGTTTTCATTTCAGTGTGATGATGTATTTCTAACTGAAAAAGAAAATTGATTAAGGGGCGAGGTTTGATTTTTGCGTTCCTCCTCTCATCTTTCAGTTGCAGCAAACTAGCGTTTTTTAATTAACAATGCCCAAGCCGTCAAACTGACATCATCAGATTAGGACTCCCATTTCAATGGGAAGCAAATGCCCAGATTTTGAATGAAGATTACCAAAACAAACTCATTTTCAGTGCATTAATTAGCACTGGATAATTGTTTACCTTAAGACTAACAATGTGCATTAATTTCATGTGGACATAATTTGTTTATTGCTTTGCTCATCATTTTTACCATAATTCACAGAAGACACCCGGTAAAACTAAAGTCTAAATACCAAAATATAAACATTATCAGTATAACTGTATATATATATATACCAAAATCTTTGTCAGGTATATTTAGAGCGAGAATCATGTGATGATATTAAAGTCACAATGCAGCCCCAAAACACTAATTAACTGCCATTTTACGTCTTTACACTTTGGCACTATCCTTTAATTGTCAGTATAAGTTTTACCCATTTGTCATGAGGAATTTTTGTCATGAGGAAGTACACCAAAAAAATCTTTTGCATTCCAGTTTGCTCAAAAAGCAAAAAAAACCCTCCACGATAGTGTTTTAATGACTTTCCTGTTGTAAACAGGCCATTTTGATCAAATAAATCGCACATGTATACCTGTTGGTGTAAATGGCACATTCGTTGGGTTTGATGGCCAGACACTCGCTGTATTTATCCGAGGCACCTTGAAACTGGCTGTTCTTCACCAGGTCGTTTCCTTCTTGTTTCATTATTGTGAATCGAGCCTCTGCTTTTCTGGCTATGGAGAAAGTAGATACAGCACAATTACATTTCAAACAGTAGTCCACACAGTCCACTCGATTTATATTCCTCTGACCTAAATCTTTATTATGCTCTAAAAGGGCAAATGTCTGCAACATAGAAAAAAAATATTTTTAGATTTTTTAAGCACATTTCCTTCTCAGATATTCTTATTTATTTAATTTTATGTCAGGTTTGTTTGCAGGGAAAATGCACATTAAAGGCTGTTTTGCATCTGCAGACCCTGGACTGATAGTAAAATAGTTTTCCTAGTAATAAGAAACTATTACTCAATACATAATAAAGACAAGGTTCATAATACTTAACTATACACCATTCCAAATTTTTTTACAATCCACCAAAAAAAATACCTAACGAAAACTGACAGATCAATATCTCACTGAAACACACATATGCACCTGTAAGACAAAATCATTTATAACGGCAATGTCATAATCCAGCAACAATAACAGAATTTGTCAAAAATAATCATTCAAATGACTAAATCAAAATAAGTAGGAGTAAAAATACTATGAAAAGACTCTGTCACTGTCATCAAAAACTGTCATTTTCTGAAAAATAAGGGGAAAAAGTCCGGAAACATCCACTAACTGAACATTTTCAGGTGGTCCCATTATTGTTTCCATAAATGAATATTTATATATTGTTATAGTATTTATTATTTTGAATTACCATTTTTTAAAAATATTTTCAGTCTTTATTTTATCTTATTTGTTAATTTTAGTTTCACTTTTTTATTTCTGTTAAGCCTAATATTTCATATTTTATCATTTTGTTTTAAATTCTAATAATTGTACTAATTGTTGCCAACATTTCCACATTTCACTCAAGTTTTGATTTATTTCTATTTTATTTTATTTTATTTCAGCTTTTTCCAGTTACTGAATTTATCTGTCTGTCTGTCTGTCTGTCTGTCTGTCTGTCTGTCTGTCTATCTATCTGTCTGTCTGTCTGTCTGTCTGTCTATCTATCTATCTTAGAAGCGCTGTCGCCCCACAGCAAGAAGGTCGCTGGTTTGAGCCTCGGCTGGGTCAATTGGCATTTTTGTGTGGAGTTTGCATGTTCTCCTCATGTTCACGTGGGTTTTCTCTGGGTGCTCAGGTTTCCCCCACAAGTCCAAAGACATGCACTATAGATGAATTGGCTAAGCTAAATTGTCTGTAGTGTATGTGTGTGAATGAGAGGTATGGGTGTTTCCCAGTGATAAGTTGCAGCTGAAAGGGCATCCGCTGCGTAAAACATATGCTGGATAAGTTAGCGGTTCATTCCGCTGTGGCGACCCCTGATGACCCCTCTTCGGGACTAAGCCGAAAAGAAAATTTATTAATTAATTTAAAGGCTTAACTAGGTTATTTAGGTTAATTAGGCAAGTTAGGGTAATTAACCAAGTCATTGTATAACAGTGGTTTGTTCTGTAGACAATTAAAAAAATTATCTTGCTTAAGGGGGCTAATAATATTGACCCTAAAATGGTTTTGAAGATAATTAAAAACTGCTTTTATTCTAGCCGAAATAAAACAAATAACACTTTCTCCAGAAGAAAATATATTATAGGAAATACTGTGAAAAATCCCTTGCTCCGTTAAACAACATTTGGCAAATATTAAAATCATTTATGTTAATAATAACAACATTTAGATTTGATGAAACCTGAGTGTGTTATTGTAATAGACCCATTATAGCAGCAGTACACTTGGCAAGTTGGCAGTGGTTTTCCTCAGTTCCAGTAAAGGCATATTGTCATTCATCTGAGCTCATCTGGCTCAAAGGACAGCAGAGCAAAGGTTGTCCATTGTGAATGTGATCAGGTGAAATTTGTGCTCCGTGATCATGTGGGCTCAGAGTGAAACCGGACTCGTCTGCTTCCATTACGATGAGAGCTGACTGTGTTACGCTTTTACATTATTGATTGTCATCAAGCGCTGTACATCCATGCTGACAAATGCTGATAGATGCAGCATGTTTACTTAATTATTGCAAACAGCAAAAAACTCACAAGACACAAACTAAAGTTTCCCAGCAGATGTTTTTTATAAGATAAAAATATGCTCAATTGGCATTGACCTGAATTTGCAGTTCTTTATTAATCCAGAATGGATTTTTGCTTTGAAATGCATTAAGTTAAATACACATAAAGCTCTTATATAACCTCAGCTTGGATATTCTAGCTGGTCCAGACTGGTTTGTGCTGGTCTGCATAGCTATGCTTTTCACTAGTAACAATAATGGTCAGCCTGATGAAGCTGATTGACCAAGGAAGTGTTGCTGGTTAAGTTGGTTAGTGCCAGGATAATGCATGTAAATAGGGGAAATAAAAACTACAACTAATAATCGTCACCACACAACCCAGCTGATTCATTAAATTAAAAATTGCAATTTTGTATTACAAGTTTCAAAATGTTATATTTAAATATGCAAATGATGCATCCATTCATTAAATATGTGCTAATTTACATACATTTTAGCACAAAAAATCTGAACTTTGGAAGAGGCAGGTTAAAAAAAATTGACATTGGAAATGATTTTTCAAAGGGGATTTTGTGAATCTTTTTTAAACTGTCTAGAATTCAGAAAATATTGCGAACAGGCAGAATTTTATTTTTGATAAAATAAAAGGTATATAATCAGGTAACAGGTTTATGTATAAACATCTCTCCATTAAGATTCAGAATACAGATATGAATTAAGCTGTGAAATAAATGTATGCAATTACTGTTGAAGTGGATATTTACGGCTCAATGCAGAAGGTAAAATCTATTTCGAGAAAATGTTTTTTTGAAACAGAATCGAAACACAGACACAAAGTGTCTAAAGTGCGGCTAAAGAAACAAGAATGGACAGTATAGAATTTTTTTATGTCACATCAAATTTACATTCAAAGCTTCAAAGTTTGAAAGACGTGTCTCAAGTAAAGTGTTTTTGCTATCAGAAAGTTGTTTTTGTTAGCAGAACATTGATAGGCAACAGAGGCACGCATATTCAAAGGCAGAAAAGTGGTCAAGTCTAGATAGGATACAACAGCGGATACGCACATTAATATAGCGTCATTTTTGTGACACTGTAAAACAATAATTTTAATATTTAATAATATAATTAATATTAATGTTAATATTTTTAAAGTACTGTGATGGTTGGGTTTAGGGTTGGGGTAGGGGTAGTCGTTAATAAAATACAATTTATTGAGTAATTAATAAATAACATAAATAATACTTGGTACAACTACTGTTTTTATATTACTGTGACGGTTGGGTTTAGGGTTGGGGTAGACGTTGGGAATAGGAACTTCAATAATTAATATGAATAATTCTCGTTAATTTCCAGCCGCAACCATATATCATCTATAACAACAACTCAGAAAAGTGTGGTGACGCTGAAACATGCAGAACTCTTTAATGTTTTGTAATTAATTAATAAATAAAAATAATGCTACTTAATAAAATAGTTACATTAGAATGAAATATACTCACATTTAGGGAAAGTCAGGCTACTATAAATATGGGTTTTATTTGAACACAGTTATTAATTTACATACAAAAATGACCAAAATGACTGCCTCAGTAGTTTTACTATAAAAAGTGAATTTTGGATGTTTTTTCTTTGCATTAGACTGAAAAGCGCCTCATGAAAAAGAGCCTCATGTTGAAAAACACAACAATAGGCAACAAAAACTGCTACAAAACAACTATTGGCTTACAAAATGACCCCTTGCTCTGCACCCTTTTACCTGAACGCACTATTTTGCACAAAATCACTTTCAAGGACATTTACCATTAAAGGGATAGTTCACCCCAACTACAATCGTTTACTTACCCTTCACTTGTTCCAAACCGGTTTGACTTTCTTTCGTCAATTAAACACAGAAGAAGATATTTAAAAAAAAGCTGTAAACCTGTAACCATTGACATCAGTATTTGTTTTTTTTACTATGAACGTTAACAGTTATAGGTTTTCGGCTTTCTTCAAAATATCTTCTTTAGTGTTCAACAGAATACACAAACTCATAAAGGTTTGAAGCCATTTGATGTTTGCCAAACTTCATGCAAGCGGATGAGCATTAGGAAATGACTGGCGACACATCTGTTTCGTCAACACCAACAACTCCCTGTTTGTTTGTCCTCTATTTATTTAAAAGAATAAAATGTAAAAAAAAACACAACACTAAACTAACCAATCTCTTTCTGTTGTCTCTTAAATTAATGAAGTAAATGTAAAAAGTCTCAATTTCAACAGAAACTCCCGATAGTTGCTGGTTTAGCATAATCCTGCTGTATTTATATGCTAATAATTGCATGGATTTTTCATATTTACATGAAAGTGCCTCAAGAGAAACTTCCAACTTGTGCTTTATGCAAATGAATTGACCCTCAGCATTATTCTAATGTTGCATTTAAATAAACCACAGCATGGTTAAGGGTAGTTATTTGCATGAAACACACCCAAACGATCACCATATAAGGACATTCACAACCTTTGCCATCCTCAGTTTAAACACAATAAACTGCCTAGACTACAGACTTAGCTATGGTGTTATGCAGAATAACCTCACAGTGTGTGTGTTTACGCTCACCTTTCTCCTGTTCTGCTCTTTCTGCTCGGGCCTGCAGGAGCTCTGCCCTGGGCTCTTCTTTGCGGTGCTGCTGAGCAGAAAGAGGAACCGCTGGAATCTCCGGAAGCTTCTCTCGCCAATCAGGACCGTCCTGCTCTATCAGCATTTTAGTGATTCTGAAAGCAGATATCAGACTTAACCGATGACATTGCTAGAATGATTACCATTTCACTGGGCAAAATCATTTCCTTGAGTAATTTATTTAATTATGTTTCCAGCAAAAATATCAAAATCTTTAAAACTTGTCCGTTTACTTGAAAGCGTAGGATATGATTAATTCCTGTTTACGTCTTGAGTATTGGAATTTATTTTTCATTGTTTTGGAAATTTCTTTATTTAGAAGTAAAACAACTCTGTAATGGAAAATGTACTGGATGTAACCTTCTGCCAGGCACTTTTCCAGAATTTCCTCGAACACAATGCGATGCGTAAATTAAAATACAAGTACAACATGTAAAAGAAAAACCATACTGAATGAATCCTTCAATATTATTTTGTGCTCAATAATGACAATAATATATTGCCAAATTTGACCAATAGTGTAGATGAAGCACATATAGCCTATTTTATATCATTTCAAGATCTTTAAAAACAAAGTGTTTGTATTATATCTAAATCCATTAGATCCCATTACATATACGTCACACTATTAGAAAAACAACAATCACAATTAATAATACCAAAAATTGTTACAGTTTTGTGTTGTAAAGTACTGTAAATAAATTACATTTTGGTGACACCCAAAGAATATTTTGACATCACTGGAATATTTCAAATGTTAATTTAAAAAAGCCAATCTTTTTAAAATCAGAATAATATAAAATCTATGAAAATACTTACTATAAATTCCACCTGGCAAAAATACATTTGACAACACAAAAACTATTAAAAAGATATGTAATTTATTTGCACAAAACATCACTGATAATAAAAAACACTTAAGTTAGTATACTATAAAAACAATAGGAAATTCTTGGAAAAACTATATGCCTGAAGAACACTATAAAACACTGTCAAAATGTTTTATTATGTAGTATTTTTAGTCTTGTTTTTTTAGGAAATATATATACATTATGTGTTTCCTTGAGATATTTTAAGATATTGAGATTAAAATTAAGATATTGAGCCTTGTTTTCTGAAAGAATGTTAAAAATAAAGTGTGTCTGGACTTAGTTAGGAAAATTTATATTTTAAATTTTATTTAAAAAATGCTGGACACCCAAATTTACTCAATATTGTTATCCTTTTAAAGCTGGAGTCAAGTTTAGGCAAAAATAAATAAAGTAATATTTAGATTAAACAACATAAGACAAACTGAAAATAGCTACTTCAATGAATAATAATAAATTGAACCTACTTGAAAATCTTTTTTCTTTTTGAATTATTTTTCATTTGAAGAATGTTTATGGATATTTACATATCTATACTGAAAAAATACAATTGAAGAAAAGCATTTTTTGCAGTGTTTACAGTCTATTATAATCTCATCTAGTTTGTCTTATAGTAAATTTATCTTACAGTAAGATTATATCCAGTATTAATATATCCGTTATAAATTATATACAGTAAAAATAAATCCATTAAAGCTATGTGTGTGTAATAAAAAAGCATATGTATCTGTGTAGTTTTGTGAACTGTACCTGTGCACACTGTCGTGAGCGGCCTGCACACTGATGTCAATCTGCAGCACTGTTTTATAATCCACATAGGCTTTCCTGTAGCGCTCCAGAGACTCATAGGCCATCGCTCGCCGGAGGAGGGGCTTTAGTGAGAAGGGGTGGAGCTCCAGCGCCCTATAAATAAACCGGATGAGACAGAGGATCAACATCTTTCTCTGATCCTGACCGGTGCCCTACAGTGAACTCTCCAACACAACGTAAGAGACCATTCATGAAGCCATTGACAGTTTTTGGAAACATCCCTGACAATATAAGTTAATAAAACTGCTGTTATGTTCATTTGTTTAAAAAGAGCAGCCTTGATTGATTAAGGCAAGACACGGCAGGTAAATAGAGTAAAAAAAATCATCATCATTTGATTGAATACATTAGGAATTAATTTTTATTTTTGTATTATAAGTTTTCTACATTCAGATTTAAAGGTACGTAAACTGTGACTGGGGCGTTACCTTTTCAAAAGGTAAACATTTATACCAAAATGGCCTGTATTGTATGGTGGCTGAGAAAGCTCAAATGTGCTGCAAGTTCGAAAAACACATGCAAATAGAAAAACAGTAACAGAATGTCTGTACTATGAAGCTGGATTAGCTGGCTTGCCAGTTAAGTTTCAGTTTAGTTTGCATTGATCTTGGGTTGTAGGTAATGTGAAGTCAGCTCAACTTTAACAAAGACTATAGAATACACAAGATGTGTCACTCGTATAGTTTTAAATGGGGAAAAGTGTAACATCAATATGGTGAATTAAGCCCTGCCTTCTAGTACAGGAACCAATCGTCGATTGCTATTGACTGACGATTCTCCGGGGGAGGGGCTAGGACCAGATGTGAGTTTCTGCATATATTGTGTGATTTGAACATTTAGAAATTAAACTAAAGAGACAGTTGTTGTTTAATTTTATTGGTGATTCCTAATATGAAATTTGATTGTAAGCTTGGCAAGCAATTTTGGAGAATTTCATGTTTCCACATTCAAACAGAATGTCCAAGCATAATGCCTGAGAGGCATTTCAAAGATGTCCGCCAAGTGAAAAGACTTGCCTTAAAGGGATTTTTTGTTGCAATGCTTCTATGTAGCAGCTGAGCTGCGTTACCTACATGGTTCCAAAAACCCAGAATTTTTGCAAACTAAACTGAAACTAAACCGGCTAGTCAATTAATCTTGCAATATGATACAGGCCCCCAGTTCTCACAATACATGCATGCAATTAACAGGCCTCAACAGAAATGTGTTGGGGAACCCCAAAAAGTGACAAACTGGCTTCTTCCTGTTTAGAGTCAGCATCATTGTTGGAGACCTGAGAGGTGAGATTTTTATTTACATCCTGGTCTTATGGTTCCTTGTTGTTTGTATATTTTTAGCCCCAATAATGTGATAAATTGCACAATTAACGTTAATAAACCGATGACTCTAAACAGGAACTAGCTGAGTTTGTCATTTGTGCAGGTCGCCCTACACTGCACTATTTGCAGTGAGTTTCTGTATTTGCATGTGTTGTAAGACTTTGTGTTTGTTAGTGTTTTTCTATTTGCACTTGTTTTCTTAACTTGCAGCACATTTGAGCTCTTTTGTCCACTGTATTATTGGTCATTTAAAAGAACAATTTGTATCAGTACCTAAACTATGAAAGCATTTTTTTTGAAAAGGTGACTTATTTCTGTATAAAATATTAAGTTTACATATGCAACTAAGTCGTCATTATTTAATGAAATATGCACTTTAAGATCAGGTTAAAAAATATTGTTTAATTTTTGTTATTGTTATTTTTACTTACTAATTTAATTATTATTTTACAGTACATTATTAGTCAATTTTATTTTACAGTACATATTATTTTGCTAGATAACTTTCAAGATACTAGTATTCAGCTTAAAGTGACATTTAAAGGCTTAACTAGGTTAATTAGGTTACACTGAAAAAAAAATGGTTCATTGCAAATTGTTGTTAACAATATATATATTCCACTTAGTTTTTTTTGTAAATCCAATGAACTATTTTTTTCAGTGTAACTAGGCAAGTTAGGGTAATTAGGCAAGTCAATGTATAACAGGTTTGTTTTGTAGACAATCGAAAAGAAAAATTGCATAAGGGGGCTATTAATATTGACCTAAAACTCAATAAAACTGCTTTTATTGTAGCAAAAATAAAACAAATAAGACTGAGGAAATATTATAGGAAATACTATGAAAAACAATTGGGAAATACTTTTTTTAAAGTATATTTGATATGTTTTCTTAACATTAGACTGCGGAAAATAAAATACGAAAAACCACAAAGGCCAAAATCAGCCTGTCAATCCAAATAGGAGAGTGGAAAGTATAATTGCAAGACTCATTGATGGTGAAAATGATCGTTTCCCTCCAGTGGAGCAGAACATGGCAACAGACGCTCTGGGTTCTTAGTGCCGGTTAACCAGTCTGTTGGTAAAGCTCCTTACTGTACAACTGACCGCTTTGAGTGTTAATCTTTCTCAGACAATCACACGCACTTGCTATTACCTCACACGTAAATCCAAGCTAAACACAGCACTGTGCCTCTCATTATTGTGTCAAACTCTTCAAAATAAAGGTTCTTTATTGCCATTAATGTCAGTGTTGGGTGGAATTAGTTTCAAAGTAACAAGTTACTTTAATTAAATTAAATTTCTAATAAAAAAGTAAAGAGATTACTTTTTATTTTTAGGTAATTTTATTAAAGTATAAAAATATTTAATAAACATAAATTCCACAGTTCTGTATAAATTAATTCAGGGATTTAAATTTATTGTATTCTTCTTAAATATAATTAACAGAATAATACAATTTTTCAACTAAAAAGGTTACATTTATCAAGACAACTGAACATGCTTAAGAAAAGAAATTAGTTCATAATGTAATGTGTGTGTGTGTGTGTGTGTGTGTGTGTGTGTGTGTGTGTGTGTGTGTGTGTGTACATACAGTTAAAGTCAGAATTATTAGCCTCCCTGTAAATGTTTCCCCAATTTCTGTTTAACTGTAAGAACAACACATTTCTAAACAATAGTTTTATAACAAAATTTTAATAACTGATCTTTTATCTTTTCAGTTAAAGTGCAATTTAAAGCCTTACCTAGGTTAATTAGGGTAACTAGGCAAATTAGGGTAATTCAATAAAATAATTTATTTCGATATTTTGATAGTAACCAGATGCTACACAATTATACTACACAATAAATAGTCCAACAATTGCACTTGCAGTAAGAATGAAATGAAATTTTTATTTAAGCGTTACTTAAACATTTTTTAAAGGACTCAAATTTAAATAATTAAAAGAGTTTAATTTTCATTGTCTATAAGATTTATAAGTATTTTTTAATACAGAGCCAAATTATTAAATTACTTATTGAGTATTTAAGCCTTTCAGACAATGTAATTAGAGAAGTAATTTAAATACAATTTTAATGATTGTACTTAACACTGATTGATGGTTCAATGAAAAACCTTTACCATCCCTGAAAACTTTTCATTCCACAAAAAGATTATTCAAATGTTCTTCACACTATAAAAAAATGGTTCTATGAAAAATGTTTTACTAAAAGGCTCTTTTGGGGACCCCCTCCCCCCCCCCAAAAAAGCATCATGCAGTGCAACCCCCTTTTTTGGTTCTTCTTGCCACTTTTATTTCTCTGAGTGAACAGTGTGTATGTGTTTGTGGATGTGAATGAACCTGGTGCAGTCCTGAATGCAGTCTGCGCTGCTTCCATCTTTGAGGAAGCACGCAGCTCTGTTGGAGTACAGAACACAGAGATCCTCTGGGCTGTCGATACCTGCGAACACAAGCGCAGCACTGAAAATAGCCTGAGAAAGCAGCTTTAGTTCTGCATGGAGACACGTGGGAGGAAGGGTTCATAGTGCAGGTGTCCATTCATTGTGGAAAACCTGCCGTTTGGTCACCTAATATCATGTTACAAACACAACTAGTCATAGAATAAACAGACTGGGTGAAGCTCCGTTTAGTGACACATGTCCCGGCCGTTCATTACGTAAGTAAACCGGGCACACCCACAATGCAATGTGTCAGAAGCGAGCGAGCGCTCTCGTAAAACACTTTCACTTCTAATTAAACCAAAAATGAAGCTTGTGGCTTCAAAATGTCATGGGTTGATACATGCTTGGTTTCAATAGGAACTCTAGACAGGTGAGCCTCAGTTGTTGAATGAACCTCTGCATTACTCAACGTAGCTGAACAGGATCTATGCAATGTTTGCGCAATAGATGGTTTCGCAGCGCACACTACAAGATGATTCAATTACACATGATGGTAAACTTGCTAATGGGGAACTTGTAGGGTAGCATGTTGTTACTGTATGCTAAGTTACCGTAAAACAACATCGAAAGCTGTTAAATCTATTATTTTAAGAGAAATACTTGTATGTCATCAGAGCCACTGAAATCGTTTGGTATAAGTCAGAATAACAGAATTTTGACCTTGCAAAAATGGCATTTGGGCGAAAAAAAAAAGATATTTAAGCACACATATATTTTGTTTTGAATAAATAAATAAACAAGTTGTATCCAGGAGAGTAAATGAAAACCCAATACTTTCAAGTCAGGATACTAAAAAAGTATTAATGACAATGGTTGACTTACCAATAAATAGCAATTTGGTAGCACCAAAATATGTAAATAATAATAATAAAAATGTGTGTGTGTATACATATAAATTATACATATACACACATACTATACAATTTCATGGTGGTTAATTATCCAGCATAAACCAGAAGCTTTAAATTATGCTGGTTAACTAGAAAGAACTGGTTTTACTTTTCGCTTTTAAGTCACTATACTGACTTAACAAATATAATAAAGTACAATAAATATCTAGTAAATGTAAAATATAATAAAATGTACCCAAAATAGTGTTGCATATATATGCTTTTTAAGCCAGTTTCACCTTGGGAAAATGTCATTTAGATGACAACAAAAGCTGTAATACACTATTTCATTCTTGTACTCCATCCGAATCTTTGAAATTTGTTAGTTAACTTAGTACTTTTGAATCCGTACAATATAAAATTATAATAAAATGTTGCTATTTTTCAAAAATGACTCTTTAGTTCCCTAGAAATGTTAAATATATTATTTTGAGCACGTTTTTTCACGCAAAACATTTCCATCACTTAAAACCAGCCCTTTTATATAGTCAATATATTAAGAAAAAACAACCACCTTAAAAATTATACGTAATCACAGCCACTCTAGTATATCTTACTTAAATAACAATAAACAACAAAAACTATATTTATACTCTACCAGCTTCTATACATCCTTCTACACACTTAAAACACTTCTATACAGCCTTTTATACACCTAAAAAATTATATTTAATCACAGCCACTCCAGTATATCTCATTTAAATAACATTAAACAACAACAAAAACAAAAAGCTATATTTTGTACTCTACCAGCTTCTATACATCCGTCGATGGCCTGTGTGTATTTCTCCAGTGCGTCCCCAAACTGTCCATTCTTGAACAACATATTGCCCTGGTTTTTGAGCCGGGCCAGTGGAGGAGGAAGGGCTCCACACGGGGCGTCCAGATTACAGCTTTCCCCGGCAGATCCGAATCCCTGAGGCTCATCCTGGCTCTTGCCGGCTGGAAGGCTGCCATTCGCTGCCGGGCTGCTGCCTGGGACTTCCTTTGAGTTGGCTGCATTATTTAGTCCATGGCTCCTCCTGCGCCCCGGTGTCCCGGGTTGAGAGTTTGGGCCCCCTCCTTCTCTGTAACCGGGGCCCTTCTTCTGTGCATTGCCCATGGCTGCCCGATACAGTACAGCGAGCTCTCGTCCTCTCACACACACACACACACACTCTCATGCACACTCTTCCTGTTCCCTGCGCAGACTGAAACAGATTGAGGTGGAGCTGGAGGACACGCCTCCTGCTGTGACATCACTGGGAGGAGGGGCCTCTGCTGCTGCAGAAGAGTGGGGGTGGTTTACTCTGAAGCAGCAGTTCTGAAAGGTTTCCCTCGTGCGGAAAATACACTGCAGAGACCTTCAGATGACACCGTTTAGGTTGACTGGACTCTCCAGGGTTTTTTTTTCTTTTTTACGATGACATCTTTGTGATTGATATCGGAGTTCAGAGTTAAAATAAGGCAGCTTGTTCTGTGGTCAAGAAATAAAGTATTGATTTTGTGCTTAAAAGGCTGCTTATTGTGATCAGCCGATTGAACATTTTGCAGACCCCTCAGAAAAAAAATGACTTGACAGGAAAATTGATTACTAAAAATAGAAAGAACACGTAGGATTTTGAATTTAACTGTAAATTCTAAAGTAAAATGATTGTAATTATTAGAAGTAATATTATTGGAAATATTAAAAAAATTATTATTAGAAATAATATTCATAATCTTTATTTACATCTTTTTAAAAATTAAACTTTGTATTCTGAAGTAAAAATATTGTCATTTTTTAAAAATAATATTATTATAAATATTTAGAAACAATTTCTTTAAATATTTTTTTAAAATATAATCTTTATTTTAGGGCGACGCAGTGAGTAGCACAATCGCCTCACAGCAAGAAGGTCGCTGGTTCGAGCCTCGGCTGGGTCAGTTGGCATTTCTGTGTGGAGTTTGCATGTTCTCCCTGTGTTCGCGTGGGTTTCCTCCGGGTGCTCCGGTTTCCCCCACAAGTCCAAAGACATGCGCTATAGGTGAATTTGGTAAGCTAAATTGTCCGTAGTGTATGTGTGTGAATGAGTGTATATGGATGTTTCCCAGTGATGGGTTGCGGCTAGAAGGGCATCCGCTGCATAAAACATATGCTGGATAAGTTGGCGGTTCATTCCGTTGTGGCGACCCCAGATTAATAAAGGGACTAAGCCGAAAAGAAAATGAATGAATCTTTATTTATGTGGCATGGTGGCTCAGTGGTTAGCACTGTCATCTCACAGCAAGAAGATTTGCTGGTTTGCATGTTCTCCCTGTGTTAGCATGGGTTTCCTCGGGGTGCTCTGGTTTCCCCCTAGTCCAAAGACATGCGGTATAGGTGAATTGGGTAAACAAAATTGGCCGTAGTGTGTGAGTGCGTGTGTGAATGCGAGAGTGTATGGGTGTTTCCCAGTACTGGGTTGCAGCTGGAAGGGCATTCACTGTGTAAACATGCTGGAATATTGACGGTTCATTCTGCTGAGGCGACCCCTGAATAAGGGACTAAACTAAAGGAAAATGAATAATCTTTATTTACAACTTAGAAAATTAAACTTAATGTTCTGAAGTACAAATATTGTAATTATTATAAATAATATTATTAGAAATATCTAGAAATAAATTTATAGAAATAATATATTTGTTTATTTGCAACTTTGAAATTTAACCTTAAAATTCTGAAGTAAACTAATTATTATAAGTAATATTATTAGAAATAATATACATTTATATTTATAATCTTTATTTACAACTTTGAAAATTAAACTTGAATTTCTGAATTAAAATATAGTTTATTATTATAAATAATATTAGAAATATTTGGAAACAATTATTACAAATTTTATTTTTAAATATATATATATATATATATATAAACCATTGAATTTTTTTTACTTTAAAATGTTTCTCAGAACACAAAGAATATTGAAATTTAAAGGCATATTAGAATTTGTGAAAATGTCTTGGACACTACAAATGTAGAAGACTAGAAACTGTTTTCACTTAGAAGATGCTAATACATTTGTTAAAGAAACTGCATGACATTGACATTGAAGACATTGAATTAATCTTTTAAGAGACATACGGTTGATTTTTTGTGAATGGGCCATTCACAAAAACTGTAAAAACTAAAATGTTGCTCAGTCAAATTTCAATGTATTTCAATGATGAAATAGTCTTTTCTTGTAAATCAAGAAAATATTTAATGATAATATTTATGATAAAAAACTAATTTCATTCTGAATTTATTTGTACAGATGTTTTAGTATCATTCACAAACCATTTTTAATTATTTTAAAAAATGGAGTTCTTAAATTTTAGTTAAAATTACATTTTATGTCATTGTATGTGTAGGTTTTAATTTTTATTTGGATTATGTATTAAATAGAGGCATTAACTGACATCGCTAAGGGTCACTGGGTTTTGGGTTGATTTATGACTCCTGGAGGGCTCTTTTTGATGATGTCATTTCTGTGCTTTTTATCCAAAGCAAAAATAAGGCTGTTTGTCTTAGGTGAAACAATAAAATATTGATTTTGTGTTTAAACGTTGCTGCTGATTGTGCTTTGCCATTAAACATTTGGCAGGTTATGCACTGTAGTGAGTTTTTACTCAGAAATCACTAGTAAATTTGGTACCAGTAACAATCAAACAGAAAGTGAGATTTTGAAATACACAGATTTATAAAGTTAAAAAAACAACAATATTTTGTTGTACACACTGAACAAAAACACACATGGAAATTTGAAAATGTAATAAAAAAATGTGAAAATGTTGGTAAATTTGTGATCATGGAAACTGATTATCTAATTTAATTTGTACTGAATATTTTTGTCTTCTTCAGTTCCTATAGTTTAAGTTTAAATTAGTTTTTTTCTTTTTCCATTTAAGTTTTGAAAACTAATTATAGTAATTTTATTGTTCTTTTCAGTGTCAGTGTTGGTTTTTATGTTAATGTTGGTATTTATTTTAGTTTAGTTGTGTTTGTAGTAAATGTTTTACTTATTGAAAAAAACAACAACCTCAATCAAAATTATTTCTAAACTTTTTGGGAAATGGGGACATCAGCAATATCCTCATAATCCACCATCTCCTTCTAATACTCGTGTAACACCCATTTATACACATTGTCATATATCATCTACTGATATATGACAAAAACATTCACACGCACAGCCTACTTTGATTTCATAGTCACTTTAATGATGTGTAGCAATATTTCTGTTTGTAATGGGAGAACTATCTCTTCATTCATCCAAAAAAACTGATCTGAACACAATTCAATGCAAAATCTTGTGACTCAAAATTTTACAAACTCTGGAAAAAATGTGGAAAAAAACACATTCGCTGACAAACTTTGAAAACTGCATTTTACTCAGTTTTGACCCATTACTGCCCATTCAAATTCTACACATCTATTTACACATTCAAAGATAAAAAAAAGCTAATTATAACAGGAAAAACAGCAGGATGCAGGATCTCATCTGGCGTCAAACACCACCACTGGAAACAGAAGTTAAGGCCAAAGATCACAAAAATCTAGAAGTCAGACAGGCTACATTAATGGCGTTCACTGTTTTTTAAAACTTTAAAGATATATTGAAAAAACTAAAACTACATAAAATCTTTTATATTTTTGTATGATTATTGTTTGGAATGGCGCAATGTCATTAAGTAAATAATAAAACATTTTCCATTGTTTAGGGACAAACAATTATTTCAACCACCAAGTAGGTAATTCTGTGCATTATGATATGATATATATATGTGTGTATTATAGACAAAATAATAAGTCTGTAACTTCATATTATGCTCTATAATTTTCAGTAACACTTTTTCATAATTAATATGAGTGCAATATTACACAATATTTTGGGATCCAGACCAAAACATGTATAACAACATCATGTAAAATTTGCAATCTCTAAAGTACAGTGTTTACATTTTGCATTTTATTTGGCAATATTTTTTTTTAACATTTTTTATGTTGGACCTGCAATCATTAGTTTTTAAAAAGTGCTTTTATAATTTATTAATATGTATTTTATATTTCTACATTCTTAAATCAAACATCAGTTTCATTAGTTTAATTATTTTAAGGTCCTGTGAAATTAAAATAAAGTTTTTGTTTAAATGTTAGTTTCAGTCTTTTCATTTTAAGGATATCTATTAGCTAGTGTGCTCCAAAACAGTGACAGTTTGCATTTAGAAAATATAAAACTGATATAAACATCTAAAGCTTGAGATTGTCAAACACCAAAAAAAAATATGCACATTTCAAAGCATTTCACGGGACCTTTAATTCTTTCTTTTGAAGCACAATCCGAAAGCAATATCTGATTTTCCTTAGTTTATTATTCAATAGTCATTTTTTATTAATCATGACTTTTTTCAGTTTCAAGTTATTTCTTTTTTTAATGGAAGGATACCAACAATTTTGTCCACGTCTGTATATAAACTACAGTAGTCAACATTTGAAGTAGCCCAAAACCTTTTGTCAAAGTTGTTCTAAAACTATTAAACACCCATTATTGTCTTAGGACAATTTTGAAAAACTTTTTTGATCCACTTAAAATGTTGACTACCGTATTAATTGATCGAGTTAGCAGAAATGTTATATCACGACATATATCATTATTAGCATATGAAATTATTATAAAAAAAGCTTTTTTTTAATGTATCGCCTAGCCCGAACACAAAGCATTATTTTAGTTCATAAAGGATACATCTTTTAGTCCTCTTTTTGTACATGATTCTGTAACCACACTCTCTGCATCTGATGGGGTCTCTGGCCTTGATCTCGTTTTCTGTGTGACACTCTGAAACACACAAACACAATCTCAAGCTCAAAAACAGACTGTATGATGTACATCTTAATTGTTTCGTTATGGAAGTCATGACTGACTATCACAAACAAATAACCAATACATAAAAAAACTCATAATAGATATAAATACAATAAATAGTGTAATCACCTCCACAAATGTAGATCATTGGCTGCTGTTTGGGAGGCTGAACGTCTTTCTGAGAATCCATGGCTTAAAACACATATACAAACATAATTATATACTCTTATTTTAATGTATTCTTATAAATATTATACATTATGTGACCTAGACTTATCGTAAGAGCAACTTTAAGAGATGCTGAACTATGCACAAACACTTCTATTACAAACATAGCAGGACACATTATTCGTCATATTAACATTGTAACAGAACCCCGCACAAATCATTCCTCTTTTGTTTTATCACTATATACGAGTACGAAATGTAAACATTCAGAGTATTAGCTACCTTTCAAACGCGTGAGCTCTCCGTTTGCCTCAAAACGTTTTGCGTTCACGCATGCGCACGGGCTACATCACATCACAGTAACGAACGTTGCTATTGGTTGACAGAAATTGAACGCCTGAACCGAACTCGTTATACGCCGGCTTGAGGGAGGACAGTACCATTTTACGCAGAGGTATACAGGTTTATCTGGGACTTTTGTTTGTTTATTACTGCAAGCAGTTTCAGATGGCGGAGAAAAACTTCGCGGCGACGTTTTTAAAGGTTTTTGTATTGACAGACGTACGTAACCATGAATATATATTATTTATTTTCTTTTTTGTTTAATGGCTTTTATTAATTTATGCGTAGCGCTGTTATTAAACCTGTTCTGAAACAGTGAAAGTGTCAAAAACATTTATTTACAAATAGAAATGTGCTATTATTAATTAATTATAATTATTATTGAATTGTTTGTATGAGTAAAAGGTGTTTTTCGCATTGTCAATTGATTTGTCGGTGTTGTTGACGGTCTTAAAACAGGAAGTAGTGAGTCGCAGCTGCAAAAACTACTAGTGAACGATCAGGTTTCGGGTGAGTTTGCAAAACTTTACTGTCAGTATTATATAATATCGTTTGTTTATACGTGTAACCAGATATTTTTGTACACTATTTGTGTTCGTAATGTGTTTTCAGTTACTGGCAGTCGTAATCCTGCCTCACCCTTTCAGTTTCTGTTTCTCGGCAATGTGTTTAATACATGACACAACATTTCCATTTATAATGAGGTTATAACGAAGGTATATGTTAGAACAGGCTGATAAGCCAATCACCATTTATTCATTCATTTTCATTTCGGCTTAGTCCCTTTATTAATCTGGGGTCGCCACAGCGGAATGAACCGCCAACTTATCCAGCATATGTTTTACGCAGCGGATGCCCTTCCAGCTGCAACCCATCTCTGGGAAACATCCATACACACCCATTCACACTCATACACTACGGACAATTTAGCTTGCCCAATTCACCTATACCGCATGTCTTTGGACTTGTGGGGGAAACCCACGCCAACACGGGAGAACATGCAAACTCCACACAGAAACGCCAACTGACCCAGCCGGGGCTCGAACCAGCGACCTTCTTGCTGTGAGGCGAACGTGCGCCACTGCGCCACCGCGAGGCCCCCAATCACCATTTAGTTATATTTATTAAGTTACTAATTATCGATTGCTGCCTATCTGTCTGAGATAGATACTGAAATGTTTTGTAGGTATTTTAACAATACTGAAATACTGTTAATTTCTTAAGCGTTATTGTCTGTGTGTTTTTTAAATAATGTTAAATTTTAGAGCGAGAGAAAGATATACTTTACATTTAAAGGCAAATCACATCCACACGACACATATTGGCCATTAATAACTAAAGCAAATTTTAAGAACAAGTAAATAAAATGTTTGTGAAATGTAATAATACAGTATTTTACATATGCCCATTCCTAAGTATTCCATAATCATTAACAGCAATATTTATAAACTATCCTCAAGGACTTCCACAAAAGACAACTCAGAAAGATATTGACGTTTTATTTACTTTAATTCTGAATGTTTATAAAATGGTCTTGTAATCAATATTGCTCTATTGGGAACATTACATTTACAGCTGGTAAACAGCATATAAGACTTGTTATTAGCAGCACTTTTCTACATTTTCACATTTTTAGAGCTCTCAAGCTATAAATGTGGACATTTTATATTGATGTTAAAAAAATGTAAGTAAGCAGAGTTCCCCTTTCACTAGTTGGCTCTCTTGCCATACAAAAACATGTCTCTATGCAACTGCATGGCTCCGAGCACACGTGCTTTTCATAGTCTTGTGAAAAAGGCCAGCTAATGTTAAGAGAGTTTTATTATAAAAAGTGATACAATATGATTCTAATCATTTAAAAATAAAATGAAATCACTACTAAATAAGTATCTTGTGAGTGTATATTGACACTGCAACAACGCAGATATGTCCTGATATGGCTCTATCATACAAAGCTTTGTAACTTTCTGAATCTCATGAAAAAAAAATGCTTATGTCACTTAAAAAAAAACAACAATCAGAAAACAATAACTCCAGATTTTCTTCTTCTTTTCGGATTAGTCCCTTTAATAATCTGGGAATGAATGCCAACTTATCCGTGCTGCCCACTCCAGATTTTATATATATTTTTAATAATGTAATAACCTTACATGAGCTTTTGATGGTAACTGTGGCAGGAATGTTCTGGTGTTCTGAACCTGCTTAACTTCATACTTCACGAGTGTTTCTTGTTTCATCAGGATGGCGGACAGCCTGGAGGAGCGGAGTTTGGAAGTTCTGGATATTCCCGATGATTTGGATGATGATTTTCTCACTCTCTACTTTGAGAACAAGCGCCGTTCTGGGGGAGGGAGGGTTCTCTCTTTGGAGAGACGTGGAAACCAAGCGTTGGTGGTTTTTGAAGATGCAGAAAGTAAGACAACATGCTCAGTCTGTTATAGTTATTGACTTACAATTACAATACTGCAGGCTGATGGATATTGAAAAATTTTTATATTTAGTTTTTCGTTTACTTTTACTGGATATCATGAATATATTTTCACAAATTGATTTTAATAACTCTATTTGAGAAGAATTCACACATGCATAAAATATAATAAACAAAATAGAAGCAGAAATTAATACAATAGAACAAAGAGACAAATCAAATAATTTTATGGTTTTCTGGGAAGTCTAACAGCATTGAGGTACAGAAATTAAATTACCAGATGTAAAATATCACTGTATTATACAGCAGTCAACATTTGAAGTGGATTAAAACCTTTTGTCAAAGTTGTCCTAAAACTATTCAACAACACCTTTTCTCATCTTAGGAAAATTTTGAAAAGGTTTTTTGATCATCTGACTACCATATTCTTCATTGTAGAATTAATTAAATACACATTAGTCTTTGTTAAAGCTTCCAATTTTATAATTGCATGTGCCCAACTGGTTTAAATTCATTTGAAATTTTACATAGCCTTAAATTTATTATTTTTATTTTATGGCGTTATTTCAATGGGAAATGTTGTGAAGGTAGTATTACAAGTCGAGTCGAGAGTGCATTAATGTAATACATGTGTGCAAATCTTTTTTCTCGTGCACCAATTTCCTCTGTTCTCACACAAAACTTTTAGCGCGCTCAAATATACGCTGCTCACATACAAATTTTCTTGCGCACTCTCAAATATACGCTGCTCACACACAAATTGTTATTAAATAGCATACCAATATGTAAATCATATCAACATTCTTGGGATAACTAATTTAACAGGAGGATCTCTGGAGAGCAACAGCATCAAAGGAAGAGGGAACACATGTCACAAATTGTGAGTCCACAATCTTACTGAGCGAGAGCAGACAATTCGTACTTGAGCAGCCTATATTTGAGAGCGGCAAGAATATTTGCGTATGAGCAGGGTTTATTTGAGAGTCCGCAAGAAGTTTTGTGCACAAACAGAAGAAATTGACTCCCGAGCTGAGATTTGCACGCTCATATTACATGAATGCGCTCCCGACCTGTAATACTGCGCTCACGACATTTGTCAATGAAATAATGCCATATCTACGGTTAAACTTTGCTTTTCTAGGGTTAAAACTTACTAACTTATTAATTATAATCCCAACTCAACATTGCAGATCCTGTGATGTGATTATACGTATTACAATGCTGAAGTGATATATTGTGCAGCCCTACTGCAGTCAAACCTGAGCAAAACACTTGTTTCTCTTACACCAGCTGCTGTGAGTGTTAGCTCTAAGACCCACTGTCTCCACAATACTACACTGACACTGCGGAGGAAACCACCTAAGGACCCTGGAAAGCTGTTGCTAAGAGGCCTCAATCCAGACATTCCCATGGACTATGTTGAACTCTTTGTGGAAAATATTACTAGACTAGATTCAGAAAAAGAATTTACCTTGTATCCATCGCCGAACAAAGACCTGATTCTGATACACCTAAAAAAATGTTCATCTAAAGGTTAGTAGCTGATCGGTACATCATCAGTGCACACATTTACACAAAGACAATTCACTTTCTTTTAGTTCATGGGCTCTGTTTAGATGAAATAAACTTTTAACATAAGCAAAAAGTGATTCAATTTTAAAAGATAAAAATAGATATACTGATGCTGTACTAATCAATTAATGGGACGATCCTCTGCACAGGCTTCCTGGGAGAACTGTGCGTAAATAACTTCATATACATCACTAAAATTATATAGAAAATTAAACTTAGTTTTTAGAAAAGGATAAACATTTAAGTACAGACACTTGGTTTGATATTCCTATGTGTATTATATTGTTAAGTGGCAATAAATACATTTATAATGTTACAAAATTCTCATTTATATTTTCACTTAATATTCATTTATTAAATATATTTTCTGTTCTTTTCCGCTTTTATTTGGTCAACAATCATTATTTTTAAAGAAATGTTATGCAGCACAACTGATTACAGCATCGATAGTAAGAAAAGTTTCTTGAGCAGCAAATCTGCATATCAAAATGATTTCTGAAGGATCACATGACTCTGAAGACTAGAGTTATGATGTTTAGCTATGAGAATAGCTCTCAGACCATACTTTTGGTTTCATTTTTGGAACAACATTTTTAAGTGCTGTCATACTCAACATGTATTTACTCAAGTATTTTAAATAACTTCACTCATTATTGTATAAAAGTACTACATACACTTACCTGTGATACACTTGTGTTATTATTTACTTCATCATTGTCTGTGTTGTATTGTATTTTATAGATTTTCAGACTCTAAGTGACGACGTTTCCAAGAAGATTTTACATGGAGCAAAGGTCTCTCTGGAGCAGGTTGTATCTACGGACTCCATTTTGGTGTCCAATCTGTCTACTCAAACAGAAGATGTGCTGGAGCTTTACTTTGGCAGTAGTCGCTCTGGAGGGGCTGATGTTGTTGCAGTCAGCCTGCTGTCTGACGGATGTGCTAAAGTTTCTTTCAAGGATGTGAAATGTAAGCTGAATGTAGTTGTCTTTCTTCTGGCACTTGAAGTTATTTTATTTCTGAATCTCATTTGAGATCTTTTTTTCACAGCTGTGGATCGTGTTCTCCAGAAAACTCATCATTTGGAAGGTAGGGATTTAGTTGTCGAGCCATACTTTGACTTCCTGCATGCTGTGGTGGATCAGGCTGTTGGTGTTGGTGCTCAAGATGGACAGAGTACACTGACGGATGGAATGAATCAAACAGAGCCGTTTTCATCTCAAAGTCCTACTGTTTCTCACCCAGTGGAGAGCACTAGTTTAGGACATGCTAATGCACAGACAAACATCATCCCAGTTTTACCAAAATCACCTCCTGCAACTGCTGCTGAGCCATTAATCCAGAAAGAATGTGTCAGCTTCGTATCTGTGCCTGACACCACTAAACATCACTTACTCCAATTGAGTAAACTGACTGAGGATCTCACAAAGGCTCACCCCCAATTTGATGTCAGCCTAGCAAAAGATGGTGTCGAAATCAAAGGTTCTGATCAAATTGTGGTCGAAAGACTTAAAAACAAAGTTCTAGAGTTCCTGACCGGTGTCGTGCAGGACCACCTGACGTATGACAAACTCAAAGCTGATTTTCTTGGACGGGAGGATGTTAAAAAGAGACTAGATTCATCCCTGAGAGATTTTCCTTCAATCTACAGTGTGTCCGATTGTATGGTTACTGTAACATCTCCCTCTCATAACACAGCTAGACAGACCCATGATCTGATAGAGTCCAGGATATCAGAGTTTACCGTGCCAGTGGCCAGTGAATACAAGAGCGCAGTCTTCTCAGAGGAGTGGTCTGACTTTCTGACGTCTCTGGACTTCTGTAGTGCTAAAGTATCTGACAATGCTGGAATGATAAATGTAGTCACCTTAACAGGAATGGAGAAGGATAATAAAGGGAAGATTGTTGAGTTTCTTAGCACACCACACCAGAAGGAGACAGTCTTGTCTATGCAGCCAGGAATGCTCAAATTCCTGCATCTTCATCATCAGGATCTACTTGAAGACATGGGAGAGGTCGTCTTATTGCCGCTGGAGACTGGAGATGGATTTAGTGTTAGTTACTGATCTTACTTTCATTTGCAGTCATATAAAGATTTTGTTTAACTGTTAGGACTGGGGTTAGGGTTAGTGCAAGGGTTAGGCTAAAAGTGCAAAATGATTACTTTTCAGTCATGAGTGGATGATATGACAATCTCATATCACTATATAAGTCAAATCATATCTTGATAATGGTATATATCACAATATAGTTAATAGAATAGTAAATTCAATCAATTAATAGTTTATATATATTGAGATGTAAAGGACTATTTCTTGTTGACGTTTTAAAGTATATACTCAGAAATTTAATTAACGTGTGATCATATTTTTCACTTTATTTGGAACTTCAGGGAGAATGTTTGATAAAAAAACTGTAGAAATATAAAGTAAATATGAATCAAATATAAAGCACTTTTCTAAAACTGATTACATCGCTAGCATAATGAACAGACAGAAATAGAAATATATAGAAATAAAATAAAAAATTATATTTAACGTCTAATGTGTGTAATATTGCACTCATAAATGAACAGAGGGCCTCACAGTGGACCCCAGATTAATAAAGGGACTAAGCCGAAATGAAAATGAATGAATGAATAAATGAACAGACACACACACACACACACAAATATATAAACAAACAGTATATTGTCATATTGCACAGCCCTATTTTCAGCTGAAATTGGATGTAGGATTAGAATTTCCTTTTCTATTTTCATTCTATTGTTAATAATTTTAAAACAAATAGCCCTCCTTTCATGTTCTAGACGTGTTTAAAGCATTACATTTAAAAGGAAAAATTCACTAATCTGCAGCTATTAACCAACTATTGGTTACTCAATATCACATTTGCAGTATCTGATCCTCTTTAAATTGTGTGAATATTGTCTTTAAATGTTTTCTGTAATTACTTATACTTTCGAATGGTTTGTAATCTCTTCATTTTATTGGCAGATTCAGGGAGATGCAAGTGTTTGCCAGTCAGCGGCGGAATTACTAAGTGCTGTCATTGGCTCATTCTTTACAAAGAATATTGTAGTCAAACAGCCCGGCATTTCCCGCTTCTTGCTAGATGATGAAGGTACCAGCATACTGGCAGAGATGACAGCCAAGTTTGAGGTCTATATAGACATGGCCAAAGTGCACTGGGAGCCTCTAGAAGATAAAGTAATGTATTCAGCCTTGTTCTTTATCTTGACGTAACTCAAATAATCAGTTATCCTTCACAGTTAATTGCTGTTGTGTTTTCCACAGGATATTTTGGAGCTGGCATGGAAAATGACACCCTGTCAGAACTTCCAGAAGAGTTCCTCTGCAAATTCCACTCAGGAATTCACTGCTGGAGGACTGAATGGCTCTACTGATACACATGCATCAGGTCATTATTGAAGATATCCCTAATTTATTCTACACACTTTAATATAACTGTGTAAATAAATAATTAAATAAATGCATTAATACATCACAGCCCTATACAAAAACCATTAAAAAAAATAAAAATTTAGGGGCACCAGTGTTAAAGGAACACTTCACTTTTCTTTTTTGAAAAGAGGCTCATTTTACAACGCCCCTAGTGTTAAACACCTGAGTTTTACCAATTTTTAATCCATTCAGCCAATCTCTGGGTTTGGCGGTAGCACTTTTAGCTTAGCTTAGCATAATTTATTGAATCAGATTAGACCATTAGCATCAAAGAGTTTATATAATTTTTAATGCTTGACTCTTCTGTAGTTACATTGTGTACTAAAACTGATGGAAAATGTAAAAAATGCTATTTTCTGTCAATACAATAGGAACTATACTCTCAATCCAGCATAATAATCAAGGAACTTTGCTACTGTACCATAGTTACAGCAGGTGCAATGATATTACACAGTGCCTGAAAATGACCTAACTTCCATCAATATAACCAATGTGACCATCTGCTCGCACAGTTACCTAGCTGGGGACTATTTTTTTCTTCTTTTTTTTTTTTTTTTACAATTTTTAGTAATTTTTGAGTGAGATGCTATTGATCTAATCCGATTCAAACTATGCTAAGCTAAGATAAGCTAAAAGTGCTCCTGCCAGACCCGGAGATCGAATGGATTAAAAACTCAACTGCTTCACTCAAGGGGAGTTGTAAAAGGGGCCTATTTTTAAAAAAAGTTGAGTTTTCCTTTAGTCTATTAACTCTACTGTTAGTAGACTAACGTTTCTTCTTCATGAAATAAAAATCTATATTTAGTCTTTTTTTTTTAAACTACTGGCAACTAACATGTTGATTCCAATGTTTACTGGTATGATTTCTGTCACTCAGCTCGTATTGAAGAAGCTAAGAAGATTCTTGCAGTGATTGGCAGCGACTTCAACCCCACTCCTTCAAGTTCAGGATCCACAAACACTGATACTCAAGATATCTATTCCGATCCAAGCGAAGAAATTGTAGCAGTGGACTCCGACTCAGACGATCAACCCCATCCCCTGCAGACCCTTGACCTCCAGAGCCCTTTGTCATCCATGAACGCCTGCAACCTCGACGAAGACGCGAGCCTCTTGTTGGCGATTCAGTTATCAATGGAGATCAACCAAAGAAAGGACACCGATGACATCCAGAAAGCTCTAGAACTTTCCAAGCAGGACTCCATGCCAAATGAGGAGAACAAACAGCTGGAGAAGGCGTTTGAAATGTCAATGGAGGAAGCAATCAGATCATCCAACACAGCAGAGTTCTTCGTATACGCTAACTACAGTCATGATCTTGTAAGAGTGGACATCGCATTGGGCAAGAAGGTGGGACTAAGACAGTGTGAGGAGAAAATCGAGAACAAAATCCTCCGTAAACTCTCCTCATTTCAGAAGAGATGCATAGATCTCATTAAAAGGAAGCATGCTGTGGAAATCAACATCCAGGGCACCACCGCCATCCTCTCTGGCTTTAAAGAATACGTCTCTGAGGCCGTTCCTGACCTGAAGGATGTCCTGAGAAGAACAGAGCACATGATGAGCGATGCTGGGATTGCTAAGTCGGTTCAGTGGGTGTGGTATGAGCAGGGCTCTTCTAAGGGCACACCGTACCCGCCCGATGCCACAGTGTTCATTGAGACCGCTTGGAAGCTGAAGCAGAAGAAGATGGACATTTTGTTCAGCAATCAGCCATACAGCATTGACTTTGAGAAGATGGAAGAGCACAGTTTGGCATCTGGGAAATCGGTGCCTATTAAACGGAAAATTATGAGCACAGAGGACTTGTACACAGATGGTACAGGTACGAGTTAAGCTGTATTATTTAAAATCCATAAAAAAACACACAAAAAAATAAGCATGTAAGGTTGCATGGTAAGCATGCCATTTGATTTAAAACTTTACACATGATGTACAGAATAATTAGTCAAATGAACCTCGATTAATTGCTGCCCTGAAAATTATTCAAAGTTTTAAGTTCAGGAGTCCTTGGAACAATTAAAAGAAGTCCACACAATAAAGTTCACCAATAGCCCAGTCCTTTATTCAAATACGGCATATTTTATACACTTCAGTTGAGCTGTGGAAACATCTTCAACCAATGGCTATAAGCCATGAAAAAATAATCACTAAAAATGTATTTTCGTTTGATAGGTTCATCATTAAAAGTATGCTGTTTTCTATCTTATGCTATGCAGAACACAGTCGTTTAAAAAAGAAACACAGCTTAGGTGTATCGAGAAGGAACACAGCTTTTACACCTTTACGAAAGAACAGGAATCTCAACTTGCAGAAAGATACGTTCTGTCATCTACATCTAGCTTGAGAGCTGTGACTCAAAGGAAAACGTTTTATAAAATGCATCAAGAAAACCGATATAAACTTTTCCATAAAAGATATACATTTTTCTACAAAATAGCATAAATCAGTATTTAGTGAAAGCCTTCAAATCTAAATCGTAGAATATAAGTGTGTCTTTTACATTTAAGTTTATTTGTGATTTAAATGTGGATTATTGTTTTTTGATTAAAAATCTAATCGGGGGAGTGTACATTTCCCCAATTATTTAATTTTGCAATATTGTACGCAGCCAAAGGGCAATCCACATCTATCAGTAGGCCTTTCACAATAAAGAATTTTTGAATGTGCAATATATTGTCTCAGAGATTTTTGCAGATATTATTGTCATTGTAAGAACATTTAATGCCACTGATTATTTATAATGATGCATAAACACTTTCAAGGGGCAAAAATGCTCTACTCTTAAAGTTATTTAGATTCTGTAATTTTGTGTTTAAAAAGTAATTGTCCAAATATAAACTTTGACACTGGTGGTGTAGAATGTAAATGGCGTTATTTGTGTCGCTATAAATGTTACTTGTGAATGTGCCATTTTTAACAGTCAGTTTTACGGAAGTGGATTTCAACTATTTCCTCCAGTCCTTCACTAGTTATCAGGAAAGCGTGAAAAGTCACCTATTCTTTAGCAGTCTGAAAGATTTCATTTTAAAGGACCTGAGTTCTCTGACACCACCAACAGATATTAGATGACATGCCAGAGGCTGCACAATCAGCTAAAATGTTGTTGATGTGCATTTTTATGTAAACATGATGACTTCACCAAAAAATAATTGAGGTCATGTCCATTTATTGCATGATCAGTTAATAAAAGGCCTATCTATCAATTGAGTCAAACTCTTTTTCAGTATTTTTCAATAATAGTGCTGTTTTTTTATTTTCTGTCTGATTTGTTTGGTGTGATAAATATAGTAGCATTCATTGTTTAGTTGCAATCACATTAGCAGCATTTCATTACAATTTATCAGTGTAAAAGCACAGCTCACACAGAGGTCACTTTCACACCAGACAGCTTCCTGTTGGTCAACGAAGTGAATTTAAGTCACCAACTTTGACATGAGTGAGATTTGCAATGGCCAATAATAAAAATAAATTAAATGGACATTGATAACCCTAATTTAAATGGCCTAAATGTGATCCTGGACCCAAAAAACACTGATAAGGGTCCATTTTTGGGGGTAATTGGGATTTATACATTAAATTTATTCATACATTTGAACGCTGAATAAATAAGTTTTCCATTGATGTAGAATTTATTGAAATAGGATCATATTTGGCCGAGATGAGAGTTAAAAAATTGCAAATATCGAAATCATCTTTAAATAAACTTGTGGAAAGAAATGTACAAAATGTCATAAATTGAAAATATACCTGTACCAGGGCTGCCAAGTCTCATGCACAAACATCCCCCCTCTTCACTTATTCCCTGCTTATTCACCCCCATCCCCCCGCCCCCTTCACTTTTTTGGCGATTAATAACAGTATATAACAATATATTTTGAGAGCTGGGGAATATTTTTTTACTCCAAACTAAAACCAAAAGTTGGCAGCACTGCCTGTACAATATAGGTGCAATAAAACCAGTGCAATGATTTAGTGGTCCAGGGTCACAAATGTATATTTAGGTTATAATGTTTTTTGTTTTTTAGATGAAGATTACAGTCTGCTGTCCAGCTTCCCTGAAGCGTCTATAGTGGATGTAAATTCTGATGAATTTCAGGATGTGGTCAAAGAATTTTATGACACCCTTCAAGACAACCACAATAAAATCAAAATCATCAAGGTATGATTCAACATATAAATGCCAAATTAAATTTTTCTTATCTTTTTCTTGCTCGCTTGTCATTTCCATATGTCCCATATGTAATTTGTTTATCTTCTGAATGCAAAATGTAGATATATTATAATCAGATCTGAAAGACTTCTGTCCCTCCATTGAATGTCTATTAACCCAAAATGATGCTTCGACACATTTGTAAAAACAAATCCATATGAACTGAGCTGATTAATCCAACGACTAAAAATAAGCACACCTCTACAACAAAACAACACTTCCACAAAAAAAAACAATGAAAAAAAAAAAGACATAACCAACGTCCAGTAATTAATTATTTTTTTACATTTGTATGCATTAAGTGGGCTAGGCAGTTCTGATTAAATTGCCAGAGCTCTAGGTGAATGAAAAGACCTTTAATGGAGGGGTTTGTGTTCCAGAGATTTGATTAAAAACTTCTAAAGTTTGTGTTCCAATATCTGTTCTTTGTCGCAATGTTTTCAGGTGGAGAAGCTGATGAACAAACTCCTGCACGATCAGTACAAGCTGAAGAAGGCCAGTATTGAACAGAGCACCTCAGAGCAACAGTTTGAGCGCACACTTTACCACGGCACCAGTGAAACCAGTGTGAAGGAGATCTGCATTCATGGCTTCAACAGGAGCTTCTGTGGAAAAAATGGTATTCAAAGCTGTTAGCATTGCTCACATATACAGTTAGGAATCCCAGGAGCAAAATACAGCAATAACTACCCAAATCCCCAAATTTCGTGTCTACTAATATGCCCATATTATCAAAATGTACTCATAGAAAATGTAGTCATCATTGTTTTTAAATTAATATTTGAGTGTACTGGACAGAATTGTTATTTTTTTGTGTACTGTACATAATTGTAGTATTTTATTATAAGTATTGTGCATGTGTGCATTCAAGTCCTAAAGCCATTAAATATTACCTAGTTAATTTTCACCCACCATGTATATGAAGATTAAAGGAAAAAGTAAGTTTATTTTAAATAAGTTAGCAGATAGGGCAGCACGGTGGCGCAGTGGGTAGCGCTCTCGCCTCACAGCAAGGAGGTCGCTGGTTCGAGCCTCGGCTGGGTCAGTTGGCATTTCTGTGTGGAGTTTGCATGTTCTCCCCGTGTTCGCGTGGGTTTCCTCCGAGTGCTCCGGTTTCCCCCACAAGTCCAAACACATGCGGTATAGGTGAATTGGGTAAGCTTAATTGTCCGTAGTGTATGTGTGTGAATGAAAGTGTATGGGTGTTTCCTAGTAATGGGTTGCAGCTGGAAGGGCATCCGCTGCGTAAAACATATGCCGGATAAGTTGGCGGTTCATTCCGCTGTGGCGACCCCAGATTGATAAAGGGACTAAGCCGAAAAGAAAATGAATGAATGAATGAAGTTAGCAGATATTTTTTCTTTTTATTTGTCTTGATAGAAATAAATTCATACATAAAACTAAACTCAACTTTGTTACTTGAATTTAAATAAAAAATATGTACAATTAAATTGTATACATTAAAATTTATTTCAAATAGTTACTATGGAAGGGTGACCCGGTGGCTCAGTGGTTAGCACTGTCACCTCACAGCAAGAAGGTCGCAGGTTCGAGTCCCGGCTGGGCCAGAGCTCGAGCTCCAGTTTCCCCCACAGTCCAAAGACATGCGGTGTAGGTGAATTGAATAAACTAAATTGGCCGTTGTGCATGTATGTGAATGCAAGAGTGTGTATGGGTGTTTCCCAGTACTGGGATGCGGCTGGAAGGGCATCCGCTGCGTAAAACATATGCTGGATAAGTTGGCGGTTCATTCCGCTGTGGCGACCCCTAATGAATAAAGAAACTAAGCCGAAGGAAAATGAATGAATGAAAGATAGTTGCTATGGACATTTCTCATTTGCATTTTGTTAAACTTTATGTACTAAAATAAATAAAATAAATATTAATGAAAAATCAACAAATAATAAAAATAACCAATAAAATGACTACACAAACTGTAACAAAGTATTTAAATCTTTAACTAAAATTGAAGTAAAACAGAAATAAAATCAAAATTCAGTCCGTTGATGTATCTGTTTTCCATCACTGTCCACCATTTATTTAAACTGTGCTTTTTTGGTTCACACAGACACAATATCTTTTTCATATCTGTATCAATAACTTACACTTTGAAACTTTTTTTGATAATTTTTTATCAATAGGTTTTCAGTTTTTGAAAATGTGTAAATGCCCCCTAAAATGTACCAACAGAATCTAATAAAATAAAAACGACCTCTACTAAACTCCTTTAAAGATTTTCAATGATACTAAAATTAATATTGATTTCTTTTTTTCTCTTCTTCTTCTCTTTCAGCCACTGTATACGGTCAGGGTGTGTATTTTGCGGTTAACGCCTGTCTGTCTGTGTCAGACACCTACTCTCCACCCAATGCAGACGGGCACAAGTTTATTTTTGTAGCCAAAGTGCTCACCGGAGAATTCACAGTAGGAAAACACGAGATCAAGGCCGCTCCGCTCAAGGAGAATTCAGCCGTACCGGTCAGATACCACAGCGTGACGGATCAGATCAACTCCCCAAATTTATTCGTCATCTTCAATGACACGCAGGCTTATCCGCAATACCTTATTACATGCAAGAAGATCTATGGTTAATCACATGCTTTCAGAGGCTAATGCTGGCATGCATTTACACCACCACTGGCAATCATATACAATTATTAAACTGATTAGGGCTGCTCTTAATGTACTGCTTTACTGTGTTATTATTTTAAACGAATATTTGTCTGAACGGTTTGTGTTTTATTTAATTTTATTATTTGATTCTTATGTTTGGAAAGTGGCATTTTCATATTTAGCTGTTTTTTCTTTAATCATGCTTTTTTAACAAATGTATTAAACCATATAAGACATTGTTTGCCTTAATGCTGTCAGATAAACATAATTTTTTTGAGTAATATTTTTTGGATGTCAAATAATAAAGCGAAAAAAGCAAAACAAGCTGAAATGAAGTAATTATCTTGCAATGTTTATATTAAGTAATATCAGTATAAATACAGTAAAAATGCATACAATAGTTACAATAATAATTCGGCCAATTCTTGTGTAATTATTGTTTCTAAGAAGAAAGTCTTCATCATAAGCTGGCTACACAGACAAGAAAGTGCGCAAATTATGAATATAATTCCCACTGTATTCCCCGAACCACCTGCTAAATGAATCAAAACCCGTGAACAGCGTTGACCAATCCCAGGCCTCTGATTAGCTATTACGGTCATTAGCTCAACAGAAACTTGTTTGATTATAATGCTGAGCACCGTCAAGAAGTGCATTATAGATAAGTTTAACTGTTCAGCAGTATTTTTGCCCTTTATTTTGCATTTGTGGTGCAATTGTTTGTTCATTTTGGTGGCACTTGTCACAAGCCAACGCTAATTTCCTGCTTTAGTTGAGAGTGATGATAAATTCAAAGTACGTGTGACTGAAAAGGTACCTAGTTAATAATCATGATAAATTCTAGAAGGGATACAGCTACGGATACTCTCGTCAATGTTATAGACTGTAAAAGGACAATGTACAGCAACAAATAATGTTTGTACATTACTGTGAGTGTTGGCTGGGGGTAGATGTTAATAAAATAAAATTTAATGGGTAATTTAATAAATAATACTCGGTATAATTGCAGTTTTTACATTACGGTGATGGTTGGGTTCAGGATTTGGGTAGGGATTGACGTTAATAAAATACAATCAATGGATAATTTGATAAATAATTAAAATAATTGTCGTTAACCTCTGGCCGTACCTGTATCCATTCTAGCAACAACATAGGGTCAGGAACTCAAGGTTCGCACATTGGCCACACCGGACTCATTTGAGTGCCGCACTGCTGGCGCGAGTCATTCTGGGATGTGTAATGAATGAGAAAGTGCTGTCCAGTGTGCTGATAATGTGCACTTTTTAATGTCTGCATTCATGAGACCCAGTGGTCAAAGAGCATAATAATCGTACAGTTATTTTGTGGTATGTTGGAATTTATCTATGCCTATCTACACTTATGTTTGTTATTATCAAATATAGCTAGCTAGCATATTAGCGTGAGATGCAAATAATATCAACAAAACGTTAGAATAGGCACTGGAAAGCAATAAATCTCTACAGTACATCAGTAATTAAGTATTTATCAGTTATGGAGCAGTCTGAGGATGTGAAGTGTTGCTGTGGAGTTTGTGAAGAGTCAGATATGAAGTATAAAACAGAAGTATTGACTGTGTGTTTGGTTCATAAGGTGCTGAGAGGAGCTTCTGATCTTCATCATGTACGCGGTGTACCGTCAGGCTCACCCGCCCACCGCTGTGGAGTTTGCCGTTTACTGCAACTTCATCTCCAGCCAAGAGAAAAACCTGGTGGTGGCAGGCACATCTCAGCTGTACGTCTACAGGATCATTTATGATGTGGAGGTGAGGATGGAGAATGAGTGAATGACTGATTGACAGTTTAAGTGAAGCTGTGACACGAGATATACACTGTAAAAATATATATTAATTAACAGTTTCGGTATTTGGTGTTTTTTTTTGTTTATTTACGGTTGTGAATTGAATTATGGGATCTCTGCTCTGTCGACTTTGGATGTTGAAAATTTACAGTTTAACAAAGTCACTTCTATTGATATTTTAGTAGTTTTTAAAATAATATAATGTATAAGAAATAATAAATAGAGAAATAAGTCTATAAAATAACAAAAAGCGTGCTGGCTGTTTATTTCAATATTTTTTTGTACCGTAATATACAACACCAACCCAGACAATATATAACTAAACTATAAAAAACGTTAATAAAACACTTTTTTCGAACTTTTCAAGGTTAAAAGTTGTTAGAAGAAAGATCAAGGTCCCATATTCATCCATTCATTTTCTTTTCAGCTTAGTCGATTTATTAATCTAGGGGCCCAACAGCGGAATAAACTGCCAACTTATCCAGCATATGTTTTTACGCAGCGGATGCCCTTCCAGCTGCAACCCATAACTGAGAAACATCCATACACACCCATTCACACTCATACACTATGGATAATTTAGCTTACCCAATTCACCTGTACCGCATGTCTTTGGACTTGTGGGGGAAACCGGAGCACCCGGAGGAAACCTACAGAAACACGGGGAGAACATGCAAACTCCACACAGAAACGCCAACTGACCCAGCCGGGGCTCGAACCAGCGACCTCCTTGCTGTGAGGCAAACCCACTGTGCCACCGTGCTGCCAAGGTCCCATAATGCAAGTCAAATCCATAAATAAATGGGGAAAAAATAATAAAGGCATGAATGATAAAATATGAAAAACTGATGTTTTTTTTACAGTGTATATAGGCAAGAAGGAAGAAATTTAGAAAAGTTGTAAATTAAGAAACCATAAATGTTTCTGAAAGAAGTTTCTTATACTATACAAGGTTGATTTTTTTTCCCTATAAATATACAACAAAATAGTGATTTAGTTTTTAAAATTTGTTTGTAACTTGCAATATGTGTTTCTTGTGTTCAATTTTGTGTGATGGCAAAGTTGAATTACTCTAGGCTTTAAGATGCTATCATTCTGTTGATTTGCTGCTCAAGAAACATTTCTTATTATCAATATTGAAACCGGTGTATTTATTTGTGAACCTCCTTATTCAATACTATTTAAAAGTTTCTGATAATATAGATTTTAAAAATACATTAGTCAGTACTAATAATAACACATCAATCTTAATAAATAACACATTAATTAATGCAAAGACAGTTGTAGTGTTAATTAATTAAAAAATCCTAAAAAACCAAACAAACAAAAAAAACAAAACAGAAAACTCATTTCAATTCAATTCAACATGAATGATAATAATAATAAAAAGCAGCATTATTATTACAAGAGCACTTTTAATAAGCATATTGGAATGATATATGTGTTTGATTGTGTGACATTGAAGACTGGAGTATGGCTACAAATGTATTGTGTCACAGAAATAAATAACTTTTTTTTTGTCAAATATTTTGTTAATAGATATTTCGAATTCAAATTCAAACAAGGCTACATCAATATTACAGCCTTGCATATGCATACTGTGTGACGCCTATACGTCATCTTTACCTTTATTACAGTCCTCATCTATCAAAAATTCACTAGCAAGACACTGGTTTGCTTTATCCAGTTGAGAAACATAATTTGTGTGCCATCTGTCTATACAACATTTGGCTGGTTTTATTTCCAGTTAAGTCAATATTTTGCACAGCATTGCTGTCATGGCAATTTTTACATTTCGTCACTTAATAAGAGACAAACATGTCCAATTGTTTTTAAAGATGATTTTATTCTAGTCATACAGAAAAACACAGGTTCTCACTCTTATATCTGTTCTTCAAGGTTACATTACAGTCCTGTCATACTTTTCCACACAATATATTCTAAGACATAACATCTCTCATGCTAGGGCCCCCAAACCATATCATATTTACAAAAAAACAAACAATACACTTATTTCAAAATACAATATTTCATAATCACTTTTAAGATCGTTAAAAATGAAAAATTATCCACGATTGCTCTCGCTCTTCAGAAACAATCAGAGAACACAACAGAGCTTGTGTGTATAAAAGAAACATGCACAACTGAATGAATATTTCAATGTGAACTCACCAGTATTTAATATAAACATTAATAATTTTCACTCATTTCATTCTAGAGCACTTCCAAGTCTGAAAAGTCATCAGGTAGGAATTTTACATTTATTTCCACAATCAAGCACGTTGCAGATTAAGGTTTGTTATTATCATTAATGTTATAATTACTATGTTCAATAATTAATCTTTGCAGATGGCAAGAGTCGTAAAGAGAAACTGGAGCAGGTGGCATCTTTCTCTCTCTTTGGGAATGTGATGTCTATGGCCAGTGTTCAGCTGGTCGGCACCAACAGAGATGCCTTGCTTCTCAGCTTCAAAGATGCCAAGGTATGTCTGACTGCATCAAAGCTCATTTTTATTGTTTATTTTTCACTCATTTAGATGTCTTTCTATCCCCTTGTGTTATGTATGTATGTCCCCTGAGCTCCTTTGAACCACAAAAAAATTATTTTGTGTTTGTTCACACTTAAAGCTAATAAAGCTCATTCTGATTCAGATATAATATCTAATGTCTAATATTACTGCTTTATTTATTCTTTCAGCTGTCAGTGGTGGAGTATGATCCTGGCACACATGATCTCAAGACTCTGTCGCTGCATTATTTTGAGGAACCAGAGTTGAGAGTGTGTATTGTGTTTATGAGGATGTGTTGAACTGCGTTTTTGTGGAGATTTGTGTTTGATGATTTTTTAAAAAATGTTTGGATCGTTTCAGGATGGGTTTGTTCAGAATATGCACATTCCTATGGTTCGTGTGGATCCGGAGAACCGCTGCGCTGTCATGCTGGTGTACGGCACTTGCCTGGTGGTTCTGCCCTTTAGGAAGGACACGCTCACTGATGAACAGGAGGGGATTGTAGGAGAGGGGTGAGAATAAATGTTTTCTTAATACTTGAAGGCATTTCTTCTTTTTTTTATTGAAGACTTAAAAATGTTCAAAAATAGTAATATTGTGAAATAGAGAATTTTAAACTTGAGACTTTAATGTCAAAAGATCCTTCAGAAGTTATTCTGTTATGCTCATTTGATGGTCAAGAAACATCAGTTATCAGTGTTTGTTTATTTTGCATTTTTGCAGAAATTGATCATTTATTTTTAAGGTTTATTAAAACAATAGAAAGTTCCAAATAAAAGCATTTATTTAAAATGTGTATAATTTTTTTCAAATCAATTAGATTTATGCAATCTTGTTAAATGAAAGTATTAATTTCTTTACAAAATGAAAATCTTGTAGGGATATTGTAGTAAATAATGTATAAAAAATAAGTACGTTTATTTAATTTCTGCTAGTTGCATAAAATGTTTTTCATTTTCTATTTAAAGGGTCAGTTTACCCAAAACTGAAAATTCTGTCATCATTTACTCACTCTTTTCTTGTTCCAAATTTGTTATGAGTTTCTTTTTTCTGTTTAACATAAAATAGGATATTTTGAAGTAAGCTGAAAACCTGTAACCACTGACTCCAGAAGTATTTGTTTTTGACAACTATGGAAGTCAGTAATTTCCAGTTTTCTTCAAAATATCTTCTTTTGTGTTCAACAGAAGAAAGAAACTCAAACATTTGGAGTAAATACTCAAACGTCAGTAAATAGTGAATACATTTTCATTTAATGTACTAAAATCACAATATAATATATAAAATATAAAAAACATAAAGTGAATAAGGACTATACAGACTTACTAAAACAAACTAAATTAAATAATAAACACACAAAAATGAGTAAGTAATAAAAATGTACCCCAAACAGTTTTGTATCAGATTTATTCAAGTCGATATAGTCATTTTTGCAGTACAATCTCAATAACAGCGTTTTTCTTCTTTCAGGCAGAAATCTAGTTTCCTACCCAGTTACATCATTGATGTTCGTGAACTGGATGAAAAACTCCTAAACATCATCGATATGAAGTTTCTACATGGCTACTACGAACCCACACTGCTTATTCTGTTTGAGCCCAATCAGACGTGGCCAGGGTATGACAATGCTTCCATACATATGACAAATACATTTACATTTCTTCATTTAGCAGACACTTTTATCCAAAGCGACTTACACTTTAGTTTCCTGTCTCAATCATTTGCTTTCAGTGTTTGGCATGATGCATTTGGTGTTTTGTTGATGTTGTTGTCCTCTGTTGTTTTGTTTGTTGTGGTCAGGCGTGTAGCGGTGCGTCAGGACACTTGCAGTATCGTGGCGATCTCACTAAACATCATGCAGAAGGTTCATCCGGTCATCTGGTCCCTGAGTAACCTGCCCTTTGACTGCAATCAGGTCATGGCTGTTCCCAAACCCATCGGTAATATATCACACATACTCACCTGCAAGAAATTCATATTGACATCCAGGCGGTGACTCTCTTCTTTTTTTATTTCTAAGTTCCCCCTGTTGTCCACCACATTATTTAAAAGCATCCTGTTTTTGTTAAAAATATATTTTCATTTATGGAAAGTGCTAGATTCTGTTAATGAATGTTAATAATATTTATAAAATATGGATAAATATTTTTTTAAAGTATTAATTATTATTATTATTATTATTATTATTATTATTATTATTATTATTATTATTATTATTATTATTATAATAACTATTTTAGCTTTTTTCCCCCTGGTTATACTGTAACAGAGAACTACGACTTTAAAATGACTTTCATGTCATTAGTGATTTTCTTTTTGTTTTTTGTTACAAACAAATGACAAATCGGTACAAATCGAGTCTGTTTCATTTTTATGTTTTAGAAGCCTGTATTAATTAAATATAAAAATTATCCAATATTAACTTCTATATAGATTGTCTTTTTTATGTTTTTGTTATTTTGTTTGTTAACATTAATGTAACTAATGTAATTGATGAACGTAATTAAGTAAATTTATTTAAATTTATTGCATTCTTAAATAACTTGAGTAGGAGTTATGTACATATTTGTGTAATATAATAATTTTTGTACCTGAAATATGGTTAAAGTGCTTCTGAATTTACTGTCAAGCATTTATGTTAAACTAAAATATTCTTACACAACATAGTAGTTTCGATAGAAATGTATTTAAATATTTTTGTAAATATACATTTGAATTGTTTGCAATTTACTATGTTAAAAATACAACTTCAAATGTAAAATCCATTAATACACTTTTATCTATATTTAAATATGTATATATTTACACACAAAAACCTTAAACCATTTTTGCTAAATATAAAAAATGTCTATGAAACTATGATGTATATAAAGCTATATAAAAACATGTATATAAAACTAACCATAATAATCCTGGTGTTCCAAATGCATGAAACCAAAAGCATATTTCTTTTTCTGTTCTGCTCTGAATGATCCCAGGATACAACATATGAAACTGTTTAAATGATGATGGTGTGTGTTTTATCTTCAGGTGGAGTTGTGGTATTTGCTGTAAATTCGTTGCTGTATTTAAATCAGAGTGTTCCTCCGTTTGGAGTGTCTCTCAACAGTCAGACTAACGGCACCACAGCTTTCCCTTTGAGTAAGTGCTTCTGAAAATCTTTCCCAAAATAGTGTATTTAGAGTCAAAATTAGAATTAGTTTGATTTTTATATACTTTAATTAAATGTTTCTTTTATGCTCTTTAGGGCCTCAGGAGGAAGTAAAGATCTCACTGGATTGTTCTCAAGCTTCCTTCATCACCTCTGACAAGATGGTCATCTCACTCAAAGGAGGAGAAATGTGAGATCTTTTGCTTTAATGGTCATAATTTCAGGGACCCTGCAGGCTATAACAAAAAAAATGTATCTGATTTTTGCAGCCTGAAGTGACTAATTTTGTCATGGCTTTTCTTAAAATTGACAGCAGTATTTGTGCTATTTCTTGTTGTTTTGCCATGAAAATGTCCTGACAACAGACTAATAAATTTTAGTATAACTCTTTTGCCCTGAAGAAACATTGTGATATCAGGGAACAATGAGAGAAACAAAGAGAAAGTTACCCCTAAAGCCTATAAAACCTTAAGCCTACTATATCATATTATTTGACACTAAATGATTAAAATAAGCAAAACTTAATAAAATCTTGTACATCAAAAAATCTTCTACAAAATCACAAGTGCTAGCTTTTTTTTTCCACATGCTAACTTTTTTTATTATATTTTTATATTTAAACACATTCAAAAATTTCTCCATATGGAATTATATGAAGCGGCTCATATGAGACACTTGAGTAGGTTCAAGAATAACATTAATAACTTAAATAAAATGGAAGTCCCAGTGAAATCAAAATGAAAGGTTTTTAAGGTGTTAGATCAATATTCTAGTCTTATGATTATCTATAATGTAGTGTGCTCCAAAACAGTAAAACATTTTTAAATATAAACATTCAAAGTTTTAGGTTGTCACTTTCGGCAAAATGAATCACCTAAAACAAAAACCGTTCTCATACAATTGCCAAAGTAAACCCTACATGCCGCTTATAAAAAATTCAGTTTATAAAAATGTCTAAAATAATTAAAAACAAAAAAAGAAAGAAAGAAATATACACGCAGGCATCAACAACAAATGAATCCAAACCACAACAAAAATGATGAACCCAGTCCCTATGAAAGGTCTGCACGAGTCATATAGAAAAGCATTTTATTTTTATTTTGCTAAATGAAATCTAAATGTGTAGGGGCTTATTCTCAATCTTATCTCTCCATAGTGGGAAAAACCTACAAAGTGAGACTTTAATCGTTTTTGCATAAGTAAAAAAATTTGTATGCAAATATTATGTAATATATTTATCTAGTCTTCACTAAATATATTTAACAAATATAGGATAGCATTGCTGTGTGTTTTGCTCGACACAACTCAAATGATAGAACTATAATCATAAATAAAAACTTTAAAAAAATGTATTATCTTACTTAAGACAGATTATGGGGCGTTTAATGCCAAGTCTGCTATACTTTTATGAAAAATAAAATATATTTACTTTTGTGTTAATAAATAGCAAGTGCAACAAATAAGCTATTTTTGCCCAGTTTGAGCTGCTAAAAGTAAAGTGAAACAGCTGTTTCCTGAAACCCTCCAGGGACTGATATCAGATGATAACATGCTTTATGTCAAACACACAATGAATGTGTGAACTAATCATTATGATCCGAGTTGTGATAGTGTGTGTTTTATCATTTGTCCAGTTATGTGTTGACGCTCATCACCGATGGCATGAGAAGTGTCCGTGCATTTCACTTTGATAAGGCTGCTGCCAGTGTCCTGACTACCTGTGTGAGTGATCGGCGGTGCCATAACTGACAAACCTTTTTTTGTGCTTTGTATTGTTTAGTTTGTGTAAGTGACATTCTCTTCGTCCATCTCTGTCCTCTCAGATGATGACTATGGAGGCAGGTTATCTGTTTTTGGGCTCTCGTCTGGGGAACTCACTGCTGCTCAGGTACACTGAGAAACTCCAGGAAACACCCATGGAGGAGGGCAAAGAGAACGAGGAGAAAGAGAAACAGGTTTGTGAAGTCATGTAAAGAATAATGTACTTTATATAAACAAAAGCTAATATTGAAACAAATATACTTTAATGTAATATTAAGTGAATGTAGTTAAGTTCAATTATTTCAATTTGAAATTGCAGTTAATTTAATCGTAATTAAAAATACTTGTTTAAATTTGTTATAAATTCAACAAGTTGAACTTTTGCTTTTTTGATTCCCCTGAGTAGGATTTCTATACATTTTTGTTTAATACACATGTCAAAACATCCTGGAGGGCCAAAGCTCTGCACAGTTTAGTTCCAACCCTAATTAAACACACCTATTCAAACTAATTGAGTCCTTCATGCTTGTTTGAAACCTGCAGGTAAGTGTGTTGAAGCAGGGTTGGAACTAAACTGTGCAGGGCTGCGGTCCTCCCGGAACTGGCTTTGACACTTGTGGTGTGATATAATCTCTTCATACCTGAAATATGGTTAAAGTACTTTTGAATTTAGTGTAAAGCATTCATGTTAAACTAAAAATATTCTTACATTTCTATCAAAACAACTTTGTTGTTTATTTAAATACAATTGCTAATGTACATTGTAATGGAGCTGCAATTTAGTATGTTAAAAAGTACAACTTCACATGTTAAATCGATTAATACACGAGTTAAAAGTGTATCTTCTAGTACTACAATAATCAAGTGCTGGCATGTCGTCAACACACCAAAATAAAGGAAAATCTTTAACCCTTTTTGGGGCACTCCTTGAAATACTGTACTGCATATTTCTTTTGAAACTACTGTGTTGTGTATTTAAATATAATTAAAATTTATTTGTAAATATACATTGTAATGGAGTTTTAATTTAGTATGTTAAAATACACCTTCAAATGTAAAATTCATTAATACATGGCAGTTAAAAGTGTATCTTCAAGTGCTTTAAATGTTAGTCACACATCATAATATGTCAACATCTTTAACCCTTTTTAGAGCACTCATTGAAATACTCATTACTATATTGTATTTAAATCTAGATCAATGTAGTTACCACATGGTTCCTCGCCTAATAAAGGGTAAAAGCACAACAGGAGATTGAGACATAATGATTTTAAATTAATTACATATATAAATAATATATATTGAAATATATATATAAAAAATATATATATATATTACATCAACACTCTTTAAAGACAGTTTGGTATTTTACAGTATTGCATTAAACAAAATATTTTTTAAGATTCTTCATCTGAAGTTTCTTCTTCATACTCGATGCCTCTGTCTTTCAGGAAGAGCCTCCGAATAAGAAAAAACGTGTGGATTCCAACTGGGCAGGTACAGCAGTGTAACAAAACACAGTGTTGTTTGCAATGTATTTGCATTGCTGTTTTGATGTACATTTTTAATGTATTCGATGTGTTATTGTTGATGTGTTCAGGAAAGGGCAATCTACCTGATGAGCTGGATGAAATTGAGGTGTACGGGAGTGAAGCTCAGTCGGGAACTCAGCTGGCCACCTACTCATTTGAGGTGAGGCCATTTTTTAATCTAATCTCAGTGACATGTTGATACAAATTAAGTCAGAGTTTGTTTTTTTCTGCATGCCACCTCAAAAAAAAAAATGAGACGGGTTCTTGGTTAAAAATGTCGCTATTGAAATGTTTAAAAATGCAGTTTTTATTTATTTTATTTTTTTACACTTTTTTATACTTCTAATGTTTGCAGTTCTCAGTAGATAATAAGTCATCTGTTTGCAGTTTGAAATTGTTAGTTCTAGAACACACATGCTTATCTAATTGCACATATCTAATTATTTATACATTTATTATGTATAATATATATTATAACATTTATTTTTACAACACTCAGTAAATAATGAGTTACTATACAAATTGACAGTTATTAACCAAAATATTTCTTTTTTACAGATTGTTTGCTATTTTGTTGTATTTTAGTCAACAAAAATAATGAGAAGGGTCTTGCTGCAGACCAGGTGCACATGCAATTCTTTTAATGCAAACACCTAAACCTACCCCTCACAGTGATTTCATTGACTCTATTGAGTGAATGTGTCTGAGACTACATATCTGAGATTGCATGCGCAAGTCTGCAGCCAGATACTATTGAAATTAATATGTCATAAGCCCTGAGTCTTAATGACACACTCGTTAAGACTTGTTGCCACATACTGATGGTTTTAGTTCAAATTCATGGTCTCATTTCATCAGTAATCACAGTGCTACACATTTAAATGATTGTACAGAAAGACCATATATTAAAATAATGAGCTCTAAATACCCTTGGTCTGTCTCGAATTTAGTTGAGTATTTTGTCTATTAGAATCAGGTTTATTCAGTTTAATAAAACACTTATGTATATTATTGTTTCATCTCATTTTCACCTTTCAATATTTGTTAATGAATATGTGGTTAATATAAATAAACAGATTAGCTAGTCATGTATTTAATTGCATTTAGTGCCTTTAAAATAAAATAATGTTTTACTTGATGCAAAATGTGTTTGTTTCAAGTAGCAAAAAAATCATGATCGGGATACCACCTCCTCCTTTTTTTGAGCCAGGAAAAAGTCTGCTAGTGAATGTGAACACCAAAGATGAACATTTCTAACACCATTGCCTGTATAAAACGCATATATTGAACTAGATTCCACAGGTCTCATGTGATGTTTATGTCCAGGTTTGTGACAGCATACTAAACATTGGACCCTGCGCCAGTGCCTCCATGGGAGAACCAGCTTTCCTGTCTGAAGAGGTACTTCTTATTTTGTCATTAAAGCAGTGGTTTTGTTGGCCTATTCGTAGGTTTGCCTCACTGTGGTTCTCTCAACAAAAACACAACAGGATTGTTCCATTGGCTTTTGGGTTATTACTGTATACAGATTTGAACAACAAAGGTTTAGGATTTTTACACATTTTGTCTTCACAAGTTTATATTTTCACACCTCCCACATGAAATATACTATGGTGATCTATAGTAAATAAATACTAAAGTGTTTTTGAACCATGCCATAGTAAAATGTATTATACTGTTTATAATATTGTATTGGCGGCACGGTGGCTCAGTGGTTAGCACTGTCGCCTCACAGCAAGAAGGTCACTGGTTCGAGTCCCAGCTGGACCAGTTGGCATTTCTGTGTGGAGTTTGCATGTTCTCCTCGTGTTCGTGTTTGTTAGAATAGTTTGTAAAAGCGTGTAGTTAGGTTTTAAGAGCAGACTAGTAAGTAGGTAAGTTTACCTGTTCACCGTTTGTAAATGTATGTCCCTTGCATGAAATTACTTGTTGGCAACTTTCTTTTTCATGGATTTTAAAAGCTTTAATAAATCACAATGTGTTTACTGATATGTTTGTATATGCTATGAAAATATTTTAAGCTCGAGTTAAACAGACCTTATTTCAGACAAAACCAATAAAAAAAAAACATGGCATGCTAGCAAATAGTTAAACATACGATTAAAGTAAGCAAACATGCTATTAAATCATTAAAATGTAAGCAACATGTTAAACTATGTTAGCAAATGTGTTACAAAATGTTACATACATGATAGCAAATTGCTTAAACATGCAAATACCTGGTTAAAACTAAAGCAAAATGCTAGCAACATGAAAAAATGCTAGTTAGCAACATTCAACATGTTAAAACCTGCTAGCAGAATCTTAATATATGCTAGCAATTTGTTAAAACATGTTAGCAAAATTTAAAAACATGGAAATCATGCTAGCAAAATCTTACATATTTTTACAATTTATTGAAATATTGCTAGCATATTTAGCAAAATGCTAAATATGCTAACAATTTGTCAAAATGTGTTAGCAAAATGTAAAAACATGCTTGTAACATGCAAGCAACATGTTTAAACCAGCTAGCAAGATGCAAAATCTGCTAGAGATATCTAAGCGTCATGTTAAAAGCTGCTAGAAACATGCAGAAAATGCTAGATAGATGTAAGCAACTCTAAAACCTGCAAGCAACATGCAAAAAATGCTAGAAATATGTAAGCATCATGTTAAAACCTGTTAGCAACATGCAAAATGCTACAAAGATGTAAGCAAAATGTTAATAAACACTCTTTTTCTGATTATTTATGATACACCATTGCTTTTTCTATTAGTTTCAAACCAATCCCGAGCCGGATCTGGAGGTGGTGGTGTGTTCAGGATATGGCAAGAACGGAGCACTGTCTGTATTGCAGGTAAATGATCAGTTTTTCCTCCAGTTATTGCGTTTTTGTATCCCGTCTCCTTTGCATGGATGTGCATGCACTGGTAGCTGGGTCTGTCTGTGGCAGAATTGCACAGCGGTCTGTCCTGCAGTGGTGAGGCTCGTCTGCCGTAGGACACTGCAGTGCTACAGTGACGTCTGGGCTTTACCAGGGCTGCTTCAGAGATGCTTGGAGAGGCCTTTAAAACACCCAAGATACAGCAGAGGCAAACTGCTGATGCACCACTCATGCATCTCACTCCGGATGCATGAAACTACTGTTGTTTGAGTACGTTCCTGTGTTGATTATGAATCTGAATCCCTATTTACCCCTGGGGATTGCATGCATCTGAAGGTTGTTTCGTCTCAAATGTAAATGTGTCTTTTAAAACATTTGTCTCATAAAACTCCTGAAGATGTTTGAGAGAATGTTGAGAGAATAATTGAGAACCCGCAATCTTAAAGCTGGAATCTTAAAAAATGATACATCTTAGCATTCAGTTGTGTTCCATAGAGTCGCGGTTTTTCTAAAATGTTAAAAATGGTCAAATTTTATATATACACACACTGTGCTCAGCATACAAGAGGACACCCCTCACAGAATATTTTCTATAGGATGATATATAGAATGATATACACTTTAGATTAGTCCATACCAAAGGCAAGACTTGAGAGCTAATTTAACAAAATAACCTAAGATCAAGGACCATAAAATTAATATGTTAGGAAAAAATATTAAATACAATTTTAGTAAAGAGGAAAAATCAAGAGAAACACAAAAATAATTTTTTTTTAATTGAGATTTAGCTGCTGTTTTTTTTTTGTTGCAATACCTCATTTGAATTTAAGTGTATTATCTTTCTATATACTATTTACGTATGCATATTCAATTATTTACTTTGTAAAAATGCTTGGTTCTGAACATGAAGGAATTAAGTTAACTTGTTCGTTTTTACAAATTTATGTGGATTGCACATAAAACAATTATGTTGTCCTAAAACAAACTCAAGAATTGTGTTGTTTCAGCTTATTTGAAACAAACAGCAAATGTCATTTTTTGAGTGTAATATGAGAAGGGTTCATGCTAAATGTTATTATTTTAAATATTATCCCTATGTGTTTTGAAAATGTCATTAATTATTCTTGTCATAAATATCTAAAAGTTGTTTTACTGTTTTGATTGTTAAAAATCAGTTACTATGACCCATGAAGGCATATTAGACCACTGGCAGTTGATTGATAATATTACATAAGCGATATTCAAACGTTTATTTTGCTGTTCAATAGAAAAGCATCAGACCACAGGTGGTGACGACATTTGAACTTCCTGGATGCCATGACATGTGGACAGTCATATACTGTGAGGAGAAACCCGAAAAGGTGATTTGTGTTGCAACCACACACCTTCCTCTGCTTATTCTTCTTTGCTTTTAGTGCAGATAGGTAACCTATATTGGTGTTGTTTAGCTGTAAATATCTTAATTCTGAAACTGTCTGTCTGTAGTCTACAGCTGACGGTGATGGAGAGAGTCCCGAGGAGGAGAAACGTGAGCCCACAATAGAGGATGACAAGAAGAAACACGGCTTCCTCATCCTCAGCAGAGAAGACTCCACCATGGTATTCAAACATTACACTCTGTATAACACACTGACAAACTTCTTTCAATGTGTTTAAGACTCAAATAATTTTCCAAATTTACATTTAGTCATTTAGCAGAAGCTTTTGTCCAAAGTGAGGCATTCAGCAATTCAACAAAAAGAGGCAATACACACAAGAAGTGCTAATTATACAAAGCAACTGTTAGTGCTCAGAGAATGAAACGCTAAAGTAAGGAGGAGTGTTTTGGAGTTTTTCCTTTTTTTTCTCGACATAATCCCACAATGCAATGCACTTCACTTGATCCATTTAATGGTATCGTCCACCCAAAAATGGAAATTCTATCATAATTTACTCAACCTTCACTTGTCACAAACCTGTTTGAGTATCTTTCGTCTGTTGAACGCAGAAGAAAATATTTAGAAAACTGTTGGAAACCTGTAACCATTGACTTTCATGGTATTGTTTTTCCTACTATGGAAGTGAATGGTTAAAGGTATTCGGCTTTCTTCAAAATATCTTCTTTAGAGTTCAACAGAAGAAAGAAACTCATAAAGGTTTGAAACTACTTAAGCGTGAGTAAAATATGAGTAAAGTTTAGTTTTTGGGTGAACCATCCCTTTGAAATTACCATAAAATCAAATTTTTTCTTTAAGGAATTATAGAGTGTTTGGTTATAAATGATGTATCCATGCACATCTTTTTTTTCTTTTTCTTTTTTTTTTTTACACTCACGTGGACTTGTAATACTTAAAGGTTCATGAAACCCCTGTTCCCACATTTGTAGTTTTTTTTATTGTTATACTGTTTTATACTATTTTAAGTTTTGAAAAATGTTGCAAAAGTGGGTGCGGTAAAATGTGTAATTGTGGTATCAGGTAAATGAAAAAAAGCTTTAAAGTTTTAGCCCAGGGCCCTCTAACTGCTTAAAGGGCACCCCTGGTGGAAACAGTTTTGTGTTTGGAACAGAAATTGTACCAAAGCAAGCTTTTTGTACCTTGTTGTACCAAAACACAGTGATTACATTCAAAATCTACACCCATTTCATTTACTTGCTTTTGTGCTTGTTTGCTGCGTAACATGAATTTCATGTAGAGTAACACCATGTCCTATCTTTGTTATTGTGTGTGTGAAGGTATCTTTCCATGATAAAATAGGTTTTTGTACTAACCATGCTGTACTAAACTCAGAATCGATTCAAGAGAGAATAGCAATGCATTTTGAAAATCACACTATTAATTTATGAGACAAAACTTGTTCAGCTTTCTGCTCAGTGGCTACTCTTCAACCAATGATAATGTTCACCCCCTCAGTATTATGAAACTGCTTTTTTGGTAATGTATTGCCATTTAAGGCAATATCTGGCTGTTTTTGTCGATGTTATTCCACTCTTGCCGTGTTTGATTTGCTGTTGCTTCCCGTTTAGATCCTTCAAACGGGTCAGGAGATCATGGAACTAGACACCAGTGGATTTGCCACACAGGGTCCTACGGTTTATGCGGGCAACATCGGAGATAATAAATACATCATCCAGGTGTCCCCCATGGGCATCAGACTTCTAGAGGGAGGTAAGAGATCATATCAGTGTGAGTGGATGAGATCGTGTGATGATGGATGGCCTCGTTTTTAATTGTTTTTTTTCTATTCTTTCTCTTAGTCAATCAGCTCCACTTCATCCCTGTGGACCTGGGCTCTCCCATAGTGCACTGCTCTGTGGCCGATCCTTACGTGGTCATCATGACAGCGGAGGGAGTGGTCACTATGTTTGTTCTGAAGAATGACTCGTATATGGGAAAGAGTCACCGCCTGGCACTCCAGAAACCACAGATGCACACGGTCAGTCTGTATACACATAATTAAAAAAAATAACTTTTATGTTTCTGAAAGCAGACATAATAATACATTTAATTAGTAATATTTTGAAATATTATTAAATATTAAAATAAGCGTTTGCTGTTTGAATGTATTTTAATTCATTGTAATTCATGTCTATTATTTCTGATTATTCATAAATAGTTCTAATATGCTGATTTTCTGCTTAAGAAACATTTCTTATTGTCAATTTTGACACAGTCAATGTTGCTGCATCATACTTTTGTTGAAACTGTGAAAGTTTGTTTTTCAGGTTTCTTGGATGAATAGAAAGTTCAAAATCAACAACATTTATTTCAAATATAAATATTCTGTAAATTATAAGTTATATTAGTTTTACGTTTTATTAATTTAATGCAACTTTGCTGAAAAGGTGTTTATTTTATAAAAAAACTGCAAATCTAAAGCACATAAAGACATTGAATCCTTCTTTAACATTAATCTTTTATTGTTAACTACTTGGTAAGGTGTTCTCAATTTGACATTTTCAGTGTTTATAATTATTTTTATTAATATATATTTTTTCAGCAATCACGTGTTATTACGTTATGTGCGTATCGCGATGTCAGCGGCATGTTCACAACTGAGAACAAGGTCAGCTTCCTGGCAAAAGAGGAAATTGCTATTAGAACAAACTCAGAGACAGAGACCATCATCCAGGACATCAGGTAACAGTCATTTTGTTTTATTTTATGTTATTTTGTTTTGTTTTAAAATAATTTGTATTTATTTATTTTAAAATTAATTGTATTTATTTTTACATTATTTAACTTTTTTTATTTTATTTCATTAATAGTCTTATTTATAGTTTAGTAACATTTATTGCTCATTATGATCATTTTTCATGTTGTCTGTCAGTAATACGGTGGATGATGAAGAAGAGATGCTGTACGGGGAGTCAAACCCTCTGACGAGCCCCAGTAAAGAGGAGTCCAGCCGTGGCTCAGCAGCAGCGAGCTCCAGTCACACAGGAAGAGAGAGCGGCTCTAGCAGACAGGAGCCCTCTCACTGGTGCCTACTGGTCAGAGAGAACGGCGTCATGGAGGTGATCAACTGATTTTCTATGATTTCTCTGAAAGAATAGCTGGTTTGATGTTTGAACTCACTATTATTTTTTTGTGGGGGGGTTTTTTCATTCGAACTTTTTTTTTTTTTTATCAGTGTAAAATATTTATATTTTCTTTTATGTTATGTAAAGCCATATAATTTACACAAACATGTAAAATTGGATCATAAATTCTCTAAATTGGATCATAAATGACTTTAAATTCATTCCCAACTTCACCTTCATGTAGTATTATCAACGCTGTATGAAATATTTTACAAGGCTTACATTTCAAAAACTCAATTTTAGGACTTAAAATTGTCTGAAATATTTTGTTGTAGGTCTTAAATATGGTTTATAACCAATATGGTTTAAATATATTTCTTTCATAACATTTGTTTATAAGTTCTTCATGTATTTATAGCTACCCGGTGGGGACACTGACCTGGACAGACAGTGCATACATTTAGTTTATTTTAGTTTTTAAATTTTTAATTAATTTTTTTTTTTTTAAATAACATCATGTTTAAGAAAACGGTTTTGTATTCACATAGACTTTTGCCTGTTTTGACACATTATATAAAATATCTGGCTAAGAAAGAACTAAATTAGAATTTATTTGGATGAAACAAGTAAAAATCTGTTCCATTGGCCCAACCAGGCCATCAGAAAAATCCTTAGTGTGTAATTCTGAAATTTCATTCATAATGGTTTATAAAAGGTCTTAAAAAGTCTTAAATTTGACTTGATGAAACCTGCAGAACCATGTTTTTAAATGACTATGAATTAAAATGCAAATTTTTTATTTTCCATAAAATTTGTATTATTTTATTTTGAAATTATGTGAACAAAAATATGACGTAGATGATTAGCATACCACAGTGAGCATAAAATAATACATGTAATAAACAGAATACAGGAGGTTGTTAAAAAACATTAATAATAATGCCAGCAACAACAATAATAGTAAAAATAAAAAGGATAAACCAAAGAACAAATGACAGAGATATTTATATATATACAATTTTATTTAAGGCACGCTTGCTTCATTAATTCTTTTTTTTTCTATCTATCATAGTTATGTTTATTTTATTTTTTTATATTATGCAAGAGGTACACAAATTGGGATCACATACAAAGAAAACAAAAAACAAAGAACAGATAAAAAAAACAAACAAAAGAAAACAAAAAAACAACAACAATACAATCAGGTACTGGCAGGTGCGTGCGTGTGCGTGCGTGCGTGCGTGTGTGTAATAGTAACTGGGTGGACAGGTCAGAGTACATACATACAACAAAAAAAAAACAATATAAATATATATATATATATATATAAACAACATGCATAACAGTCAATAAATGAAGCAAATAACATAGATATAAATAAAACATAGATAGAAAGAAACCAATCAGTGGTAAGGAGTGACAATGATAGTAATGTAATGATAGTGATAATGACAGTAAAAAAAAAGGACAACAGTAATAATAACACTTGACAACAACAATAATAATATTAATTACAAGTACTACACCAACTACTACAGAAATTACTAATGCTACTACTACAGCAACTACTGTTGCTGCTACTATAGCCACAACAACGACTACTACTACAACAACGACTACTGCTTGCTTTATTAATTCTAAATGATTTAGCCATGCAGATATTTATTTATTTCAAATTCATATGCGCTTGTAATCTGTAATCAGAATAAAATTATTAAACTTTTCTAATGAGTTGATTAACCTGTCAATTAAATGTGATTCACTAATATCAAACCACAACCATCCAATCGAAAGCTTTGGATTAAATCAAGTCCCGTCATGCGCTTGGTTTTGTTCAAGGAGAAGATTCTACTCAGATATACTTATACTAGTGATGAAAAGACAACTGCAATGTTCATTTCATGACAACTTTAAGTACAAGGTAGTAGAAAAGTAACTAGGCATTAAAAGTTGGTAATAAAATCCATATTTCTAACACTGCCTTTCAAGGCCAGTCCCTGTTGTATTGACACAGGAAATATGAAATCTTATTTGTTTATTTATTTATTTTCCTCATGACTCCAGTGATACTATAGCCATTTAATATAGTTATTAGACTAGTTACTTTTTACCCACCTTGTATATCACTTATTTTTGTTATATTGCATTGTTCTTATCATTGTTTATTCAAATGTTTGTGGTCATTTCGAAATCAGATCTACCAGCTTCCAGACTGGCGTTTGGTTTTCCTGGTGAAAAATTTCCCAGTCGGTCAGCGCGTTTTGGTTGACAGCTCTGCCAGCCAATCGGCTACTCAAGGGGAGCTGAAAAAGGAGGAAGTGACCAGGCAGGGTGAAATCCCACTGGTCAAAGAAGTTTCTCTCGTGTCATTAGGCTACAACCACAGCCGTCCCTACCTGCTGGTGAGCTTAACCCTGTTTCTGCTCTTCTGGATGAGTTTACGTTTTTATCTTTCACTAAATCTGCCAATCAAATCTTTTACAGGCTCATGTTGATCAAGAGCTTCTCATCTATGAGGCCTTTCCGTATGACCAGCAGCAAGCTCAGAGCAACCTGAAAGTGCGCTTCAAGAAGGTACAAGCTAACACTATATACTCTCCTCAGTGTGTTTACTGTAATGGTATGTGAATGTTGAGTACATTTTTTATTTTAATATATTTTCTTCATTTCAGATGCCTCATAACATTAACTTCAGAGAGAAGAAGGTCAAAGTGAGGAAGGACAAGAAGCCTGAGGGCCAGGGAGAGGACACTCTCGGGGTCAAAGGTCGTGTGGCCAGATTCAGATACTTCCAGGACATCTCTGGATACTCAGGGGTACGTCTGTTTGTGTCTGTATTGCATACTTATGGTTAATTTTCCTATTTTGGGCTATTTCAGCTATTGAATGTAATAATAGTTATATAGTTATAATAATAAATATGTCAACAATAACAACTCATGGCAAGTTTTAGAGCTGGCATATAACTTAAACTAAATGAATTGTCTAAAGATGGAGAAATTTACATGCATTTTTACAAAATTCCTCCTTCAGAGATGAGACTTATCATTGGTTATATTTTAAATAAGTGGCAAGAGAAGTGGGATACATGGATGAATAATTAATTGTATGAAATGCATTTCATATAATAAATTGTATAAAAGACAAAATTTGATCAAGTGATCTTACCAGGTGTCGTATTGGAAATATAAGACTAAACTGAGTTGTTGTTTTTTGGCTAATGGTGAAGACCTCACTCAGTGTTTGTTCTGCAAGATTCCTATTTTGTAACATATTCTACTGGACTGTCCCGCTTTTAATGCCTGTAAAAGTTTTTTTATCAAATGAACTCACTCAAAGAGCTATTCAGCAAAGTGTTACCAGGAAATTGTTTTTTTTTTTTTGGTTTTTGTTTTTCATTTGTATCATATATTAACGTTAAAATCATATGTAATTTATTTGTTTGTGGTTTTGATTGTTTATTTTTAATGAATCTATTTGTTTTTGGCATGAAAATAGCCATTGTTGCTTACATGGCATTAAATAAAAATATGACCACGTGATTTGCACAAAAATTGTGTTTTTCAGGGCTTGAAAACTAACTTTTGAAAATTGCTTTCAAATTGCAAGTATTTGCATTTATTGTAAACTACAGAAATGTGATTTTGTCTAAATGATGATATCATGTATGTTACTTGACAACCAAAACAGTAATGGCAGACTGGAGGTATACTGAGTGACATCGCAGACTACTGGCCTGAAATCAATGCATTATATTTCATGATATTTCATGGACTCTTGTGAACGTGGATAGTTTTGAAAGCTTTGCCATCTACGCTTAAAACATTTCAAAATCGTTGTTTTGTAAACGTATTGTGCTTCTGTCATCCTTTTAACCTCAAGACAGAATTTTATAAGGAAAGAACTACATATATGTTTTCAGGTGTTTATCTGTGGTCCCTCTCCACACTGGATGTTGGTGACCTCTCGTGGGGCGATGCGCCTCCACCCCATGACAATAGATGGAGCCATTGAGTCTTTCTCTCCCTTTCACAATATTAACTGCCCCAAAGGATTTCTCTATTTCAACAAACAGGTACAACCAAGTCTTAAAATGACTTCACAGAGAAACTGTTATTTAACCTCATGTGTATTAGGGTTAAATGTCTGACTAAATTGTGTTTGTTTCTTCAGGGTGAGCTGAGGATCAGTGTGTTGCCCACATACCTCTCTTATGATGCTCCCTGGCCTGTGCGCAAGATTCCTCTAAGGTGCACCGTCCACTATGTATCATACCATGTGGAATCCAAGGTAATGCACATGCTGTGGGCAGAAGATGAATAGTGAATGTAGTTCTAATTTAGCTGTTTGTCACTTTTAAAAAATATATATGTTTATATGACTCGGCTATATAAAGAAGTCATGTTTACGGTTTTCAAGATATGTAATTGAAAGAATTTTGCATATTTAGCTTGTGTTGAAGTCAATAACACACATTTTGAATGAAAGTTGCATGGTTTGAGTATAGGTTTAAAGTGCTTCATACATATCTGCTCTATTGAAAATTAATTAATATTAATTTATGTTAATGAGCTTCGTCTGTATTGGCTAAGATCAGTGGTGTGTGTGTATGTGTTTCAGGTGTATGCTGTGTGCACCAGTGTTAAAGAGCAGTGCACGCGTATCCCCAGAATGACTGGAGAAGAGAAGGAATTTGAGACCATTGAAAGAGGTGTGATGTTTTTTTTCTAGATGTGTATATAGATTATGTGATGTGTCTGATTTGATGGGGTCTTAATAATTTGCTTGTTCTCTCAGATGAGCGATATATTAACCCTCAACAGGACAAATTCTCCATTCAGCTTATCTCGCCAGTGAGCTGGGAGGCTATACCAAACACACGGTAAGAATCACTGTGATATTTCAACCAAAAAATATGATTCTGTCAGAATTTCTCGAGCTATTCCAAACACATAAAATGTTACATTTTGATTTGATGCATTCAAAGGTCAGGTAACCAAACGTTCAATTAAAGATTCAAAGTCAATCACAGAAAATCATCACAATTTTAAAACAATCACAATCAACAGAATTGTTGAGAAAATATACATAATGAAACTAAATTATGCGCTATGCGTTTGCACAATTTAAAATTAAAATATTGCATTAAAAATCAGTTGTCAAAATGCTCATTTAAATCCTTTAATACACTCTGACCCCTTAGCATTCCAGCGTTATGCCCAAGGCATGCTAAGCCATTAGTTACAGAAGTACAGCAATGCTAATACATTAAAGCTACTGTGATTCAGTCAAGAGCAGTGTTTGTTTTCCTCTAATATTGATCATAGACAGCAGACAGACAGCAGGCTTAAAAACCGAATATACTGATATACAAAATCAATGCTAAAATTTGATTCACTGCATTGATGAGTCCCTAAAAAAAGTCTATAGGATTTGCTTGAAATGCTTGTAAATTATTGTCCATCCCCAAAAGTTTATAAGGCATTATAAAATAAATCTAAAAAGGCTAGTAGTTTAATATAAGTCTTCTGGTAAGACACAACCACTTTACATGATAAACAAATTTACTTTTAAATTCTAAATATAAACATTGACCAACTTGCATTCAATACAGTGAATTTAAGCTGTTGTATTTTCTTGATGTGCAATAGTGCTTTAGTTGACAATTTTTAAATATATTTTTTACAAAATGTAGATTATATGTAAGAGACTTACAATAGAGATAAATCTCTCAGAATTCATAAAGTTTTAAACAGTTTTAAACAACATGAGCATTATTAAATGATGTAGATCATGAACATGTCCATGTAATGTTGTTGAACTGTCTTGATCAGCGTTGACCTGGAGGAGTGGGAGCATGTGACGTGCATGAAGACGGTGGCTCTGAAGAGTCAGGAGACGGTGTCGGGACTGAAGGGTTACGTGGCTCTCGGGACGTGTCTCATGCAGGGAGAAGAGGTCACCTGTAGAGGCAGAGTGAGTGCTCTTTAATTATTGTTGCACAATTCATTGAAATAAAACAGAAAATTGCTAGAAAGGTTTAGTGCGAGTATAAAATTAAATAAATCCAATTGAGCAAAATTCACAATTGTACTATTGATTATAATACGATGTTTATTGATATTACTATGACTATTGGAATATTTTTTTTAATTATTATTGCATTTTAATTTATTTTATTACCCATTTATTTATGTATTGCTATTATTTTATATAGCAACAGCTAAAATGACTAAATGGCAGTGCTGTCAAATGATTATTGCGATTTATTGCATCCAAAATAAAAGTTCATATTTACAAAATAACATTTGTGCGTGCTGTGTATATTTTTGTGGATATAAATATATGCATGACTATATTCTATAAAATATTTGTTCATATATATAAAATACAAATTATATATAAAAATAAATATATATGTAAATATATTTCTTTTGTACATTTTGTATTTTATGTACAGTATGTGTCTGTATTTATACATATATACATAATATATACATGTGTACTGTGTCTATTCATGCAATGAATCATTTGACAGCACTACTAAATGGTAAACCAATGTGCTTTTATTCTGGTGGAAAATCTGGTGGATAGCTTTTTTGCAATGCTTGTTTGTTGACCACAGTTCATGAACCATTCTTTTTCTAAACCATATATTATGTAAGTTGCCTTTTCAAATCTCAATCTCAAACATGCAGTTGACACACATTGACTGGTTATTTCCAACACAGTCTTTGCTTTTTGACAGTCGTGTTAAACCATATCAAATTCTAAGCCAGTTTCTGCTTGCATTTGATGTATGAAAATTGTTAATGTTTCGGACCTGGTTGCAGACCTACAAAGAAGCACAGCAAAGCTAGAACCGTTGGAAAAAAAAATCAGTTTAAATTGCGATCACAATTTTCATCAGGAAAAGTTTTATTTGAATTTTTTATGATCATGTACACCACTACCTTGTGTCTCTTTTTTTCAGGGTTTTTGAGGGGTCTTAAGAAGTCATAAAATATCCAGCTTTTACAAACTCTCAAATTCACTGAAATATTGTGTTCTAGATCATAAATATATTTACATCATTTAAAGGATAATTTCAAGGAATAATTACAATTCTGTTATTATTTACCCTCGTGTTGTTACAATCCCTTAAGACCTTGTTAATCTTCAGAACACAGTTAAGATATTTTAGATGAAATCTGAGAGCTCTCTCATCCTCCATAGACAGCAGTGGTCACGAGACATTCAGAGTCCAGAAAAGGAACCAAAAACAATGTCAAAACATTCAATGTAATTTCAGTGGTTTAACTGTAATCATACAAAGCTCTAAGAACTACTTTTTTTGAATTGTCTCTGACTTTTTTGCCTATGATTTGTTGCACAAAAGAAGACATTGGCAAACAAAGTTGTTTTTACAGGGGTTTTTTTTGTCACACAATAGTATTAGGGCTTTGTATGATAATGATTTTTCTGGACTTTGAATGTCTCTGGACCGTTGTTGTCTGTCAATTATGTTCCAAAGATGATTGGTCTCAGAGTAATTATTATCCGAATTTACATTTTTGGGTGAACTAAACCTATGAGGTCTTAATTTTGCTATGTCCATCTAACATTACCTCTAAAACTCATTAGAATGTTTGTTTTTTTCTGTTGCATTTCTTTCTTTCGTTAATTACTTATGGAATTTGCTGTATTACTACTACAAATGAGACCAACATTATGTGTAGCATTTAAAACTTATTTCACAATGGTCTGCCAAAGTCTTACATTTGACTTGGTGAAACCGGCAGAAACCCTGCTCATGTCATCATTTTACTTTTCAGATCCTGATTCTGGATGTGATAGAGGTGGTCCCAGAGCCCGGTCAGCCCCTCACCAAGAACAAGTTTAAAGTGCTGTATGAGAAGGAGCAGAAGGGACCCGTCACTGCTCTCTGTCACTGCAGTGGATTCCTGGTGTCTGCCATTGGACAGAAGGTGAACCACGCACTTACATGTGATGTGATGTGATGTATGGAAAACTTTCCGGCTCATTTGAATTGAGACAACTACTCGCCAATAACCTTGACCACTGTTTAGTCATATCATACATTAAAGTGACTCCTTTACCAAATAATAGCGTATGCTACAGTATGTGGACTTGCTGCATCACAGACATCAATATTTTAGTGATTTTTAAAAAAAATAATCATTGCCTGATCTTATATTAGGGATGGATACAAACAAATTAGGATTATGATTATTAGTATTTCACATCCCACTGTGAGGGTATGAGTCATGAGAATTTGGACCCAGAAACTGTGACGTGTGAAGCTGATGGCATTTCAGTTGTGTGTGATGGTGTTGTGTGTGTGTATGTGTGCGCAGATCTTCCTCTGGAGTCTGAAGGATAATGATCTGACGGGGATGGCCTTCATCGACACACAGCTCTACATTCATCAGATGTACAGCATCAAGAACTTCATCCTCGCTGCCGATGTGATGAAGAGCATCTCTCTGCTGCGCTACCAGCCAGAGAGCAAGACGCTTTCACTCGTCAGCAGGGTACCTGTCATCAGTTTACTGTCAAATATCTGTCAGTTATATCTGAAGGTGCTAAAGGTATTTTGTTATTGATTGACTTATTCTGTTGTCTTCTGTGGACGATAAAGTAAAGTAAACAGAAGGTTCACACTGTTTTTCATAGCGATATTCACGTAGATTTTACATAACTCAAAATGATACATAATGAATCTAGTCAAGGGAAAAAAACAAAAATGTTAAAAGCACCATAAATTGTACTATAAATGATTCCACAACCTTGTGAAAATGGAGTAGTTTGCAGACTTAAAAAAATAAATAGAGCTATACTGTAATATTTTTAAGAATATTACAATTATTTAATTTAACTACTACTTTGTATTATTACAAATTATACTTCTGTGTGTTAAAAACATGTTGAAAGTGTGCTTTGTGGACTTTTATTGTTGTTGTTTTCATATTATTAATTACAAGTCAATTTTAAAAACATATACTTTTACAATTTAAGTACACTAAAAGTGAGCATTCAGTACAAGCCAATAAGTTGCTAGTACCATTACAATTTCACAAATTGTTAGACGAATCACAGATTGTCTCAGTGTTCTTTGAGGTCAAAAAAGGATACGGTTTGGATAAAAATAATGCCTAATTTCTTTTTATTTTTTTATAGGATGCAAAGCCTCTGGAGGTTTACAGCATAGAGTTTGTGGTAGATAATAACCAGCTTGGTTTTCTAGGTAAGTAACATCAGGCCTCTATATACTTCAAGCTTAGTCAAATAACAAGCTGGCGTGATGCCATTTCTATCCAAATCAGGCTAAAATTGACTTTATTTCAGGAGTTTGAAACAGCTTGCTAAAGAAAACTTTCCACAAAAGTTTGTCTTCTCTAGTAAACACCTTCAGCAAAATGCAGCACATATTTAACAATTCATCCCAATGATGTTCTCAGAAGCATGAAGATATTCACCTAAAGTATACTGAAGCTCAGTTCTTTAATGATAAAGAACTTTGCTGAGAGTATATTGGGGCCTTTAGCATTTTATTATGTCTTAGTATTATGTATTATGTCTTGCTTAAAAACGCTGACTATTATAATGTCACTCTTTTGACACCTTAAACTCTCTCTCAGTTTCAGACAGAGACAAAAACCTCATGGTCTACATGTACCTGCCTGAAGGTTTGTCATTTATCAGACTCTTCATTGATGTAATACTTTCAGACTTTGCTCTTCTCCCAGTGTCTAATATCAAACACATGTCTTTCATTAAACCGTCTTTAGCCAAAGAGAGTTTTGGAGGCATGCGTTTGTTGCGGAGAGCCGACTTTAATGTGGGCTCACATGTGAACGCCTTCTGGAGGATGCCGTGCCGTGGGACACTGGACACAGCCAACAAGAAGGCCCTCACCTGGGACAACAAACACATCACCTGGTTCGGTGGGTCTCTTCTTTACCTTCATGTCTTTTGGACACCTTTGAGCCTTACTCACCAGTATTCATGAATCATGATCCCCATCGTTAAAGGGATGGTTCACCCAAAACTGAAAATTCTGTCATATACTCATCAATCACTTGCTAATCATTAAAAAATGCAAAAATCTGTAACCATTGGCTTCCATTGTATTTGTGTGTTCTACTGGAAGTCAATGGTTACATGTTTATTTTGTGTTCAACAGAAAAAGGAAACTTGTAAAGGTTTGAAACCACTTGAGGTCGAGTAAATTTTCCTTTTTGTGTGAACTATCCCTTTAAGCCGTCATTGTTTTACTATTTCATAACTAGTTAAATCAATTTATGAGAAATCTTATAGTGTTTCTGTTTGTCTGTGCAGCTACTCTGGATGGTGGCGTCGGTCTGCTTTTGCCAATGCAGGAGAAGACATACCGCAGACTGCTGATGTTGCAGAACGCTCTCACGACCATGCTGCCACATCATGCTGGGCTCAATCCAAAGGCCTTCAGGTACTCATTCATGCCTCTAGTAGTACCTCTAAAGGCATGATTACATTACAACGCTTCATTTTATGTTCATTAGCTTATCCAGCACTTTTAACTAGGAGTACCCAAACTTAGTCCTGGAGGGCTGATGTCCTGCAGAGTTTAGCTCCAACCCCAACTATACAGATTTGAACCAGCTTAAGTTCCTGGTATACTTTATACAAAATCGAAGAACAAACTGAAATTGCGTCATTACAAACAAAAGTTGAAAATGATTTTCATTAGTTCATTAGAATCATCGGCATTATTGTGTTTAGGGGTACATGTGAGCAGCATGACACATTTGCACATTTACATAGTTTTACACATTTACCTACAGCAGCGCAGCGTGTCGGAAGGTTAAAAAACAGCATACTCTGTAAATCAGTCACTCTCCCTGTTTCAAACTTTATTTTGCCTTCAAACAAAGAACGACACTTGGTTTGAAGTATAAAGAGGCCTTTACTAGGCATACTAGAAACTCTCTCGTGGGTGCCATGAGGCAAGTTAGAACCAAACTGTGCAGAGCATCAGAGTTTGGATGTAGTTTTGTAATTGCGTCTTTTATTCTACAACACACCGTTTTGCCCTTGAACTTGAAACTTACCCATACAACTAGACCTGGTTCTTTACCTTTACCAACCTATAAACATTTAAAGCTGTCATTAAAGGAATTATTTACCAAAAAATACAAATGTACTCGCTATTTGCTCAACCTCAAGTGGTTCCATACCTTTTTGACTTTCCTTTTATTGTTGAACAAAAAATAAGATACTTTGAAAAATGTTAGAAACCTGTAACCATTGACTTCCACAGTATTTGTTTTTCCTACTATGGACGTCAATGGTTTCATTTTTCAATTAAACTTATTTTGTGTTCAACAGCAGAAAGAAACTCAATTAGGTTTGGAACAAGTATTACTACACCTGTCCTTAACCCTAACCAACCTTTAAACTTCCCATACCACTAGATCTGTTCCTAAGCTTTAACATAAGCCCTTAAACATACCCATACATTTTAAGCCTCTCCCTAACTGTAACCCACCCTTACATCTTCCTGTCCCATGCCTTAGCCAGTCCTCAAACTACACATATGATAAAACCGATCCCTAATGTTAACCAACCCTTAAACCACTGCCTACCAACACCACTGCCACCTATCTTAAAGGAATAGTTCACCCAAAAATGATAATAATTTACTCTCTCTCAGGTGTGTTTAATCTTTTTTTGTTCTGTTAAACACAAAACAAGATATTCTGAAGAATGTTGGAAAAAAAGCAGCCATTGACATGCATAGTAGGAAAAACAAATACTACGGAAGTAAGTTGCACCCCCCCTCCCCCAACATTCTTCAGTAAATCTTCCTTTGTTCAACAGAAGCGAGTAGAGAATGATCAAATGACAGAATTAAATTTTCTTTTGGTGAAATAACTATTCCTCCAACCTGTCTACACCACTGCGCCTTTTCCTAAACTTGACCAATAATTAAACCTACTCAATCAACTAAACGTACCTAAGTTTGATTGACAGATAAACCTGCCAATTAAATAAACCTATTATACCGGTTCCTAACCCAACCGCTGACCCCTTTCACTTTAAGAACCTTTCCCTAAGCTAACCTTAACCAACCATTAATCCCTTTTTCAGGGCAGATTTGATGTTTGTTTTTCTGCAGGATGCTGCACTGTGACCGGCGGACGCTCCAGAACGCTGTCAAGAACATTCTGGATGGAGAGCTGCTCAATAAATACCTGTATCTCAGTACCATGGAGAGAAGTGAACTGGCCAAGAAGATCGGCACAACCGCAGACATTGTAAGAGCTAGACACACACACACACATACACACATATAGACACATGCGTCTAACGCTTATTTATAAGAGAAAGACAAAGCAATATATATGTTGTAGGAAAAAATGAATACTATTAATAGTCTTGGAAGAAATAATAGTGTTCTTTTAGTTTCATTATCATACTGTTATAGTTTTTGATGACATTTTGAATTGTTAGGTTTTATTCTTGCTCTGTCATTTTATTTAAAAGGGCCCATTTATGTTTTTCGTATTTCTGTTTTGTTTTATTTTTTACTTTTTAAAACATTTTTAAATGAAATTGAACATGAAATGACACTTTTTTTTAAATTATTCATTTTATTTTCTTATGTTAGGAACAAGCGGTAATAATATATTCATTTTTAGCCATGTAAAATACACACATGCATCTAATGCTTATTTATATACAACAAGAGAGCAGTATAGATGGTGTAGGAAAAAATGAATACTATTATTAATCTTGGATGAGTGCATTAGCATACTATTACTGTTTTTGTTGACATTTTGAATTATTAGGTTTTATTTTTATTTAAACTGCACCATTTATTTTATATATTTGGTTTATTTTATTACTATTTTATTTCTTTATTTATTTAACTTTTTTATGAAATTACACTACAAAATGTTATATTTTGACGGTTAACTGACAGAATCATGCCTTAAGTTTTAATAAACCATAAAGACCATAGTCATAGATCCATCCCATTTCTACCTGGGTAAATAAACCCATGTTTACACATACATACACATATGTGGGAAAGCAAGACCCGAATGTAAATGGCAGCAACCATTTTTAATGTATGAACATGTTGTTTAGGAGTAATGCCGATTTGTTCAGTCAGTAGGTGGACTTTTGTGGCAGTTTGAAACACATTTGAATGTTTCAGGAAAACAAGGTCTCAAAGTTTCCTTTTTCACCTCCGCTCATGAGTTTTTCCCGCATTTCCATTGGTTTCAGATCTTGGACGATCTTCTGGAGATTGAAAGAGTCACTGCTCACTTCTGAAGAGCACTTCTGATCCATCGCATGAAGGTTTCCCCTTTTGCTCACAGTTTTATATTTCAATGTTTTGATAGAAAAGCAGAAACTAACATTTGTCATACTGTTGTTGTTTTTTTTGTTGACCAAAAAGGAAATACAGTAAAATGGTATTGTATTTCGTAGAATATTTTGTAAGAAAAGAAAAGGACCATGTTGTGCATGTTGACATTACGAACAGAGAAACATGCTGATACTCTCATGTCTTCAGTGTCATCATTCTTTCTCTTGCATTTTTCTTGTCAAGAACAATGTCATTCATTCATTCATTTTCTTTTCGGCTTAGTCCCTTTATTAATCATGGGTCGCCACAGCGGAATGAACCGCCAACTTATCCAGCATATGTTTATGCAGCGTTATGACCTTCCGGCTGCAACCCATAACTGGGAAACACTTATACACTCTCATACACTATGGACAATTTAGCTTACCCAATTCACCTATAGCGCATGTCTTTGGGCTAGTGGGGGAAACCGGAGCACCCGGAGGAAACCCACGCCAACACGGGAGAACATGCAAACTCCACACAGAAATGCCAACTGACCCAGCCGAGGCTCGAACCAGCGACCTTCTTGCATCATGCTACCCACTGCGCCACCCTCAAGAACAATGTAATCTGTCAAAAGAATCACACTTTTTCTAGGGATGTGCAATATTTCTCTGCAATAACACAAACCTGTTTTGAGGGTCCAGAAGCATTCGCTGCTTGATGAACAGAGTTCTCGCGCTTCTTGAAAGTACTTGAATTCGGGCATATGAATTCAAGGCCTGGAAAATTCTTGAAAAATAACGTGGGTCCTTGAAAGTGCTTGAATTAAATTTCAAAATGAAATTTGTATATGATGTTACTTCAGCTGTTGTACTGTCAAAAACAGAATGAAAAAAATCTTAATTTGAAAATCCTGATAATGCATGTTTTATCCATATTTTAGAAACCGCATTAGAGTATGACTAGTATTAAACTCACTTTTTCAAAACAACATTTTAGTTTAATTTCTACATTTTTGGAAAATGACATTCAAAATTCATTACTCGCACATGTTTAATGTAAATATAAAGTGTAAGTGAAATATTAACTACAGTAACGACTTTAATGCTGCTACATGGGGTGCTTGACTTAGAATGAATGGTGCTTTAAAAAGTCCTTGAATCTGGTGTCCATGAAAGTGTGGGAGCACTGGATGAAGCTTGGTAGAATTCAGTTAGAATGACCAGTTTACATAATGAAGGAAAAAAAATCCCTTTTATGAGTTTTTGCGGCAACCCTTTAGTTTAAGTAACAATTCACACTATTTACTACTGGCTTATTACCTGCCTATTATTAAGATATTCACAGTTCATTAGTACTTATAAAGTATGATCTTATTTTACACCCATAATCCTACCCCATACCTAAACCCACTACCTTAATAACTATAAATAAGCAGTAGTATTTTGAGAGAGAAGTCCATTGTTGTGACCGTTGTCGCATTTTATATTTGAGAAATGATATATCATAAGAGTGCATTTACATGTAAATCAGCATATGCAGATATTGAGTTTATAGAACAGTTCCACAAACAAGTCAGTTTTGAATCTTATATTTTAGTGAAACGAGTTAAATTACCCAATGAAAATATTTTAAAAATAACCTTAATCGTCGCTGCAGCGTTTAGTTTCTGATCAGTTTTGTTTTGGATGAATCAAGTCAATGAATCGCTCCTTTAATAAAGACGGTCACTTGCTTTGTTTCAAATGAAACAGGCATTTTTGAATCAATTGTTTGAGTGAATGATTCAGTAAACCACTCATTAAGATGAGTGGTTTCTTAATGATAAACCACTCATTAAGATAAACCACTCATCGCCACCTGCTGGTGGTTTCTGTCTTAAATTTTATTTATCCGTCATTAAACCAGCCATTGTTTGTGGAAAAAAAACCCCCAGCAAAATGGTTTCATTATAGTTAGTGTCATATTGCACACCCCTACTGTAATCAATAAGTGTCAATCTTTCTGTGTGTGTCCTCGCTGCAGCCTTATAGCAAAATGACATACTGGATCAGGTCTAATATGTAGTGGAAGCACATGTGCAAGCGGTTGTTGCTATAAATGGAAATCCTTTATGTTAATTATTAAATTGCCCATTACATTGTGTTATTAATGTCTACACCTACCCCAAACCTCAGTTATTAACATCTACACCAACCTAAATACAACCGTCACAGTAGCATGGGCATTACAAAGTCCACTGCGCATTGGAGCTGATCCAGTACGCCATCGTACTACAGACTGTAACGAGGACATCTTCCATTCTTTAGGGACTTTTCAAAACTGATGAATCTCCTTATTTGTTATCTGTGCGAAAAGTTACAATACACATTTCATATTGTGACATTCAATAGATCTCAAAAATATTAAAGTCTCATTTAAAACAAAAACCTGATACCCATTGACTGAAGAGTCAGATACGGCTACAAATAAAAAAAGTCAAGCTTTAACATTTCAATAACCATTATAGTTTCAAAAACAAATAGGGTTAATATAATAAAACACTGATGAATCAAGACAAAACTGAAATACAAATGATTTATATTCAAAACACATTATGTCCAATTCTGACAACAATAAGCTCATCACTGCGCAATTCCTCCTGCACATTCAACAACAAATGGAATACAAAATGGCACACGTTTAAAATATCATTCAAATCATGTCATTGCAATATGACTGAAATTGCAATTAGTCACTGAAAATGCTAAACCCCATGAAGGTTTTATTCTTTCGCTCATTGCGATTATTTTAGTGTTTCAAAACTGAGACCTTCAGAAGAAAAGAAAGTAGCTCTAGCAGGTTCTTTTCATTTCACAAGCTTTAAAAAGGTGCCATAGCATGCTCTGGATTCATTGTTAAATTGTTTCCTGATATCATCATACAAGGTATATGGCTTACATAAGTGGAAAAATCTTTACAGGTCCATTTTAAACACTACTAATACTTTTCAGTCACGTGACCTGTACGGAGACCTGAAAAATCACTTGACTTGGCGGTCAGCGAAAGTACTGTTTTTCCAGGAGAGGCGTTGTTAAAATGATCAATGAATTGTCCCTAATTAGAGATGGATGGTTTTGACCATATTTGGAAGGGTCGTGAATATTAATGAGCTCTACTCTAATTCTCAAGTCAGCGCCTGACGGGAGAAAGTACTGTTTTGCCAGGGGTGCGCTATGAAAACCATCAATGAATATGTCCTAATTTGAGATTAGTGATTTTGACCATATTTGGAAGGGTTGTGAATAGTATGATAATATGAGCTGTACTGTACTCTGATGCTCAAGACGCTGCCTGACGGGAGAAAGTATTCTTCTGCCAGGGGTGCGTTGTGAAAACTATCAATGAATTGGTCCTAATTTGAGATGAGTGGTTATGACCATATTTGGAAGGGTGGTGAATGTTAATGAGCTCCACTCTGATGCTCAAGTCAGTGCCCGATGCTAAAACACGATGCATAAATATGCATTAAAAAAATTTGACTCACAAACTCGCATACATTTGTTGCCTAATTACAAACGTACGTTGCCAATTTCAGAATATAAATGTACATATATTAACTAAAGATACATTTAGACAACCAATTTAAACAAACAAAACATTTTGCATGTTTACTATGTTCTGAGAGCTGAGCTGCTTATTTAGATTTTCTCAGATGTATTAAGGTAAGTGCACAAAAGTCTCACACACACTCACACACACACACACACACACACACACCCACGCACGCACGCACGCACGCACACACACACACACGCACACACAATAACTCCAAAGCCAGAACTATTGTTTTGTTTTTTTCCCCACTGCAACTGATGATCAACAGAAAAAAGGATTTACATGAGAACAAGGAAGCAATGGTGTTTGAGGGTCACATCATGTCATTTCCTTGTGTTGTCTCATTATTCAGCCATGCTCAATATATCCAGATTTTCATTCTGTGGCACTTTGAGTTATGTATACATAAAGTCTATGAAATGCTGCAATATTATAACTGGTAAAAGCATAATAAAAAAAAAAGTGCTCCGCTTTCAGTGAAATGCAGCTCACCGGCACAGAAGAAAGTGTGAAAGGTTCCTGAGAGCCCGAGCTCAGGTCAAAGTCACTGAACTTCGACCAAAATAAAAGCCATAAGGACGAGGTATGCCAAGCTTCATTTCAGATACTGAAAGACATCCTGATCCAGCGTGATGATATTGCAGAAAGCCAGCAGCTGTAGCAGAGAGCGAGTGACACTCATGAGCGCCATCTCTGACCTGGAGGAATAACAAAAACAACTGACGCATGACACAAAAATGAGCAAAATAGATCATATCTTCAGATATGAACTAAAGGTGCTAAAGATAAAGGTGCACTAATTTTAGCGAATGTTGCGAGATCTATTTGACATGTGAAAACCTCAAACAAACATGCCCTTAAAAACAATCCTCATGCTTTTTTGATATATTATCCACTATTATTATTAGACACAGCCTTTAGTGCTGATTGGCTGCAAGTGTGTTTTCAGATACTGTGGTCAGAAGTGTTTCAAATACTGCTGCAGCTCATAAATGAAATTATGACAAATATTACAAAGTTCTAGTGGAATATGCCTCTCAAATATAAATACAGTACAGCATAATGAAAAACAAATCAGAACACAAATGTATAATTAAAAGTTCTAATTTTACTGGTAAACTTCTGTCGTGCAGCACTTTGTCTGCTAAACTGAAATCGTAAAAGAATGACATCTTTATTTGATTAGCTCAAAAAGCTAAATTGATTATTTGATTACCTTTGTTTTTATTTATGATATGAAACAATTATTATATTTCTGAAAAATATCAAAACAGAAAGTAGGCATTATTGCAAAATAAACGTAGTAATTCAATTAATTTAACATTTAAACAGAATGCAGAAAAAACATTTAAAGATTTATTTTACATTTATTAAACATTTAAATATTTAATTAAAAAAATGAAACAGTTTGAAAACAAAAACAAACGTTTTTTTCTAGGGGTGTAAAATCATCACCTTAAAGCGAATTCAAACTTAAGGCTCTCCCAGAAGGAGCAGACCCAGCGGAAGACGGACAGTCTGGAAAACATCCTAATGTCTTCAGCCTGAGCTCTGCCACGTCCTCTCACAGCACTGAAACACACACGCACGCACGCACACCAAATTCAACATCCAATACAACTCTTTAGACCTTTTTCCACAAGTCCCTTATGACAAGTTTAATGGTCATCGGCATCTTAAATCCTTGAAAATATTTTGATGTAAAAAAAACAATAACCAAAAACAAAAAACCGTATGTACATGTGTATTATATCAATCTCTGCATCAAATTACAAAATCAAACTTATGCTGAAGTTTATGAGCAGGACAGTAAATGTGACGTCTCGCACTATTTTTTTCTTTTTTTCTGAAAATCAATTTGACACCAAAACTCCTAGTACTAAACGTTTTACAAGTTCTCCAACAGTGTTTGAGAATGAGGAGTGCAACAAACATTTTGTGTTCTTGACAAATATCGGCACCCTTGCAACAATATTTACACAAATATTGGCACCAATCTTAGTTATAAATAAAAATATAACTATATAATTCATATAAATGAATGAATGAATTTTGGCTGCACCATACTGGAAACATCTGAGGTTGAAATATTTTGTTTTGCTGCAATATATATTGTGATATGAATATAATTTCCCCTGATGATTTGAACAGCTCTATTTAGAAAGAGTTCATTCATTTAGACCAACTGGGATAATCAAGTCTATTTCTATGCCGTGCATTTGCATATATAAAATAAAAAGGTTTTCTGGGGAGTGTAACTGTATTCAAGTACAGAAATCGAACAAATCACATGATCATTATATAAATCATTTTTAATAATATTTGACAATATCTCTTAGTCTTTAATAATCTAATCCTGTGATGTGACTATTGCGGATACACACATTGCAATATGGATGCTCAAACGATATATTATTCAGCCCTAGAATGAATTAACTAATTAATAAATAAATGTAGAGAAAGATCTCACGGGGCGTCACATGAAAGAGACAACGACACCACTGAGATCTTTCTTGAAAGTAAACGAGGACATAACATTAGAAAAAGGTTCCATTAATAAACTGGGGAACCCCCTCTCCTCGTACCACTTGGCCATGATGAAGTAGCGGTCGACTGGAGCTCCCAGAGTGATGTTGATGCAGCGGACGGTGTTGATGTTCCTGAAGACCAGCAGCATGGGCCGCGGCATTGACTTCAGCACCTGCATGATTTTGTCAAAGTGGTTGATGGCCATGTCCCGCATGTAGGATGTCTCCTCTCCAGTCAGGATGTTCCCCAGACCCAGCTCCCACATGTTGATCGGCCGCTGCAGGAGCATCTCGCTGAACAGAAAGTATTCTGGGACAGAAAAATTAATCAATTAATATCATACCAAAAAAATAAATACAGGTTTAAAATGGCCACTTTTTATTATTTGCATTCGTTCAATTATTTTTCTCTAGACTTAGAGTCAAATGGCAATATTAGTTTCATTTTATGATAACTTTTTCAGAAATTTAACAAACAAAAAACTAATTTGAAATATGGAAGAAACGTAATCAGTAGATAAATCAGAAATACATTTTACTCAAACACATAATTAGGAATTATGCAGAATAAATGTATCAGATTCCCAAGTGGTTCTTTATTGAATTACAGTTGCATATAAACACTTAAATTCTGTGTGAATATACAGTTAAAGTTAAAAAAGTATTAGCCCTGCTGTGAAATGTTCATGTTTTTATATATATTTAATATTAGCTTTAGTTTAATGGAGGGAAGATTTTTTTCTACACATTTTAAACAAAATCGTTTTAATTGCTAATTTCATTTTAATTAGGTTAAGCAGGCAAGTGATTGGACAACAGTGGTTCTGTAACTAACAGAACAAAGAAAAAGGAGATATATATATATATATATATATATATTATTATTTTTTTTTTTATTCCAGACAAACTAAAAGAAATAATAATAATAATTTAATAATTGGAAATACTATGAAAAACAAATAATTGCTGTCAAATATCATTTGGGATATAATTGAAAAAAAGTCAAATTATAATAAGGAAAATAAGCTGCTTCACCTTTGACCCCGAGTTGATTTGCATATGTCCTCATACCGGCGTCATCTCGCAGGATTATGGATCTCCACAGCTGGCAGAGAGCTGCTCTATCACTGACATAGACAGAGAGTTTACAATCTTCTCCTGTTTCAGGCTCTTTGCAGAGACGGTGCTGTTTATTTCTCAAGCTCTCACCTTTTACTGAGGTGTTCGTACAGACCGTGATCCAACAGAACCAGCTCAGCCTTTTTATCCGGCCCTCTCCTGACCAGCACTGAAATGAGTAACACAAAAGACAGTCACTGGTCGATTTAAGGAATTTAAGTTCACAAAGTGGTTCCAAACAGTTATGTTTGTTTTGTCTGTTGGAAACCGGTAACCATCATGTTATTGTAAGCTTATAAGGAGAATAAAACAACAACAAAAAAAACTCATAGGTATTGGACCACTTAAGGATGAGCAAATATGACACAATCTTCATTTTTGGATAAACTGCTTCAAATATACCTATTAAAGTTGCAAAAACACTTTAGTTGTGCAGATTGAAAGTCTCTTCACATTTCGACAGTGATCTAAATCATTTCACCAGTTGAGAGTCCTTGATCAAAGAATGTCCTTTTTCTTGTACTGTGATTGCTTTAGACTCCCAACCGCTATCATACATACATACATACATACATACAACAACTAGATAATGCAAACAGTTACATTAATGTAAAGATAAAGACGATTCGAGTGATAAATAATGGCTATATAAATAACTAGTGTCTGCCTTATTTATAACAACAAAAGATTTACAGTACAAATAAAACAGAATACAGTACCTACAAACTATAGTTTATTTTGTATTGTATGTGAATTATGTATTAAATACATATCAAATGCATAAGAGAAATAAGGGGAAACGAGAGGGTAATATAAACATAAAAACGAATAGGCCTATTAAATATAAAAGCAATAAGCACAAATTCTAGGAGTTTAAACATCACTCTTTAGGCTAATACTTCTTGTTTGAGTATGCTAAAAAGGGGTTTATTTACATTTATAGATATAAACTTTCCAATATATATTAGTGTAAAACCCAAAACAAGGTGTTTTGATTAAGTCTTAAACAATGATTAAGATTATTTTGGATAATGAAAGCACAAAAAAAGCACTTTAATCCAAAAAGGTGAACAAAAGGACAATCCTAAAATAAGTGAGCTACAATTAAAAAACCTCCCACATAGAGCAAGGTACATCAATGTCACTTTTCAAATGTGTGCATGAACGGCTTGAAAGGAAATAACTTATTTTATAATCATATAAATAATTGTATAATTATTCAATAAAATAGTTCTTTAACTTAATTTGTTAAGAAACCTTTGGAGTGGCAGGATCAATGATGATAAATATTTTATTACAAGTCTGTTACACCCATTTGAGTTAATATGTAGGTTATTTACTAAAATAATAAAAAATAATAATAATAATTATTTTATTAATAATGTTTTAATAAGCATGATATCTACAAGATAGAGATGGCATGGAAAGTTAATTGTTTGTTTTGAAATTTGTGAGACGGAATTTGTTCAATAATAAACCCGACACACGTGGTTGTTGTCATGCGCTGAGCTCAGCCAATCGTGTAATATCGGGGTCGTCGTCGCTCTTCAGACGCTGCACCGGCTGAGTCTGCCGTCTGATCTTGGAGCGATGTTGCGGTACTTTGATGCCAAATGTGACAGTCACGTGGCATCTGTGTAGCGTCAAGCCAGACAAAATTTCTAACCAGCATGCGCCACTTTAAGACAGATTTCGATCGGTCTGCGCAGCGCTGCATTAAGTCGAACGCACCTAGAGATACGCGAGAACTGTAGGTGGGGGAGGGGGTGAAGCCATTTAATTGGTTGATTCATGACCAATGAACAACACCAGCCAGGAACATGTGGATTCAATGCTAATAAGGCTAAAGTTAGCATTTTCCCAAGATCTCCTGCGGCACCTTTAATTAATCCCCATTAACTAATAAAGCCATACGCTCAGACAACAACAGTAATCTCACCATTTCCAGGATGTGGGTCAGCGTGAATGAAGCCGGTGTAAAAGATCTGCTCTGCAAATATGCGGATGAGTTTATCGGCTGTCTGAAACACAGCCAGAGCAAAATCATTATCAACGTTTATTGGTTGTGATATGAAGCAGTCAGTCATAACAGATGCCATCAAACTCACGTCTTTGAGGCTCAGTCCCTGACGCCGAATCTCCTCCACGTTGTTGATTTTGCATCCATCGCAGTACTCGGCTGTAAGGACCCTCTACATTAACAGTGTGATAGATTGCGTTTATATGGTAAAGTTGGAGACCATAGACATAGAAAGACTTCACTGTCATTTCAAGATTCATTCCCACCTTGCTGGTCACATCCCAGAATACTTTGGGCACAACTACAAACTTAAAGTGCTTCAGTTCTTCCGCGCAACGTTCAGAGTTCCTGCCTTCATTCTCAAAATCCAGCTCCTGGGAAAGAGTCCCCTTCAAGTCCTACTAACATTATGGAGAAGAAGAAAAATAGATCTATCATTAAATCTTTCAAATGATCAATGTGTATATGACTAGCCTATGGGATGCTAACAACACGTTAAAACACGTTAGCCATTGACAAAGCAATTAGCAATGTTGTAGAACCTGCGAACATGATTCATTTTATCCACATACTAAAATGTGTTAAAACATGTTAAAACATACTAACAATGTGCTGCAACACTAGCAACTATATGCTGGAAGAATCCATCCATCTATATTTCTGTAAGTTTGCATATACAATTAGACTAGGACAAGCTAACACGCTAGTTGCAAAAATGGTATGTACATTGTAAACCAAAATAGAAACACATAAAAACATGATAACAAGGTGCTAAAACATGTTAGCAACTATAAAAAATATCTATCGATCGATCTATCCATCTACCGTATCTATCGTTCTATCTACCGTATTTATCATTCTATCCATCTACCGTATCTACCTATCTTATCTATCTACCATATCTATTAATCTACCTATCTACAGTATCTATCCATCCATCTATCCATCCATCCATCCATCCATCCATCCATCCATCCATCCATCTATAGCAGGGGTCACCAATCTCGGTCCTGGAGAGCCGGTGTCCCTACAGGGTTTAGCTCCAACTTGCCTCAACACACCTGCCTGGGTGTGTTGAGGCACCTGCAAGTATACCTAGTAAGACCTTGATTAGCTTGTTCAGGTGTGTTTGATTAGGGTTGGAGCTAAAATCTGCAGGACACCAGCCCACCAGGAACAAGTTTGGTGACCCCTGATCTATAGTATAGTATCTATCTATAGTATCCATCCATCTGTCTATATTCTAAAACTACTTAAAAAAATTTACACACCTTCTAAAATCTTCAAACTTTATCATTTACATTTCAATAATTCTTTCATCACACACACGCACACACAAATTGTTAACGTCAAATTATTTATGATTAGTAAATAATTTTAAATGAAAGCTGCAGTGTAAATTTTCATGCACTGACCTGTAGGACCCAGCGGAAGCCAAAGCTAGGGTGCATAAACTTGATTATGTCCAACAAAATCTCTAGAGTCCTGATATCACCATCAAAGCGATCCCTGAGATCAATATACTGCACCTGAACACAACAGACATACACAGATCCTTGATGAAACATAATCAACATAATGAACCACAATCAGTACTGCATGCTGTTCCACTAGATTGGCTATGAGAGTTATTGTCTATAAGAGAAGCTCAATACATCAAAATATAGCCATGATAATAGAACACTTCACCCAATCTTTCAAATTGAGTATTCAACTAAAATGCGCATGAATTATATTTTCTTAACAATCATCACATGCAGCTCTAAATATACCTTTACAGCCACAGGTGTCCCATCGTGAAGTTCGGCTTTGTGCACTTGAGCCAGACTTGCAGCAGCCACAGGCTCGTAGTCAAATGTCCTGAACATTTTATCTGGAGTCATGTTAAAGTCCTCCTGGAATAAAGCATCTACCTAGAACAACATTAATTACAACTAATTAAATAAAAAATAAAAAAGGTTTCCCTTGACTTGTTTTACAGGAATTGTAGCTTTAGTGTTACAGGAAGAAATCCATTTTTAAAATAGATATTCTCGTTCCAAAATTGCAAGCACATTTGAAGCTGTACCACAAATGAATAATTTACATTAAACAGAATCTATTATTAATGAAAAATAATGCAAAATGTGATGGGGAACATTTTATTCTGTTACTAATTGTGGTTTAACGTATTGTTCAACTTTAAAACGACTAACAGAGTTGACATTTTTCACCATTTAGTGCTTTAGCTCAAGATGCTAACCTCAAAGCAGATACCGCATTAAACATTTTGTACACATTAATGAAGAACAACAACATTATTCAATGCCTTCTCACCAGAGGAAGTGACATTAGCAAAGCGAGTCACGTGCATTTTCTATTAGTGCTTTAAAGATTGTCATACTGATGTTGACAGAATATGGAGTTTTTAAATGACTGAAATCATCAAAAAACTACTTCAAACTTAAACTACTTACACTTTAAATTATTACAACCCTTTCAGTTTAAAACCTTAAAAGTTACACAACACACACATATTTAGTAGATAGCAGAAATCAACTGAGATTTTCATTATTAAAATTCTAATAATAAATTCTTACACCATTACTACAGTTTTAAATATACCCTTGCTGAGCATAAAAGGCTGAAAAACATTTTTTAAATGTCATCAACAAACTTTAGGAGAGCTTATCTGACCCATAATGTTTCCTGCATGTTTTGCGAGAACCCTCACCTCTTTGTATCTTCTGTTGAGAGCTTTGTCTTCAAGCACATGTAGGGTTTGGATGTATTCTGGAGGTAGGAGATGGTTGAATGCACACAGGCCCTGTCCCAGCTTAATGTACAAGCCTCCGTTCTGTATGGCTCCGTCCACCATATTGCTGGCGGCTCTCTGATGACACGCTGACATCAGCTTCAAAAACTCTGGACTGCTCTGGCGAACAAAGAGTTCAGATCGCACAGTGTTTGCTATTAAAACGTCAATTTGGTTTTCAATTACTTAAGCATGTTGCTCAAAACTAGGGATTCAAAAATGTACTGACGACTGATTAAAGCGATAATGTAGCTGTATTTTTAAGAGATTAAAAACGTAGAACTTTGTAATTATTAGAGGTGCGACTACTGAACATTGTTGACACATGCTCAAGCTTAAGTAATTCACAAACACCCTTGTGCATCCTTATGGAGTCTTTTTCAACTTTCAGTTTGGGAACATTAATGCCAACAGTATACATTTTGGGGAAAAGATACTTTTTATTGCACATTTTTAAACTTCACCCTCATTTGCTTTCATGAATCTATTTAAGACCAAGAGTAAAAAAAAAAAAAAGAAGGCACACTTTGGACCATCAGATCATAAATGTTGCTATTAAACCAACTAAAACTCACAATATTTTATCACAGTGCCATTAAAGCAGACTTTTACATATTCTGTATTTAAGGCTTCAAATCAATTAATTTGTCAGTAAATGTCTAACAATGAATAATTACGGGAATTAGTGTAAATCAAAGTTATTATAGTTTTGCCTTTTTAAATAAGGTTTTATTTTGGAACTATTTTTACATTTTCTGTTATATTCAGTTTAGTTTTAGCTCGTTTTATTAATGGTTTGTTAGTTTTAAATAACCTTTTATTTTGTGAAAACAGTTTTATATAGTTTAATAGTAAGTTTGACACCCAGTGGTTGAACTAGGTATTGTATTCCTGGTTCAAAACACACTCAAGCAAAGGTTGCCAGATTGAGGACCAACGGGAGCGTGCTTGACTATCGAGGCTAAAGGCTGATTTAAAGCTGATTTAAAATGTGTTGTAAATAAAAGCAACGGCACGCGATATAAGGAATATTTTCCATATTAAAAGGAGTTTCTGTCCTAACCAATACCTGAAATTTATATTTTAGAAACGGCTTCTATCTATTGCAGCTGAACAACAGGATGAACTGACAATGATGACCTCAGGTACACCTCATGTGCTTTATTCAGTGTTAAATGCCTATAATGTTATGTTAAGTTTGAATGCCATTTTACTAGACATTTATTGCCATATAACTGAAAGCAGCAGCAGATAGTTGAAAATAAAATAAACCGTTTGAAACTGAACTTTAGAACTGTGACTCAACTGTGCAAGCCAACACATATCAGTGATTCAGCATGTATATTTAATAAATGTTAAAGATGTTCAATATGTATTAATTAGATTAGAAACCTTACCATTTAGTGAGTAAGTGCATATTCTGTGCTTCTGAATGGCTGTATTTAAATTTCTGTCATGTTTCGTCTGGTGCAAACAGCCAAATTGCTGTTGTTAGGACACAGGGTTATAATGTAACCTGCTCACCTAATGTTTGTAATATTTATATTACTTGCTAATTAATAACCACCTCATGTGGAACTCTGAATCTACATCTCATTTTGAAGTCTGCTACTGTCCATCGGAGGTTGCATTTCGGTAACAGACGCATACCTTCATGAGCCTTCCTGACTGAATGAATGAATGAATGAAACACGCTGTTTTCCACCAAGGCAACCCGGGGTGCTGAAATATAATTGGCTAAACTGGCAGTGGGTGAGTTAAAGGGACCAAAACAAAGACAGAAGAATGTTCACTTAGCATGTTTCTTAAATATCTGCAAACACATTATGGTATTTTTATCATTTACAAGAGTCAAAAACACATACAGCACCTTTAAAAGAACACCTCTAGTCTCAACTGGAGCAACGTTTAATATCTGCACATCTAACACTAACTCTCGTGCACACCTTGAAGTAAGAAAAATGTAAATGACTGTTTGAACAAATACTGCATCCAAAACTTTATAAATGCTACTTAACCAAATAAAAGTAAAAATTATGAAGACTTAAGACAAACGTCTTATGTTAAAGATCATGAATGTATTTAAACATGCCTACATTGTCTGGCAACTGAAGTTTGAACACTCTGAATTGTTTTTTTAAAAAAAAGGGTTGTTCATAATCATGAACTGACGGATGTGTTTGTATGTAAAAGCGCCATCTACAGGTAAAATAAGATTTTAGACATGTTATATTTTTTGAAACACAATAAATGAATCAGCGGTATAAACCTACCTCATCCATGCCACGCAGAGCAATGTTGGACGTCCACCAGTAATCTGCTGATATCATAAGCCCGACGTAGAGAGACCTAAAATTATGCAGATTATTATTACAGTTTGGTCATGATGTTAAAATCATATTTGTCAGTAATAAATGTAAAAGATAACATCTAGTGTTCAGAGAGCCTAAAGTTTCTTCTATTATATTATTAGAATTTAAAATAACTTTCATTTCACATATTTAAAAATGCTATTTATCAGGTATGATCTCATGCAACATTTTCAGCATTATTACACAAATGTTCACAGTGTCACGTGAACCTTCAGAAATCGTTGTAACGTAAATTATTTTACCATGTAATGCCCTACTTGTTTTTAAATCGCTCTTGAAAACAGTTTGTGCTGCTTAATATTTAGGTAGAAAATATTTTATTTTTATGAACAGAACTAAAGAAAATTAGATAATATATATCTTTTGTAACATTATAAAAACATTTACTGTGACAGAGTTCATCTTACACCATTACGTCTGAAAAAGATTTACAGAAACTCCTCTGATCTTTGTTTTAACTGTAAAAAATGCAAAGGATCATTCCTTCACTGTTTCTGGTATTGTGACAAAATCATCTTTTCATCATTTTCTACAAGGACTCTTTAAGATTAAATTTTGCTTTTCTCTGGAATTTTATTTGTTATATGGTGAAGTAGAAAATGTGTTGGACTCCCACAACAAGCATTTGTTTTTAATCTTTATCTGGTAAAGAAATGTATACTTTTATTATGGTCGTCTCCTCAGGTACCCTACTTTAAAATGTGGTTGTCTCAAGTATGTACGTTATTTCCATTCGAGAAACTCACCTATGACATACATCAAAAGCCTGATGATTTTTGGCAGCTATGGACACCTTTTTGGCATTACATTAATAACTTCTCCTGATTTTATATTCTATGGTGCATACTTAGCTAATAATGTTTGTCATAACATTATTATTAAAAGGTTTTGACCTGCAGAAGCGTCCAACTCCCTCTGTCAGTATCTTCATCTTCCTCCTCTCTCTGGGCTCTGAGACCACATACTGAACCCCCACCATGAGCGGGACGCCCACAGAGACGCCAAACAACAGTTTCCTAAAGAGCCTATGACTCTTTACAACTCTGAAGGAACAGAACACACTCTCAGTAATCTTGCTTTATCATATCCTATAACAGAGTGACCTTTAAAATAAAGTACATAAAAACCCACCTGTTTGAGGAGAACTTCTGATGGAGAACCTGAGGAGCTATGAGCTGAGGACATTTCCGTAACAGAGACATATGATGCCGACACAACCTTAACTGAAACCAAAGAAAAACAACAGTCCAACTTTTGTAATAAATGATGATATATTCCATTCAAAACGAAAATCAACCATGCTTGAGCATTTTTTTTAGGTTCTTGTAACCAAAGTTCAATTCTTTAACCAAAATAGCTTCCCTCCCTTTTCAACATCAGCTTTTCTCTTTTGATGATGTGTTTGTTTGTGCCTTTCACTCACATTAGATCCACCAATAGCAAACCACAAACACCCAATCAATTCTCAACGGATGAAATCAAGTCCCGCTCTACATATTGTTTTTCCTTTGTGAAGCAGTTTGTGAGCTTTTTTTAAAGGGATAGTTCAACCAAAAATTCTGCTATTCATCCTTTAGTGTTCATTCATAAATTCATAAATAAAGCCAGTCTCACTTAGGCATGGGCCGGCATAAGATTCTGATGGTATGATAAATGTGGGATAAAAAAAATCTCGATTTCACGCTATTACGATATTGTGATTACTGCACTAAAATATGTTCTTTTTAAATGTCTTTTAAACTACTTAGAGAATTATGTTAAGATTAGATTGGAGACTGCAGTCAAGTCGGACACTTTGTGCATTCAGTAATGTGCTGAATCAAATAAACCAAAACTTTCTTTGCTGTATTTTATGCCTGAAAAAAAATTAACTCTTCTTTTTTTAATATTGTTGGTTTATAAAACATGTTTCATACAATTTATGAAATATATATTTTTCCAAACATTTTTTATATACAATAAGAATAAATTTAGATTTTTTTGTTGTTAATGTTTTCATGTTTATTAAAATATTAGATACTCAATATAAAGATTAGTTGATATACAAATGTGTAATAAGTAAATAAATAAATAAATGAATAAAACACGCAACACACATCATCCTTGTCATCACAGAATCCGACCAATGAGAATAAAGGGTGTCAAAGGCTTTCGCAGCCTATTTTGAGCAATAAAAGAGGCTGACCTGAGTGCCTGCTCTCGTGTTGCTCCTGTGGTTCTTTGACGGCACATGTGATTGCAAAGATGCTGCAGCACCGATTAAAATTTGACAAATTTTCTAACCAGAATACTGTGCTTATGTCTGGCGGCAGCAAAATCATGCGGTGCTGCATGAATTTAAACAAGGCTTATCTTGAACAACCCATATCTACGACTGTCATTTTGTTGTGTGATATGTTGTCACATAAATTACTGCAATAAGTGATGTTATAGTCATTTTAAGACCTTTTTATTCCACTGATTATATTGTAGAATATAATACAGCATAATAATACAAATAGACATAATAAAGACTTTCAACACACAAAAACTTTTCATTCCTAAGGTTATATTTTATTATATATTATCTTTATCAAATATTGGAGACCTTATTGTTTTATGTAAAAACGATAGCAATATATACTGCATCAACAAAAATTGAGCTAATGTTCATGTATAGTGCGATAAGTTGATATACTGATTATTGTTACAGGCCTACCTATATCAACAATGGAGACTGGGCAAGCTATTAATAAAAAAATAAAAATGGAAAAGCACCTGATCCCAGTGGATTTATAATAAAAATAAAAAATAAAAAGTTTCACACAAACATTAAATCATGAAAGAAGTGTATGAGAAAATAACCGGTTATTATCACAAATATACACAAATGATTATAGGATATTGGCCAATGTCTTGGCAGTAAGGCTGAATCATGTGATGCAATCATCAAAACTAGGCAGGATTCGTAGCAGAGACCGTAATGGAGTACAAAGACCAATTAATACATCTGCATCACGGCGGTGCATCGGGTAGCAGGACCGCCTCACAGCAAGAAGTTCGCTGGTTTGAGCCTCGGCTGGGTCAGTTGGCATTTCTGTGTGGAGTTCACATGTTCTCTCCGTGTTCGCGTGCGTTTCCTCTGGGTGCTCCGGTTTCCCCCACAGTCCAAAGACATGCGCTATAGATGAATTGGGTAAGCTAAATTGTCCGTAGTGTATGCGTGTGAATGAGTCTGTATGGATGTTTCCCAGTGATGGGTTGAGGCTGGAAGGGCATCCGCTGCGTAAAACATATGTTGGATAAGTTGGCGGTTCATTCCGCTGTGGCGACCCCAGATTAATAAAGGGACTAAGCCAAAAAGAAATTGAATGAATGAATGAATGAATGAATTAATGAATAATACGTACACCTGCCAGAGATGCTGTTTTCGTTAGATAAAACCTGACAGCATTGAATAGAAGTATTTCTTCACAGTGTGCTATTGTATCCAACTGCATGTATAAGAACAAACAGGGTAAAGCATATGGTGGAATAGTTGGCGGTTCATTCCACGGTGGCGACCTCTGAAATAGAGACTAAGCCAAAGGGAAATTAATGAATGAATGAATATTTTCAATTGCGCAAATCTTGGAAAAAAATCAATAAAAACTATTTTCTACTATCACTAAATTAAAGAAGACAATAGCAGCTTCCAATTTATGCTAACTTTAAATGATAAGAGAACCTTTATGCATTATACATATTATATAGAATTTTTCTAACAAAAGTAAGAAATAGCTGCATTTGTTACAGTCACTTATAAGCAATTACGTTAACGTTGGTTTAAATTAATTACAACTGATGTGGGTACGATCAACATATAAAAATGTCTGGAAATGAACAGCAAAGTTTACTAAGTCTTCAATCCCCAATGGGAATATTGTTTATTGAAAGTGCCGACTAAAACAATATCATACATATTATTATGATACAGTATATTGCATCATTGAATATTGGTCTTTCTACTATTGACATGGATTGTACAAATTCTGAAGGTTTAAGCAAATTGTTGAGTCTGTCTATAGAAAGAAAAATGTCATCAATGCATTCAATTTCAGCATGTAAAAATAGCTCAGAGATTATCTGTGAGGTGTATTTTCATACACTTTAACACAAAAGCTTCTCACCAAGGTCATGTTGGAAATGTGTGAATGTTTAGACAAGCAGGGAACAGAATGTCTTTCCTCAAACGGGGTGATTTGTGGACAGGTCAGGGATGTGCTCCCATTTAAAGGTCTCTATAGAGTATGATAAACAACAGCCCCTCATTCCATAAAAAACAGCCATCTTGCTGAATAATAATAGTAAAATAAAAATTAAATACAAAGTTAAACCCTTACAGAACTGGTAATGCTTAAAGGTTGTAATGAGAACTGCATTGGTTTTGATGGAGACTGCAATAGTGTCTGTTGGTCTCTACTAAAGTCTAATTAATTATGTCCCAAAACCCACTAGAATCTATTACAATGTGCTGATTATAATGGTTGATAGTTTATGGCATTGTGTGAAGGTTTGTATTATTGTTTTTGTTTTCAACTTGCACAAATCAGCAAATGTCCTGTGATATTGTGTTGCGAACTGAGAACTTCTGTCCCAGACCAAGACCTCAAAGATCAATCAATTAATGTCGTTTCAAAAATGTTTCTGGCAACAACAGTTTCCAGCCAAAACACTATAGTAACCCTAACAAAAGCACCGTGACTGTGCCATGGTATCAGATGTCTATGAATGAAACCCCATTTGCAAGATTGGAGCTGCACTATGTATCGTTTCAGCATTGATATCGCAATGTGGGAGTCTAAAATAGTCACATCGCAAAGTTTAAAGAGATAGTTCACTCAAAAATAAAAATTCTAGCATAATTTACTCATCCTTTACTTGTTTCAAACCTTTATAATTTTCTTTCTTCTATTAAACACAAATGGTATTTTGGAGAAAAAAAAGCTGAAAACCTGTAACCACAGACTTGTGTAGTATTTGTTTTTCTACTATGGAAGTCAATGGCTACAGGTTTTCAAGCTTTCTTATATAAATATCGAATATATAATATATAGAAAATATCTTCTTTTGTGTTCAAGAGAAAAGGAAAACTCAAAGGTTTTGAACCACTTGAGGCCGAGTAAACAATATGTACCTTTTTAATTGTGTGAACAATCCCTTTAATCCTACTGGAACAAAATATTTTCACTTGGATGTGTTTTTAAGACCTGTGACTGAAGATTTCAAGTGAAGAAGTACAAATATTAAAGCTTTAACAAATATCATATAAATAATTCCAATATTGCATTGTCAATTTTTTGAACCAGCAGCTGATTACTTGT